>CM067079.1:5323745-5923745 GCA_033980235.1 Diadema setosum
CAATCGCAACTTCTTAGTAGAAGACAAATTAGTAGCACTCGAAAGATTTAACATTGACTTCTCATCATGAACTGCTTCATGCTTGTTTATTTTGTTATGTTTTTAGAATCCGGTGGGCACTGCCACTGTGTAACGTTGAATATAATAATAAAGTTTCATTTAGGATGTTTAAATAAGATACTGCCATTTTTAACAAAGGTGAAACTGAAACTTTAAGCTCCCTGATTAAAATCAAACTCTTTGTAAATTTTTATACTTTTGACACTGAATTGATTAACAGAGCTGAGCTGAGTAATCCTAAACATTAATATTTCATTTTCCTAGTCATACTATGCAAATCCCAGTTTTGAAAAAATTGTTTGATGCAGTGCCAGTGCAGTAGGATTTTACATTGAACATTTTTCAATGGACATTTTTTTTTTTTGTCATGTTTTTCTCTTGTCTTCTTTACACACTTTAATTTTATTTACTTTAGCATATTCTGCTTTAGCCCTTTTATTTTTCCATTTCTTGTACAAAAATGGACTGGAATATATCAGCACGGACATTTAAGCACACCGAATACATTGATTTTATGATTAATTAAGAATGATTACTAGTTTCTATTACCATTTAGAAATACATATAATTATGTTTACCAGCTTAAGATGTGTAGCTCTAGAATGGACTGAATGAGTAAAGCCTTTATATGTACCACAGTTGATATATTCAGGTTTGCTTAACTTATATCTTGCATATAGGTCACAGAATTTCTTCATCAGTGATGTCAGACTTATGCAGCTCAGGTCATTCAGGAAAGCTCCCTCAGGTTCAGGTAACACAAGGACTGCGCTCTCGGGCAAGCGAGGGAAAAAGAACATCATCGACGCCAAGTTTGAAAAGGGGCAGGTGGAACAGTTCAACGTTGTCTACGAGGACACTCCTCAGAAGTTACCCTTTAGCAGACTTGGAAGGCCGTTTGTCTTTGCCTGCGCGGTATGCTGTCAGCGGACTTATCTTTACATAGATTTTAAAGCCCAAGTACTGTGTCTTTGATAACAAAATATTCATTTTGATACAAGTTGCCTGAATTTGTTCTGAGTGCAGTGGTTGGTAACGTGATATCAAATGTATTCTGTATTTCTGATGCCAAGTAAAGTTAAAATGAGATGAAACTGTGTCAGAGTATGTTTACCACACAAAAGGTATTTTGCACAAATGTCTTCATGGGGTACTGATTTCATCCCATTCCCATTTTGGATAGTTTATCATCAGAATTTTGGTACAAATTTCCTTTGTTAAAACTGAAGAAAAAAAATGTATGACTATAATACAATATTATCATATTTATTCATTAATGTAATTATACTCATTTTACTGAATAGTGTGCCATCAAATTTGTTGCATCAAAGGTATACAAACGTTAAAAAGATTTACGTCATGGATGTACTGAGGAATAACTATTCATATACTGGCCCACAAAATAAAATCTTTTACTGAAGGGCAAACCAATATGTGTTGAATAATGCAATATCTGAAGGTTTTTGGCAAAATTTTTGGCCGTTGAGATATTTTCATCTCTTTTCCAGACTGAAAATACACATACATGTACATTACTGAATATTAAGATCCAACCCAACCTCAAGCACCAGTACTGGGGTGGAAAAAAATGATCTGGCTTCATACTGGCTTTTTGAACAGTTCACAGGTTGTGCCTTTGCGGGGTCAGCGATCTGGCAGTATGAAGGGGCAAGGACGAGGGCTCTCTCTAGGCTTAGGCAGCGCTACTCGGGTTTCTTTGAAGCAAGGGAGCACAAGCGAGGAGAGCTCAGAGATGTGGTGAGGATGAGCAATGGCAATAAGTTTATTTGTCACAAATGTTTCATTTTCATAATACATTTTCTTGGAGAGCAATGAGAATTAACATCAGCAGGATTGTTTACAATAGTAAGTATTTTGATTAGATGGATATATTTAGTATTCATGATCTATCATGTATTTGTTATTTGAATTCAGATATTATATCTCAAATTATTCCATGTGTCTTTGCATATACAAAGAGATGAAGTCACCGTTAACCCCCAAATGAAAGAGAAAAACTGGAATATCAGCACTTTTCAGAGTTGAGATAAACTTGTTCCCTAGTAAGTTCATCATTTGTGAAGGTGTCTTAGATTTAGAAGACCCCCTGTCAAGCTACTATAAGCAGAATGATGTGAAGTACTTTCATAAACCAACTTAGTGCACCTATTTTGTCTTATAGATCCTGAGTTTCCTTTTGATCTTTGACCAGTGAGTGTCCTTTTGGGGACTACTATAGTATGTGGTTGTGTGTTGTAAAGATGTAAAGACTGCGCAAATCAAGACTATTACATGTAGATACTATGGTCTTTCCAGCAAATCCTAGTTGATATGCCGTGACTCTATCATCAGAGGCAGAAATGTGTGGTCTTTTTGGGCTGCCCACAATGGATGGCAGCTTCCTATTTTGTGATATTGTTGTCACTAATTTTTTTTGTTCTCTCCATCAGTTGAACCAGTGGTACAGCCAGCTGACGGGAACGCAGAAGGTGGTCCTTGGCATTGTGGTGACGAACATTGCCGTCTTTGCCTTCTGGAGGATACCGGCCATGCAGCACTTCATGATCCACTGGTTCAGCGCAAACCCAGCTGCAAGTGAGTCCTCATCAGTGGTTTAGCAAGTGTTTGGGAAATTCTGGTATTGAGTGAATGAGAGCCTTGTTCACAGCAACCAATTTGGTGCATTAACCCTAAAGGGGCCGGGCTTTTTTGGCTATGCTCAGAAGGGGGGGGGGGGGGATGGATTCCGCCCCCCCCCCCTGAGATCTCGGCCATCGGAGGTGCGATCGCGATGAAATTTTGCATGCGTGAGACCTGCGTCATAATCTACAAGATCGTGTCATAAGATTTTTTGAAACAATCAATTTCTAATTTTAATTCATTAATTATGCAAATTAAGCTCAAGGTGATATGTTAGCCTAATTAAAAGCATTGAGAGTCTAATTTTTGATCTGTAAATCTGTTTTAGCATATTCAACAATTGTACATCACAAAAACTTCCAAAACTCATTTCAATTCTTATGTATTCTATTGTTTTCAGAATTTCTTATGTATTTCTTTGTTTTTCAACTTTTGTTTTTTCTTTGTTTTTTCATAGGAAATTGTCACTGACCACTTTTCTACCATAATTAGTACAAAATTAATCAATGAAAGTGATTAATTGTAAAAATAATCAGGTTTTTATGCCTTTCATGACAGAGCACTGTTTTCCATAGGAAATGTACACAAAATCACAAAATTGTGCCCATTTTGGGGCGACATTCCGTTACAAAAATGGGCGTAGCTTCACAAAAGTATGCGCGGATGTTGCAAATTTGGTCTCAAAAGTTGCGCGAGACTTGAATGAAGAAAGTCAAGAAGCCTCGCGACGAGGCCTTCTCGCGTTACAGAATTATAGCACAAAACGTCGAGGGGGGCGGATTCCGCCCCCCCCCCGGCCCTTTTAGGGTGAAGTCATTGACTGCTATGGTTCACCAACCCCTCATAGTCATTTGATGTATCTGATCATCGTTTTGATGGCTTTGTCATTTTTTGTTTATCTAAATGCTTCATGAATGTGAAAAACATATTAAATGCACAAAAATATGTTCATTCATTATACAGTTAAACTCGCCTAAGTCGACGTCGCATATGTCGAATAATCGCGTAAGTCGATGATTTTAAAAGTCCCGATTTTTCCCCATTGACTTACGTGTATTAATTCACTCACAAGTCGAATTTTGTAAGTCGAATACTCGCCTAAGTCGATGAAATTCCGAGAACACTTTCACGGAAAAACCATTGAATTCACTGTGCCTAAGTCGAATAAGATTTTATCGTGTAATAAATCACTGTCATTTATTATTCATTATTTATTACTCATTATTATATTGTTTGTCAGATGAGTTTGAGGTGACCAAAAAAAAAAAAAAGATCTAAAGTATCAAAATTCAAAGCGATCACACCGCATGCGATCGTTGAACTCTCTTCGTGTTTGGAGGTCCGCTGGTACAGCCCTGTCAGCTGTCGTGCTACGTACGTACGTACAGCGACAGGGCTGTGTATTGCTCCACTCGCAGTAAGGCGTTCGTACAGTACACATGCGTTCACTTACATGTACAGTATAGTATTAAGCTTTGCAGTGTAGCTTGGCATTTGCAGCGGAGTGCAGTGGAGTGGTATGGATGAAGCCGCTGAGTTTTCAAAGCGGACAGTACGAGGGGAAAGTTACGGGCACGGGTAAATCAGAATTGCACCTCTACACGCATTTCAAGCCACGGTATGGTAAACTGGAATCAATCACTGCTCAAATGTCGTTCATATTCACTTCCCCAAGGTTTAACATGGGTGTAAAGAAATCGGACCTGTGCCAATACTAATGCACTGTCCATACAAAGTTAGCCGGGGCCCTGCCGGGCGACCCGTGCTGCGGCACACCGCTCCAACTCTCGGCTTCTGAGTAGACCACATACATGTACATCATACATATGTACGTGTGGTGTAACTGTAAGCAGGGAGGTGAGACACCTCCCTGCTGTAAGTCGATTTTTTTTCGACTTACGCACAAGTCGAAAATCGCCTAAGTCGATGTGTTTTGCTCAGTCCCGAGAAGATCGACTTATGCGAGTTTAACTGTATATACAACATGTATATAAAACTGAATGTCTTTGAAAGCCCATTTAGACTGTTATAGTGAATGTTGAGGCATTAGAAGCTTCATACCACCTGTTTTTATTGAAGATGCGTTAAAAAACTAGAATAAACAATATTAATGTCTTGAAATGTGTCATTCTATACTGCAGGTGCAACATGTCTTCCGATGATCCTTTCTGTCTTCAGCCACTACTCCCTCTGGCATTTAGGAATCAACATGTATGTTCTATGGAGCTTCTCTGGGAGTATAGGGAGTATTCTTGGAAAAGAGCAATTCCTAGCCATGTACCTGTCTGCTGGTGAGTTATGAGTGTCCTCAGTTTATCAGTGGTCCTCAGTCAAAATTACTCATTAACAAAGCAAAGAGAGATATAGTGTATTATCATATATCTATCTATCTATCTATCCATCCATCCATCCATCCATCCATCTATCTATCCATCTATCTATGTTAGTTCTTGAAGGGGAGATGTTACTAAAGTCATTTGTTTCCATTTTGTCAATATCCAAATCATAAGCAGTAGTGTTGACTAAGCACTATTGGCAACACTGTCAGAAGTTCAAAAAATTTCCTCGATTGTCCCTGGAACAGTAAAATGTGTCATTTTTCTCTGATCCCCTGAACTATTTGTCCATGTATTTTTTTTTTAAGACTCTGAACCACAAAGAATGTCATCAGATACTTTGCCCATGTTGCTGTAATACGCTTTTTCATCAACTTTAACAAAAAGAAATGAGAGGCTTCTGAACAAGCATGTTTTTTGTTGAGTAGAAAATAATAGATATTCAAAAGATGCCAAAGACAGAGTGCCAAGTTAACACCTACTTGAAAAATTAAATTAGTGAATACAAAAATGTTCAGTTTTCTTCTTTCTTACTTTTTTTTGACAGAAGTATGTGATTTATAGGTTTGCATGTCAAAATGTGTGTTGTTGTTGTTTTTTTTTTGCACATGCAGGTGTCTGGGCATCATTTGCAAGTTATGCTCTCAAGATTGCCACGTCAAGATTTAACCCTTCTCTGGGAGCTGTGAGTATTATTCCATGTCAAAACTTGTACATTAAATGGTTATTTGAGACATTTTTGTTTTTAATCTGTAGAATCTTCTTCCTTCTTGAAAGAATAAATCTCATACAAATTTCTGTGAATGTGTAAAGAAAATGTATCCCTGTTCAACTACTGTAACATCCTTTCCTTTTTAAAGCAGCTTAAATAAATCATTCTGTCAAAGGGAGGGTCCTGTCCATCCTAGTCCAGAATAAATGGTTATGATTGTCTATATGTCTGTATGTATGTATTTACCCATGGACCTACATAGGTCCATGATCTACCTAACTAACTAACTATCTATCTATCTATCTATCTATCTATCTATCTATCTATCTATCTATCTATCTATCTATTTATCTATCTATCTATCTATCTATCTATCTTTCTTGTATCTATCTATCTATCTACCTATCTATCAATCAATCTGTATACATATTATTCTTTGTGTGTTTATTCACTTTTTATTCATTTATATCTTTATGAATATATTTTTTATCATTCAAATGATTAATTTATTGATTCTTGTTTTAAAAATGTTTATACAATTATTCCTCTATGTCCTTCCCTGCATAGTCCGGTGCAATCATGGCTGTGCTTGGATCTGTGTGTATCCAGTATCCAGACGCCAGGCTTGCCATTATCTTCCTGCCTTTTGTTACTTTCTCTGCCAGCACGGTAAGTCTTAAGTAAGAATTCAACAGTGAAGTTTGAATCTAGACTGAATATACAAAGTCAAATGCACAAAACACATCACGTATGCCGACAGACATCTTGTAATGAACGCAAGTTTAAAACGCTCATGTGCAATGAGTGCCTATTTAATGCTTGATTTGAGTCCATGGACTAAATTTGAACCCTGGATTTGAGGTACTGTAAAAGTGGTTATTTTTGCGTAAGTAATTTTTTTACACTTGGCTGGGTAAGATGAGCTTCGCTTGTTTTTAATTCCGTGGAATCAAAACATCAACCTCAGAAACATATGGCATGCAAAAATATTTGCATGCTTATATTTTCACGCTAGCTTTTGTTTGCATGAAATGTGGGAAAATTTCAATGCCGCAAAAATTTCCACTTTTACAGTAACCTACCATTGTAAATTTAGGCCAATATTTTCTTTAGCCTCTTGGGAGTGATATCCCTGGTTGAGCACGAGATTGAGAGATTGCTCATTGATGTGTGACAACTGTTGAGATGGCTACCCTTTTTTGTGGTAACTGGTTAAGCTTTGGCATGCTCTTTGAAACTTAACTTAATTCTTTCAAGGACCAGCTCTAAAGAAACAAAAATCTTAACAATCATTTTCAGGACTGATTGACAAATATCTCACATTTAAACTGCTAGTGAACAAAGTCCTTTAGGTAGATTTAACAATGCTGTCATGATGTGTTAAATTGTCATGTCTCTGTTACGGAAAAAAAGGGGGTCTACTGTTTTTATGCATCTTATATATTCATATGGTGTGAGAGGACATTTAATTTTCTCAGTGTCAGCTAATATTTTTCCACTCTGTATTATCATACATCAATGCAACTGACCATGTTACAAGATGCACAACTTACTGATATTCCAGCACCCAAGGAAATGGCTAGCAAACGTGGACACCAACATTCTGCTGTTGTGTATGTGTGATGGCCTCGTTGTAATTGTAATGAAATCGCACAATGCAGGGAATACTGTTTGTGCAATTTGTCATGATGTGTAGCAGGCTTACTTTTGCCTTGGGGGATGTAAGATTCTGCAGTGAGTGAAAGCTGCATCATCAAAGAAACCCAAGTGTTAGAGGAGTGTGATCATCTTTTTCTTCTTCTTTTGTTTTCCAGGCCCTGACGGCGCTAATAGGCCTGGAATCCATGGGCGTCATTCTCGGTTGGCAAGTCTTTGACCATGCAGCGCATCTTGCAGGCTTGCTGTTTGGATGGTAAGTTCCTAGGTATTTCTGGATTTCACAGCATTGTTTGACAGTGTGCAGTGCAATGTGAATTCTTGCAGGGAGAATCAGTACTCAATGAAACATGTGTTTTATCTACAGTAAATGACTGGTGTGTGGTCTGCAATGCACTATCCTATGCTATATTCACTCCATGTGCATAATGTACTCTTCTGTTTCTGTTGAATAAAACTGCACATAAATGTAGCACAGTGCGTGCAATATCATGTACTGTGCACTTAAAGGCATAAATTACCATTTGCAGATGAAACAAAAACCCAGCGTTAGTGCTTTGAAATAGTTCTAAAATGTGAGTTAGGGGTAGAAACAACAACTATAAAAAATTGAATCTGTGTAATCGATGTTAAGTATTGTTAAATACACAAAATGTGAACAATATTTATAATAAAGATATTTCCAGAGTAAACCATCTACAGTTTATAGTTTATAGAGAAAAATACTGATATCTCCTTATATTTTAGGCTTTATCGCAACAATCTTATATCGTAGGATGTTTTGGGACACAACAGACCTGCACATATGCATCAAATGTGATATCTTGAAATTTGTTTAAATTACTGCTCCCAAAGGTAAACAGGACCTTTGATGTCATTTTGTCTCTACAATCATTTCTTCGTCTTCTTTTGTTTTTGTTTTTGCTTTCAGTTATTATGTGAAGCATGGCCACAAGCTGATGTGGCATGGGCGAGAGAGGTACCTGCAGAAGTGGCACAAATGGAGGGGGAAACCGCAAGATGTCTGATGTTACCATGACAACAGGACTAGACACAATAAAAAAAAAAGACTGTCATCTGGACATATTTCACCTCATAGCAGCATGCTGCATTTTTTTTTTTTTATGAACATCGAACTGGACATCATGATGGATGAAAAAAAAATATGGAAAGATGCACTTTGCTGACTTTTTAGCTATTGCCTCATCACACTGATGCAGTGTGCGCAAGACTCACTATGCCAACAAGGTGAATATGATGAACTTCTTGAGTATGCAAGGACAAATAATACATTTTTGTTGGATGTCATGCTCACCTTTTTTTTTTTTTTTTCAGGGAAAAACTACTGGTATGTTAATTAGATTGGACATGAACTTGTGGGATTGTTGGAATGCCTTTGTTTTGCGCAGGTTTTGAATCTGTAAGATTTCAAAGGCACGTATGATACGAGTCTTGTATGTAAAACCATTCTTTCCCTTTAGTCCCACTGCCAACCGAGGGTGGTGGGGGCAACATTTTAAACAGAATATCCTTCAGGTTTACTCGAAACATTTTCCAGATATTAAAAAGATGAAGTTTTGAGGAAAAAGAGTTAATAGCTAGTGTTAATTTTTAATCAGAAGACCCGCAAAAGTAATGGCATGTTCCTGGTAGAACTTTGCTGGAAGTGTAGGCCAGTAGGATTGTATTGAATACAGTATGCACTGATAAAATGTTTAATTAGCCAGGCCAGTATCACTTTCCTTAAGAATGCAGTACAGTTGTATTTGGTAGCATGTGACATCAGTGTATGTAGGTGAATCTGAGTCAGCTGGACAGAAAAAAATAACTAAGAGCCGTTTCATAGAGCGCTGGTAACCATGGCAACTAGAAGACTACCATCACTGCCTTGCAGCTGTCCAAATTTTCAGTTGTTTTCTAGTGTTGTTGATGTGTTGAATTTAGGTACAGGGAAACCTCATTATAATGAGCTGCTTGCAACTATTGAAATTTCTCTGTTATATCAGGGCTAGAAACATCAGAATATAAAATGAATAAAGCTTTCAAAGTTACCTTGTTGCTATATCCAACCTTGTTATAATAGCAAGGTTTCACTACATATACTTCTTTGTAGTCAGTGACAAAGCAATCAAGTGTTTAAACTGGTCATTAACAATGGTTTGGAGTCATCTCTCAAGGATCAACCAAGGTGGATATTAAAAAGTGCTTTGCCTAAAGGTACCTTGTATCACCGGCTGCTGCCAAGGGACTTGAAACTAAGGACCTCAAGGTGGAGTATCCTTTATTACTGGCATCCGATGAGCCACATCATCTCTTGCTTGTCTCCTTACAGAACAGGCCCACATGATCATTTGTCGACGAAGCAAGGCAGAAGGAAGCTGAAGTTATGATAGTCCATGCACTGTGACTTGTAGGAAAACATCGAGGATTGTGCTTGTATTATACATTGTGTTGGGCTATAACAAAATTTTGATATTACAAAAGGAAACTACCAGTCCCAAGGACGTTACTGTATTAAGAGTCACCTGTGCATTAACAGTTATAACCATTAACTCATGATATATGATAGAATGTATTTTAACTCGTGTTTAACTCGAGTAAAGTCATACAAACACAACTGTAAAGTTTCATTAGAATTTAGCTGAAATTAAAGTGATGGAAATTCAAAGTCTGCCATGTTTGTGGGAAATGGTGATTTAACTTGTCACAATCACATAAATGTAAAAAATGAGACAAGATGACATCATCTCACAACTCCAGTTGCTTTTTTCATAAAACATTATTTGATTTTTCCCTTTGCCATTTATTAATCAACTGGTATCTCAATTTACAAAGCCTGATGTGACAGGCATAATTTCTTCTTGAATTTGTGTCAAGCAATTGCAGAAACAAGAAAATTAGCTTGCAGGGGCATGAGACTGCATCTACTCCGTTTGATCTATCGAGTGTCAACAATATAAGCATTGGATCGACTTTTTCAGTATAAAAACGAAAGGAAACGAAAGATTGAGAGTGATGGCGTAAGAAGTGACATTATGAGTGGATTATGAGAGCTCCAATGCTGTGGAAATGGTGGTTATGAACTTGCCATTTATTTTGATGGAGTTTTTTTTTTTTACGTAATTTTTTTTTAATGTGCATTGTGCAACAGAGCAAGATCATTTGAACTGAAATACAAGTGTAAGTTTTGTTTTTGTTATTTTCAGGTTCTGTGAGGCGGTTTGTGTATTATCGGCATGGGCAGCGCCATTACTGCGGTGTCCCGGCCGACCCCCCCCCCCCCACTCCCCCACCCCCCTCCCTACATTAGCACGCGCACGGAATGAAAAACTGATGCATGGTTGTTTTAGCCAATAGGCGTCTCGTACCGAGTGCACGAATGTTTGGTTAATGCGCGAACCTTTGTTACAAGTGCGCGTACTCCTGCTACAAGTGCACGACTGATAAACATGTTGCCCGTGGGGTGGGGGAGAGGAGGGGGGGTAGGCTGGGACACCACAGTTTGAGCTAATGGCTGCGCCCAGTTCCCACAAATTGTCTGCTGCCCTCAACGAACCCAAATCAGTCTATACAGTAAGCAGCAGTGTAGAGAACTTTTGTTATACATGTACTCTAATAAACATGATGAAAACTTGAACAACTAATGCAGGGTAGTTGAAAGAAAAATTTGAAAACAAAAAACTCACACATCTCATTTTGCCTTTGGTCCCCATCTCATTTCTGGAAATGTTTCATCAGGTTATTGTTCTTTTCCCTTATATTGTACTGACTGCTTGGTAAAAAAAAAAACCCACACATAATGAAGATACTTGCTTCCTGGTATAAGGGCAAGGAAATAATTTAGAAATTGTGCATGTTTTTAAAAATGTATGTTCTAGCCTATAATCTAGGTGGTGGGTGCAGCTATTGTCTTTGCTGTTGCGCAAATGTCTGATGCGGCAAGACTATATATGAACAGTGGATGTGTGCGAAGCACCCACCACCTCTATCCACTCGTCTTCCTGTAGTCGGATTTTAATTATGGATTTTGAATCAGTTGCAGTTTTCAAACAAAAAACTGCTGATTCATAGTCGATAACTAGAAAATGACTAAAACAAGTGGATATGGGTGGTGGATGCTTCCACTGTTGGTAGTCTCACCATGTCAGACGTATCGCTTAGCAAAGACAATAGCCGCATCCTCTGCCTAGATTATAGGCTATGTATGTTCTAGCTGGCCTCTTGGTCTCTGTCTGTATTTGTTTCTCTTTGTATGTGACACACTATGAGTGCAGGGACATGAATTGGTGGTGTACACTGTATTGCTTGTGTCCATTTTGGGCTTGTGTTTGATTCAATAAGCCAGTTCGTAATTAGCTCATGTACACATTGGTACAAATGACCTTTCTTTTTTCTCATTTGGTTAGGCACTTCACTCGTTTTCAAAGCGGTATAATGCATAAGCTTACCCGACACAACAATTTATGGAATTCGTGTTCAAACAAATTATGAACTTGAGTTTAGACCAGGTGACCAGAATAGTCCGTCAGTTGACACTTTAGCAGGCATCTAATTCATTGTTTCGTATTGAATGCAATAACAACCTTTTTCTTTTGATGTTGCCAAATACCAGGTTTGCTGTCAGGTGGATATGCTGTCAAGCACTATTTAGATAAGGATCTCATGAATAATCATCACATCACAGATGCTTATCTCAGTGAATTAATAAACCAAAATGCCTGTTGGTACAAATGACCTTTTTCTGCTCATGCGCAAAGTGGAATTACGAACTGGTCTATTGTGAAAGAATTGATTATAATCTGTGAAATTAAAATTATGGATCCTGGAGCATAATATGGTTTGAAATTAATATATTCAAGGAGGTTCTAGAGAATGGAGTCACAACCGTCTTATTTCCTTTGCTAGATGTTCGAAGCCGCCGCTCAAAAATATTTGAAGCATGTGCAAAACAGGATCTGCCGCGCAGATAGGAAGACAATGGACTCGTGTCTCATTGCATAATCACTAGCCACTTTCAAAGGAAGATATTTCTTTGTGATGGTAATTACTTTTCGCTGTCCCTTCTTATAAAAGGTAGGTGGTACAGACATGAGGATGCGCGAATAGAAATTGAGCAAAAAATGCTGAAATGAAGATGAAAATTACTCGACTGGGCATATGCGGGCACTAACCTGATATATCTATCAATAAAGAATTATACTTGAAGATTATTCCATATTAGTTTCATTTGTGGAAACTAAGTGGAAAAGTGATAAAACCAGCTTTCCAGGATGGTACAGTTTTGAACATTTTCACATGATACAGCTCAGATTTACACTTTTGCACAAATTTCTGGACGGAAATGTCTTTTGTTTTACATGCTTTATCATTAATTGAAATTTCATTTCATTTAATAAGTAGATAAGCAAAATATGGCCAAAATTATGATTACGTTCAAAATTAATCTTCAGAATGCTGAGCAAGACGGCGGCAAGGAACATCATCAAAGGCACAAGTGCACCTGTGGAATTCCTTTGTACATCAATAGAAATCTGACAACTGTTTGAATAATCACAGCCAGTTGGAACTCCAATGTATAAAACCTCCTTGGTATATTGATTTCCATTACACACACACACACACACACACACACACACACTGATATGAAAATCATGGTTTGGGTCAAAATTATAACAACTACAACCCTATTCCCTTAGAAGTTTTTATTGTTATGCTCGTGCAACTTGATGAGTAATGCAAAGTACATAATGTATACAAATTTTTCCCGTACGATATCATGTCAAAAATTGAAATTTGTATGCAGGTCAAGGGAAAACTTTTGCGGCCACGCTATTACTGTACCTCATCTATTTCCAACATGTACGTGTACATGATTCTCATATCACTGATGCATGACGATGTATGAAACCTTAAAATTCCATAATTGTCCTATCTTAGGTGACCCGAGTTTGATGAAAACCATATTTTTCTAAGTGTTTGATTCTACTCTGTTTATTGAAGCCAGCTTTAATCTGCCAATCTTGTTTGAAAGGATCTACATCACCATATGAACAATTATCTGTAAAAATGAAATCTTCTCGAAGCTAGTGTATGTAGTGTATACATTCATTGATCATCAAATAAATCCTAGTGCACAAAAGAAGACATTGACAAGTCTTTTGTTTTTAGTTTCTTCAGTTATTGTATTCTTTCTGTGGTTTTTGCAGAAGTATGCATTCAAATACATAGAAATGATATTCTTGGCACTTGTGTACAACTAAATTTCCATTCCATGACAGGCACTCATGAGAGCAACTTTCACTGCACTCTGCAGATGAATGTGATTTACTGTGAGTTTATCTACAGGACAACAAGTTTATGTTGTATTATACATGTCGATGGCGCAATCAACAACCATGTGTACAAAATAAAGTCTACATATTTCCTGCCTGAGCAAACCTGCAACGATTACCACTTTTATACTTTCTACAATCTTACTCATTACCTTGAGCTTGACTGTGTATAGAGAAGGGCGTGTCTAATCAAATTCCTTAAAATCATTGAAACATAGTCATCAAGTTTTTATTAAACAATTCACACATACTGTATGTGTACATTGTATATTAATAAATTAGCTGCATACAAAATTGTTTATCTATCTACTGTCACCCATTATGCTAACCTGCAACAAATTACCTGGTGTATGAAAATTGTTAAACTTCTTCCTTTGAACAAGATCTATGTGATGCCTGGATATTAACTGGCAACAGCCTGTATAAAATCAGTGACTATGCCAGTGCAGGGCTGCCAACATACACACATCAAAATCAAGAATCAAGGAAATTTCAAGAAGCAATCAGGAAGATGTGAATGTGTCACATGCATCTCAGTAGGAAAAGTAATTTACAATATCACATGAGGGAGATTCTTTCATGTATATTCTTTTGTCAGGACATTAGATACATTAAATTTTCCTGAGATCCTCCAGAAGAATCAGGAAGACTTGACAGCTTTGGCAATGAGCCTCTTTGACTTCTCTCTTATTAAGAGAGCCATGAAAAATATATTAGTACATGTACTTGTACTGACCTTTTTAATGTCACACTTTAAATTCATTCATTCATGAATAAAAAAGAAAAAATGCCACATTCAGGAAGATAACATAACATTTTCAATGAAGACCTTCATACAAAAAGGAGTAATTGATCCCAATTACTCCTTTTTGTATGAAGGTCTTCATTGAAAATGTTATGTTATCTTCCTGAATGTGGCATTTTTTCTGAGTTTCCTCTTCTACAAGTGTTTTAAGAAAATACAGAACTGTACAATGATTATACAGTATAAGGAAAGTATCATTGTCACAGTCATACATTTCTTCTTGACACACAATCACCGTATTCAGAAATTCAGGACACATTTCCGATCAAGCGCTCCTATGGTAGGCTCAAGACCCTGCAACAAAGTGTTGATGAGTTTGATTTTTATCCTCATGAAAAATGGCAAATATTGCCTCCAGTTCTTCCGTGTTGTCTGCTAAACCCCTGACACTTGGAAAATACTTTCCAGGTAAACAAATTAAATGAGTCAGAAAATTGGGTTTTACCCCCGACCTCGATTGATACTGTGAAGTCCAGCTGTACTGATCTATGTTTGAAATGCATCAACATATTTCTTTGTGTGTGTGTGCTACATCTGTGGAAGCAGACCACAGCACATGTAACCGGACAGCACAAACACATTATGTGTTTTCCCAGCATCGAGAATTACATGTACATGTATATGTACATGTCATGTATGCACATCCAGACCTGCTGGCATTTCCCTCCAATGACAAAATATTCAGTGCCATGTTACAAATTAAAGGAATTTCCTTACACTCCCAAATCTAAGGGACCTTACCAACTGACCACAAGGTTAACTAATATTAAAAGTAAAAACAAGGGAATATGTAGTGCTGATGACATCTTGCAACACCCATCTCCCTCTCCCAAATCTAAGGGACCTTACCAACTGACCACAAGGTTAACTAATATTAAAAGTAAAAACAAGGGAATATGTAGTGCTGATGACATCTTGCAACACCCATCTCCCTCTCCAACACTACACCTGTTTTAAAACATTTCACCTGTTCATTCTAATTTTACAATTTTTCAAACACACCAAAAGTTTTGAGTAACACCCATTTAAAATGTGAATGGCCCTTGACTACACCCTGAACTACTTTGAAGTGTAGATGTAACACAAATACATGCTAACATATATTTTTAAAAGAAAGGTGGTAAGATGCATGCACTTAGTTTATTTTTAAGAATAAACCAAAGCATGATTTTCAGAGATATTGAGATGACGATTACCCAAACTTTTGATGTCATAGAATTGTTGTGTTTTTATTAGTGTAATCATGAATGTCTTCTGCTGAACAAGATCTCAGCCAATCGTTCACAACATGTCTTGAAGAAAAATAATGTGAATACCTCCTGAAAATCACATCAATATGGTGTACACGTATATATACCATGTGCTTTGAAGTCAATAATGTAGAATTAATAGAACTGGGATTCCAAGAAATCATCTTCCTCTTCTCCTTCACTTAAAGAGCCACTCCTTCCTGAGTCAGAATCTACAGGATAATCCTCAATTGCACCAACTGCACTCTGCAAAGAGCCATCCTCCTTCCTTTCCCGCAGAGATGGGCCTGCTTTCCCCAATCTGTTCAGCGACAGAACACCATATTCGTTCACTTCAAAGGAAAGTGAGTTTGAAGTGTATTCAGAGTTGTCCAGTGTACTGTCTGGGCGACCTGCAGAAGGTTGCATCTTGGACGTGGAATACGTGTCGCGACATTCTCTGCTTTGTCGCGCAGGACTGCTTTGCCTATGACAAGGAGATTGAGAGTCTTTCTCTGCTGGTTTCCTGAGTTCCAGAACACCATACTCATTAACTTCAAAGGCCAGTGAGTTCATGGAATGCTCAGAGTCGTAAGGAAGATTATTGCCTGCCTGTTCTAAAGAAGCCTGTGCTTTGAGCGTGAATGTTGTATCCTCACTTTCGCTACTCTGGTGGGTTTCACTGATGAGTGCACTTGAAACTTTTGACGAACTTTCCGTTGCTTTCATAGCATCAAACTTGTTCATCTTATAGGCAAGGGAGTCATTCATTTTGCTCTGCTGGATGGAAGCACTTCTGGCCCCATGTAGATCTTTCTCTATCGATTTCTTGAGTTCCAGGACACCATATCCATTCACCTCAAAGGATATTGAGTCCATGGAAAACTGTGAGTTATCTGTTACAGCAACTTGTTCCAAGCAAGATGATGCTTTCAGCAATGAATTTTGGTCATCATTTTTGTTTTGTTGGTTGGTAGTACTTCCTAAACTATGCAGAACTTTGGAAGATTCTCTCTCTGCAGATTTCTTGAGTGCCAGGATGCCGTATTCATTTACTTCAAAGGCAAGTGAGTTCATAGAGTGATCTGGAATACTAGGAGTGTCCTCAAAATCTCTGGAAGGTGGCACTTCTGGCATGGGACTGGAGTCCTCGCATTCACTGTTGAGCTTACGAAAAGTTTCTGCGCATTCCCGTGCTGATTTTTTGAGCTTCAGAACACCATATTCATTTACTTCAAAGGTGAGCGAGTTCATGGTAAGCTCTGAGTTGCCTGCTACCCCAAATTCCTGGCTGGCATATTTGCCCTGGTGGTATGTTGCGCTGCTTGGGTTGCGAAAGATTTTTAGGGATTCTTTCTCTGCTGACTTTTTGAGTTCCAGCACACCATATTCATTTACTTCAAAGGCAAGCGAGTTCATGTTAAACTCTGAATTTTCTGGAACATCCTCCTGATCCACAGAGGACAATTCTTTTGGCATGAATTTTAAGTTTTCAGAATTACTACTCTGTTGGGTAATGCTGCCTGGTCCATACAAAACATTCCCTGCAGACTTCTTCAGCCTCAGAACACCATATTCATTTACCTCAAAGGCAAGGGAGTTCATGGAAAGCTCATAGCTCTCTGACTTGCCACCAAGTGTGCTCATAGATGCTGATTTCAGCATGCCATGTTCATTCACTTCAAAGGCAAGTGAGCTTGGGGACAGCTGTGAGCTGTCATTTGTCTCATCTTCCTGGATGACATTAGATGGTGCCTTGGGCATTGAGCTTTGGTCATCAAAAATGTCTTGGCAGTAGTATGAAGTAGTTCCTAACCTACACAGATCTTTTGAGGAGCATTTCTGTGCTTGATTCTTGAGTTCCAGCACACCATACTTGTTGACTTCAAATGCAAGTGAATTCTGGGAGAGTTCTGTGCTGTTCGCTAAACTGCCTTTCTCATCAAAACAAGATGACGCCTTAGGTATGGAATCTGAGTCTTCAAAGCCACTCCCTGTTTTAGTCCTTTCAAATATACCATGTGATGAATCTCCATGATCTGATTTTTGTGATTCAAGAATGCCATATTCATTCACTTCAAAGGCGGGCGAGTTGATGGACGGCTTTGGATTGTCAGATACTGCGGAGAGGAAGTTCTCAGGCTTGGAAGAGTGAGTGCTACCTTTGAAGACATAACTCCCTTCAGTTTCTTCATCCATTCTAGGTAGAGTGGATTGTGCTCTCCATAGATCATTTTGACTTTCTCCAGTAGGGCCAGGTTTGCATTTCGGTGTAAAAGTTTCTTGTAAATCTACATCTTCCACACCATGAGCCACATCAATTTTCGTTTGTTCTGTCCTTGTACTGTGGCATTGCCTGTCAGTGTGCTTTGCTATGAAGTCATCATTGTTTTGCCGAGATGAGTGGAAGCCTGAATCCCACTTGGCGCCATCTTCCCCCTTGATGCACTTTGAAATATTTCTGTCTCTAATCCGCACTAAACTGGCATCCCTGAAAGTTCTGTCTGCGAGCAAATCATTATGAGCGATGGTCGTGCCTGTCCTGTCTAGCAGAGATACGTCAAACGAGTTTCCTTTATCAGCAAGTAAGTTTCCAGCACTATTTTCATCCTGGGCCTTGGGTGTGGTCCTTGAAGAACATGACACTGCTGCTGCTTGGTTCTCTTTACCTTTTCCTGTGTGGAAAGAATGTCAGGGAAGTCCTCTTCAAAGTCTAAGAAGAAAAGCCTTGCTTTATGGTGCTTGCACACAAATCAAGAATGATCTAGTCTGAGGTTTCAATGAAATTTATGTACAGCATGTTTCTGTTATACAATATATTCCAATTGAAGACCCTCATCAATTGTTAATTCCTGATACTGTTATTGTGGTAACAAGAAAAATGCAACGTCAAAGAGTTTAACAGATAATATCCTTTTGTTGCAAAAGAAAGCTGTTCGCATATGTACAGGGTCTGGTTTCCTAGAACATGCAGACCCATTGTTCTTGAAATTAAAATGTTTAAAAGTAGATGATATACATTTCCAACAGACTGCCCTCTTCATGTTTTCGTTCTAAGTAAGACCTATTACCTGTCTCTTTTTCGACAATGTTTCAACTTAACAGTGCAGTTCACTCGTATCCCACGAGACAAGCATCAGATATACATTTAGTGAACCCTGGTACTGCACTAGCCTATAAATCAGTCAGACATAGCGGTCCTGATGTCTGGAATGCGCTACCTCAGCATGTTCGCAATTTACAAAAAAAAATTACTTTCAAAAGATCGATCAAACATATTCTGTTATCAGCTTCACGCTGAACTCCTGGATACTATTAACTATTAAACTTGCTGTGATCATATATTTCCCCTGAAATCGACATTTGAATGGGATTTATGAGAAATTTAATCAATTTAATCAGTATAATTTGCTTATAATGACTTGACACTTTAAACTTTTTTCTTGCTCTCTCTTGTCAATGTCCGACAGGACAAATAGGCACCACACATGCATTTCTTCTTTCCCCCTCATGTTCCCATGCTCTCTTTGTAAATACCCCCCCCCCCCCAACTCCTATTAAGTATCATTTAAACTATTTGCAAGCATATAGATTGTGTTCACGGGGGTTGCAACGATTTTCAAGCTTTAAGCTTATGTTGCAATTCCTTTGCGTGTTTGTTACCTTGAATAATGTAGCTCTCTTAGTGGAGTTGTATACTATCCTGTAACTACTTCTTATCAATGTATACTTATTGTATATATTCTGTCTTGGCTATATGAGATGTACTTGCATACATTTGTATGCATTCCTATTTTGTGAACACGCATGAAATCTTGAATAAATAAATAAATAAATAAATTATTACACATGGCCAGCAAGAAACATGCTGCAAATACACAAAAAGTTATGTAACCTGTAAACCAGTGCCTAACACAAGTTAAAAATTGATAAGAGCTGTTCTTAGAGAGGATTTTGAAAGGATTGGAAATAGATGTACACTTGTGACCTCTCATCCATTCATATAGTTAACCTTGCTAAAGTCAATCTCGCTTAAATCAAAGGTCTTTTCAAATCCTCTTCTCTTAATTATTCTACTGATTTTAATCCCTCATACATGTAAGTTGAATTTTCTTGAAGTTGAAGCTACTTTATCAATCCAAATAGATTTGACTTATAGGCAAGGTTGACTGTACATTACCAGTACACTGATTGTGCATTTATCATGAGAGTGTGGGCACACATTATGGTTCATCTGCTAGTACTTACCTGTTTGATGACCAAAGAATTGCTGGATGTTGGTCTGTTTGGTGCCAGCCTTGATGGGTTGAGAGGACAGCGTGAAGTTGGTGATGTTGGAAATGGGGCGGTGGAGCAGTATTCTCTGCCGTTTGTTGGCTGGTATCTGTATGGAATCATACAAGATAAGATTAAGGGTAGAAATTTGAAACTGAACAAAACAAAATCAAAATACAGTGTATGGAGGTACTGTAAAAAATAGCTTTAGAGAGTTTCTACTCAGATTGGTGTGGAGGATGACTCACAGGCAGTGATAACCACCCCACAATGATTTACGAGATTCAAAAAGAGTGGTACATTGGGTAATACTTATGCCGTACACCACACAGATGTTTTATATTCCCACACATGGTACAGATGTAACACAGATACACATACACACACACACACACACAGACCTCATACATGCTAACAAACACACACACAGACACACACATGTCTGACTGGCACACATAAAAAAAAATGGAGCTCTAAAATTTGATCCTTTCTTTTTAAGCACATCACTACATTAAAGAAAATGACATACATTTGTAGTGATCTGAAGTACTGGTACAGGTGTACTTGAAAAATATATATTTAGTAAACAACACTTGCAATAGTAATACATGTATCACTCTGCCACAGCTACCCACATGTACTATTCTCTTTCTCTGTCTCACACACAAAACTCCCAGGACTACTTCAATACTCTTACCTTGTGTAAAGGAATAACTTGATGATTTTCATTCAATTTGCACAAATTACCAACCATCGGTAGTTTGCAACATGCCAGTATGGTGCTTCAGTATTTTGTATGCAATTAATAAATTCGAGCTCGTTATAGATAAATCTATACAATGTATGTACATGTATGTGTACAAATCCCATTACACAAACTGTATGATAAAGATTTAGATGAATTGCAAGAGTTGGATTGAGCATGAGTTATGTACATTGATTCACATACCAGCCCCATTGAAAAACAGCTTTTGCTGAATGGGCATTTTTATCCGTGGTAAAATAAAATGAATGAAATGAAATGATCACTATATCTATGCACATGTGGGCCAGGCTCAGTGTAAACTAAATACACTAAGCCTTTTATCAGTATAACTCACCTGTGCTTTCCTATTTGTGGTGGTAAGCCAAACATCACACTGCTCCTGAGTGTGTACCACAGGTTGATTCTTCCTCTTCTTCATCTCGCCTTTGGTCTGTGGGGAAACAGACACGATCACACATTCATGATGTATGCAAAGTTATTCTATTTTTCCTAGTAACACCATAAAGTTGTTAGTGTTTTAGAATACAATCACGCTTCTGTCAAACACAGATCAATTTCATTTCTACATGGGCAATCCGTGCAGCCATGTGTAAATGCATGTGTTAATTGTTACACTGTATACTAAAAGACTTTTTTATGTCCCCCCCCCCCCCCCCATCTTAAATTTTGCCATACCAATCAACACCACCCTACCCTCCTCGTTAGCTTACAAATGTGTACACAGGAATCATTTTAGGGCAAGGTTAACTATACACAGCCCAGTCGCTGTACGTACGTAGTATTCGCACAGCGTATTAACAGCGTCTGGTCGGGCTAGTTAATAGGGCAAGGTATGCGACTGTACTAGTCGCACGCGCACTTTCTGGCTCATATCTAGTTGTACCCGTGGCACAAACTAACAGTAAATTTAACACACACGCACACACAAACAGACAGACATGCAAATCTAATACACGCAGTGGTGGGGCCTATTTCACGAGTATGCCAAAAAGACTGGTTCCAACATAAAATTACATGCACGGGACTGACCTTACTTTCCTGAAAATTTGGAGCGATTTGACTGACCTGCCGATGACTTAAAGATTTGAAAAATCTCTATGTAAACTTATACCCAGTCGCAATACACTCTTAACTTACCTTGCAATCACGTAGGACATAAATTGAGCTTCATTTTGGGTTAGATGCGGCGGACAAAGCAATTCTTGTCCTGTTACGCTTTGAGCTCAAGCTGTGTTTACCTTACGTAAACGCCGCCGACACAATTCATCAGCTGGACCGCAGTTTGGTAGCTCCATGGTTTGACTTTCCCGCGCCGCCGCGCCGCACGAGTGAACACCGCGCAGACCCAGCGCCGTGGTGGTGGAGAGCAGCAACAAAAATAATCACACTGCACTGCACGATAACGCTCAACTATCAACAAAACGGATTTTTATACTCTGTAGACCATCATGATATAATACCGTACTTTTCATTACAGTCGAATTGAAACTTCTGTTCGTATCAGTTTGACCATTATGGAAATACTTTTCTCTTGCAGTTTTTTTTTCTTCTTTTCCATCTTCAATTTTTCCCTGTATTTCCCTCCTTCTCTTCACCTCTATCTACCTATCTATCTATCTGTCTTTCTATCCATCTATCTATCTGTCTTTCTATTTATCTATCTGTCTACCTATCTATCTATCTATATGTATGTATATATATATATATATATATATATATATATATATATATATATATATATATATACCTATATCTATCTATCTTTATCTCATTCTCCCTTTCTCTCTCTTGTTCGGTATATATCTCTATCTATCTATATTTATATATTGTATAATTATACCTATATCTATCCATTTTTATCTCTCTGTCCGATAATCATTCCCTCTCTCCCTCCCCTCCCTCTCTCCCTCTCTTTCTCACTCTCCTATCATTATTTCTCACGATCTCTCTCTCTCTCTCTTCTCTCTCTCTACAAAACTTTGTGTTTGTTTCAAATTTACTGCTTGATCCCCAAAAAAAAATTATCACTTATTTTACAATATACCGCTTTCCGTATAGTTTTCTTACCCATCAAAGTTTTTTTTTTTTTTTTTTTTTTTTGCCGTTATGGTTATCACCCACCATACAGTGAAAAAAAAGCTCACACATACGCACAATATACAACACAAATAAACTGAGAAGCAATCGTCGTATCATAATGTATTATTTACAGTGTCTTGCCATCAATTTTTAGTGTATGGACATTGATCGATGGATGGAACTCAAGTTATAAATGTCAATGTTAAACACATCATTATAAGCTTTATACAATGTCGTTAGTGTTATGTACAAAAATAACTCGATGTACGACCCAGTGGACAGTATCACAACGGCAAACAAAACAAAACCAACCATATCAAACATACGTGTTTTTAAGTGAAACAAGAATCAAAGTCAATTGCCGATATATTTTCATCACCAGGATGTATGGCGTTTGTTGAACGTTCTCATCATTTTCCCTCATTTCATTAGTTTGTTTGTTTCTCTCTTTCTTTGTTTGTTTTTCAGTTGGCAAACAACGAATACAGCCTGATTCAAATTTCACACTGCCCATCACGAACGCAGCACATGATGTTTGAATTTGCATTGCCTATAAAAACTGATTGTTCCATAAAAGTTATTCCCCTTTGTTTGATTTGATGCGATTACCGCAGCCACTGCTATAGAGACAAGTAATTGTCAAAATGTTTGTTGCGAAATGATTTACATCTTTATGATAAATTCTAGCAGTATGCCGAGAGTTCGGGACTAAGCATGCTACATAGGAACGACTGGAAAGAAAAGACTATGTGACACAGCAAAATGACCGTGCACGTCAGAATACTGAATGGTGACGCAGAGTACATGTCCTTTGCATCTTTGACTTGCAATGATAACAACATACAATAATTCATATACGACAATGTATATACCGGACAATCAGATCTCGTTGTTTTCTAAGTGTTGTATATAGTGGTATGTATTTTGTTATAACTTGTTATCACTTGTTATCACAGTATACATGAAATAGCAGTCTGTCCATGCGACAAGACATTGTCGGTAAACGGGTAGAGATAAACAACTAATTATTTTACACTTGCGATCTTCTTTTTCAGGTTTCAAAGGTCACTTTCTATGTCGAAATCAAATTGAGGAGATTTACATGCTTCTATGTTTCAGTGTCTGTAGTTTCACTTTGTATGGCATATACATTCAAAAGATTTAATGGTTACTTAATGTGAATATGATTTGCTGCAATCGATGTCATAAACGGATTTACATACAATGTCTCGATAATCAATGTGATGATGCCACTTGAAATACAACAGCCGTAGTCCAAAATCTTACAAGGTTCTAAGGTAAGAATAAAAAAAGTAATTGTCAAGCGATTTATCGGAATCTTGCAGACACTGTTAGCCCGTATATACGCGGCGGGTGTAAAATGAATCTTATAATACTTTATAATTTTCTGTAGGGGGCCGCAGAACATATTTTGCTTAATGATGGTGGGGTTAGGTTCCGTCTTATTTCTCCTGGCTGGGTCTAGAGGAGCAACGCCGGGAGCCATGAAGAGCTTGCAATTGGGGCAAAACACTTGGAAAAGCCGAGTTTCGTATAGAATCTGTAGGTAAACTGTTTCCAATATCAAAACATCTTTTATTCCAAATGATTGTTGTTCTTTGTTTTGCCAAGAAAAAGAGAAGAAATGGGCATAGGCCATCTGGTAGACAAACTAGTCATTATAGGCTGAGTGGCAATTGGACTATGGTTACTAGACGAACTGGTTGTAGACGAAACAAGATTTAGATCATGATATACCAGAATATAATATAATCCATGTAATCAACCCATATTATGGGTTGACACTAAACGGGTATTAGACGAAATAGGAGTAGACCAAGTGCTAGATCACCTGTGTGTGTGTGTGTGTGTGTGTGTGTGTGTGTGTGTGTGTGTGTGTGTGTGTGTGTGTGTGTGTGTGTGTGTTGGGGGGGGGGGTGTAACCCCTCGACATCGCCGCTCGCTGCCCGCGGCCCATGGTTTCTTAAATCATTAGTACTAAACCTTACCCTCTAATATTAACGGTTAGATTTCACAAAGGTACACATTCTCCGTCGGTATGTTATTGTACTATATAATTATGATTCATGATTCTCTGCGAGAACTTACAATGACGCAACAATTTCCATGCTCAAAACTTACGACATCCATGCATTTACAAATACAAATACTCGAACATTTTCACCGCACCTCAAAGATAATTATTCACCATCTTGTCTCGAAGCGTCATAGGCCTACTATCGTTTACGGAAATAATGAAATATACGCAAAAGTTCATTTTCTATTTACAAAAAAAAAAGAGATGGTGCATGATGACAGCATGATGATGCAAAAGTGTACAGTGTGAAAGCGCATAATAACGGTTGTGATAAAAGTAGCATTTTTTCAGCATTTTGTTACAGCACAGAATACATGTATGTTGTATACCGTGACGTCCTTCAGTTGAGGCTTTGAAGTGATGTCGGAAAGTACAGCGTCTAGTCGTTGTTGCTTTGACCATAACGAAAAATCAAGGATTACTGGCAAAAAAGACACTTTATTCGAATGAAAAACAGATCTTTCAATAACTATACAGAAATATATCGTTCACAATATGAGAACAATCGATTCAGAAAAATGGATCATATTTTTATTTTCCCCCTCTCATTAGGCCTAATAAGTGCTCAACAGTGGATGACGATGATCTACAACTGTCTATATACAGATGTACCAAAATTCGTTGCTCTAAAAAAAAAAAAAGTAATTCGATCAATCCAATCGCACAGAACAAAACCTGAATGCAACTGTAATTTACTGGTAGGATCATGTAGGTCCATGGTAGGATCAACATCTTACAAGCAATAACTTGGTATCCACTCCCAATGTAGTATGATTATACAAATATTCAAGTGCTTCATAATAGTTTTGTGCGATTGTTACATTCTTTCAACTAGAATCTTGTAGACCAACATGCACAGAAAGGATCAAATTTATACATTTACTCTCTAAAAGTGTCTCGGGATGATTTAAGAGGTAGTGGCAATAATGTAAAGTGGAGCTGCTCCTCGCTATTTCGCTGCTCCCGTCTGCAGACGATCCACGATCCACAGTCATGTTGCGTTGATGAAGGTATAGCTCCTTGGTATTCCAGTCTGCTCAGAAAATGCATAACGCTTGATTTGGTCATCAGACATCAGCGAAAACCATTGTTTTGTATTTTCACGGCCTTGACCCGATTTGGTGATAAAACATATTGCAACCCATTGGTATCTCTAGATAGTGCAAAATAAAAGATATGATTATTAATTCATTTTCAAGATTTAGGACATTTTCTCCACTTTGGAATCTTGTACACTGAACAAAATAAAGGAGTCAATGACTTACAATGATTCTAATCATTGATTTCGATTTCCTAATCACATAAATGTTGTAGATGCTTTCTTTGGTCCTTCAGCCTGATTAATCATTTTCCTTATTTTACGCCTTTCAATCTTACCTAGACTTAGTAATACCAGATTTCTCTGTCTACAGACTCCATTGCTTCGTTCTTGTGCGTGCTCAAGGACAAAATTTAAGCCCTTCATCTTACAATGACGTCTACGATCACTGGTAATCAACACTCGTTTGTTTTCTGGTTTATTCTTTTTACATTAAAAAAAGTCATAATCATTTGTTTTATCATTCTCTTTAATTATAATACGTACCTCCCACTGAGCAAAAACTCATCTTAAGTTTGACTTAATTTGAACATTTTCCTCGATCCGCAAGCATGTACGATAAATGCACTATACACACTGTACCTATACGATTTTCTTGCGAAGTTTTACAAAAGTGTATTATGTATATTGGCCCCGAACAATAAAATGTATACAGTATGGAGTGGAACTTATGTGAGCTTGATCATTCCGAAATACGTGGAAGAAGGGCGCATGTCGACTGTTCGTGAGGGGTATGACGACACAATGCCCACGTGATCTCCGCCATCCAATTGAATCACGCCGCTGGACTGACAAGAGCCGAATCTAGTTCGTGAGAAGAGCGAGAAACTGTAGTGGAGCTACAAGGGAACGTGGTGTTTAATTTATAGCTCAGACAATACATTTTGATAATTGCTGATATAACTATAATGATCAGGCAATAGTGTGTAAAATTATGATAATTAAATTCCATTGAAGACAAAGGAACGAATGTTTGCATTCTTTCATCACCATTTCTTTACCAATCTAGAGAGATCTCCTTCTCGATATCAGTTCCCTTTATTATGAAATGAATATTGCATAAACACCCTAATTGTTAATTGTGATGAATACTATATATTATGGAGAAATATAACGGAATGTGAAGAAAAGAAGGTGAATATAAAAAAGAAAATAATTTTTGACAAAGATGGTTAAGGCAAACGAAAAATCAAGAAAAAGTATAACAAGAAGAAGAGATGAAGAAGAAGTAAAGCAGAAGAAGGGGGGGGGGGACTTAGTAAACCAAATGTTATTATGATAATTGTGTCTGAAAATCGTCCAACCATTTTATGCGATTGAAATTAATCTGCCAATTAAGTTATCAAGTCTGCTTTTCGATCGGCCTCGTCAAAGATGTAATCTCCTCATGCCAATATCACTGCACAATGAGCCGCGAGATAGGCGATTTGATGCCTGGTTCAGTAAGACAGATTTCAACAGAAACCGACTCACCTTGCAAACGCCGATCCTCGCACCCCCAAGCACTTCAAAAAAGGTCTGCCATTAACCACAGTGGAAGCTCCGTAAAACGCGGATTTGTCGTAGAAAAGAACCTGTATGGGGGTAAAACAGAACAATTGCAATTCACTATATCAACACCATATTCAAGTTGGCTTTGAAAGATAAAAAGGAAATTGAGTAAAATCAAATAGACAGAATGGTAGCACTTTTCTCAAAAATTTGCAGAAATTTAAAGTTTCACGTGAAGTTTCGCAAAATTATGACATTGGTCGGAGCTAGTACGTTGTATTGTACTCATGCGATTTAGGAGAGACCACCTTGCAGCTCTTCTACTGGTTTGCACACAACAGTGTTAATGATTGAGCAACTACAACCCCTTTTCCCCCTAAATGTCACCATCAATGGGTTATTACAAGACTATAATTTTGTGTTGATATGAGCAATACAAATGATTTGTTTTTCATTTCATTTCGAAAAGGATTATTATGAGTTTAGTTGAGGTTATCATAAAACAGTATAACGAGTGAAAATGTTATTCATGTATAGAGTATTTAACATGATATAATGACTGAGAACTCACGCTGCTGTAGATATAGTAGTGGCCTCTCTGCAATACCGTCACGTTTCCATCACGACCAAGTGTGAACCCTCCAGTGTTGGTACTAACGTGCCAGGAATTGAGATGTCCGTATTCATCTGGTATCAACCGGAAAATGCAAGACAGGGCGGGGTGATGTTGAAAGTATTATAGAAAAGATGATTGTACCGGATGAGTATTTACCTATTTTCGTACAAAACAGAATGCCTTTGTAATCAATATGTTACGACTTATAACCATTACGATTATCGTCATCCCTAATTATGATAGCTATTATTATTATATACACTGCTACAAGTGTCACCATCCCCTCCGGCACCACCCCTATACCGGCACAATCACTACCACTGTTTTTCAGTAGTCCTCCTCCTTCTCCATTCCTCTACTCGCAACAACCCCACGTCTTCATCACATCGTCCATCCTCTTCTCAGCATCATCTGCCTATGAATACCCTCCTCCTCCTCCTCCTCCTCCTCCTCATAATTAGCATCCTATTATTTCCTTGTACTCTCCAATCTTCCCCCGTACGCTCCTCCTCCTGCTCAACATTTCTCCTCCCCCTCCCCCTCCTCCTCCTCATCGTTTTTTTTCCCAATTTCCTCCACGTCACTGTCATTCCTTCTACCCATTCTATCACTGTTTAACCCCTTCTAATATGTCCTCCCAGTTATGAATCTCCTTTCCTTCATTTCCATCCCTTCCGTCCTCTTTCACTTTCTCTTCTTCTTCCTTTCCCCCTCTTCCCTTCCTGTCCTGTATACCTTCTATCCTTCATCTTGCTTCCTTTCTTCTGCTTCCTTTTCTCCTCCTTTCATCATCTCCCATTCTCCATTCTCCGCTACCAATATTATGCACCGATCGTACAATCTCTTTCTTATTCTCATCTTCCTTTTGACTCTATCAACTTCTCCCTCGATTCTTCTTTTCCTCTGCATCCTCTCCTCTACATCTCTCCTCTCCTTTTCTGTGATCGTCCTTCCACCTCTAAACGGTCTTCTTAGTCTTCCTGCCATCATCTTTAACAACTTCCTCCACCACATTTTCTCTCCTCCATCTTCTTCCTCATCCTTCTCCATGGTAACATTCTCTCCCTCCCCGCCTCCCCCGCCTCCTCCTCCTCCTCCTCCTCCTTATCTTCCAATTTAATTTCTTACCAAGTCTTGTGAGACCGGAGAATACATTCTCTGGCATGGCCTGAAGATGGATGGCACTCAGAGGAGAGTTGGAAAGCTGTATGAAAAAAAAATGGTAAGACCGACTGATTGCAAGGCTATCATGCTAAAAGAGAACGCAATATGACACAGTTTCAACATAGATATCTTCTTGGAGTTGCACATTTTCAGTTTTCTCAATGCTAGTTAAACAGTCTGCACTTTCTCTTTCATAGAGAAGCAGGTCTCCATTGTCGATTGTTTGATTCCCTAGTGCATAATCATAAATCAGAGCACAATAAACCTAAACTCTAAGAAAAAAAAAGTTACAAAAAGTTGCAACTTTGCATCTTTACTATAGTGTCACACTGGGAGCGCCTTTCTGGGTGCAACTTAAAACCTTTCAGATCAGAAAGGTGGAAGGTTGCACCCTTACAGGAACTCCCATTGTGACACTCGTCTAAAGTTGCACCCTTAAATGTGCTCTCAATTTTGCACTGATAAAGTTGCTCCCAGTGTGACAATCAGTGGTGAAGATGTGAATTTTAATCTAGCTTTAGTGTAGTCCATACATGCATAGCAAATTCCAGTCACTAAAATCTAACATACATGTAATGACAGATATCTGGCACTATGAAATTATGCAGTTATGACACTGAGTAATTTGCTTTTTATGCTGCAAACAATACAACTTTTTTGCATGATATATTATACAAAAATACATTTTTACACATGGTAGTGACCGACCCTTATAAGCTTCGTTAATCACTGCATTTGCACTGTCAGAGAGAGAGAAGTCACCATCGTCGAAATAGCGCAAAGTGACGTACCTGAGAAGACGAAAGACCTGCCGTCATTGTAGTGCCTGTAATGACGGGAAGTAACAATAGAATGAAACAATTTCAAACTCACTAGGCAGGTTAAAAAAGGAATAATAATTGATGTTTATAGGGCTCAAACACTCCGAATCGATTCTCCGCCAAGATAAAAAAAGAAACGCCTTTCCGGTTTATGATTTATATTTTGATTGTAAAACTTCCCAATATCCAAGGCAAAACACACTTGAAGGAATCAATACTCGAGATTTAGTTGATCCTTAAGTTATTATCGTTGCTAAAGTTTGGTCAGAATTCTTTCAAATGTTGTTTTCAGAAGCGCACTGAATATTCGCGTCACAAGTCTTGTGATATTTGTTGTCAATGGAGCAATTAGGAAGTAGAGCTCTTTGTATTATCCTTTGCACAGAGAGTGTGGAAAATCATTACATCAGTTGAAAAAGAAGACGATCATCATCACATTAAGATGTCGCTCAAAATTCAGGGCGGGAATTTTTTTTTTCACTACATTGCCAAATAGTCAAATTCGCTGCACTTTAGATATAGCGATAGTCATGGATATACATTTGATTGTATAAAGGTGTGACGAACAAGTGCCAATTACAACCTTTATCATAATCATAATTTACCTGGTGGTCCCTGAGGACCCGCAGGACCGGGTGGGCCCTTCACACCCTGTGGGCCCCTGACACCTTGTGGCCCGGGCAAGCCTGGGGGCCCAGGAGTTCCATCAGAACCTTGTGGTCCTTTGGGCCCTGTGTTGCGTTAAATCATAGGAGAGAGAAAAAGAAAACAACAGCATAAATTTATGAGCTTCAATTTTATCTCCGAAGTGAATCCGAATGTGATCGATGCATGAAATTCATTAAAAATATCTTCAAAGCATGCGCTAGATCTATTTTGTTATAACGTGGAAATCATTATTGGAATTGCTTTTTTTTTTTTTGTTTTTAAATATGCGTGTCTTTAACTGTTTTGTTCGTATAGCTGTCGGGTGAAATATGCAAAGCGACCACCAACTGAATTTTAATTTCTGAAACTCATTAGATTCAATGGCAAAGAAATCATCCATTTTCGTTATCCGCGGTGAAAGTCATGAAGACGTCATTACTTTCTGCGGAACAATAATGCATTATTCTCTTATCGTGTAAGACACTTTGGCTTACTGTTAGATTTCATTGGTATTCACAGACATAATTGATTCACCATATTGTAATACTTTCTTCATGTTTTCCATTAAAATACTTAGATATTTCACCGAGAATACCACACAAAATGACGGACCCCAGTCACTGGAGCGAACTCGTGAAGTATTTTGCTAGTGAAAGCTACCTTACCTGGTAACCCTAGTGCCCCTCTGTCTCCCCTGTCGCCCTTCGGACCTCTGGATCCATCATTCCCGGCGGAACCGTCCTCGCCTGGAGACCCGGGGTCGCCCTTCTCTCCTGTGGGATTCACACAGTAGGATTAGAAATTCATGGCATTGTTTTAACTAATTGGTTTTGTAACTTTGTTATGTTATCCACGTTCCTAGGCCCTGTATCTCTATTACTTATTTATTTATCTATTTATTTATTTATCTATCTATCTATCTATCTATCTATGATATATATATATATATATATACTACCCATCCGTCTATCTATCTATCTATCTATTGCAGCTGTCTATCTAGTTAAGCGCCTGGTTACATTGAAGTTTGATTACTGAAAAAACAAACAAACAAAAACAGAAACCAAGCAAACAGACCTTTTGCATTGTTTCTGTTGTCTTGCATGGTTACTTAGCGATCAATGACAACCAACCCTCTTTCCTCACGATTGCCCAATCTCGACTATAGGTAGGAAACACGATGATGCGTATGGGGCGCCAAGTGTCGAATATGGTCCCTTTCGTTACGAAATCAGTCATTTCGTGGACGAAAATGACTGATTTCGTAACGAAAGAGATCATGCGACACTTGGCGCCCCATAGATGCGGTGCCATGGTGATCATACCACCAGTCTCTCATCCAAGCAAGGCGACTCATCATAGTTCTTACCTCTCCTCCCACTGGATCCTTGACGTCCTCGTTCTCCTCTTGGTCCTTGCTCACCCTTTGGACCTGATGATGAAAAGACAGGGACAAAAACATCGTTTTCAACATCATCTCAGCATTTCCCGTTTGGAGTTCATAATATTTGAGTTCCTCTTTACTGGAAGAGTTTTAGATTTGTGTTGGTTAGATATCTTCATGTCCACTTGCCATTCCCTTGATTATCATTCTGCACTGATATCAGTTCAAAATTGGGTACAAAAGGAATGAGGTATTTGACACAGCGCCATCACCGGCAGTCAAATTCAGAGCCATCAACACTGATCTCTATAGGAAACATAAATGGCCCGAATTCACGAAGGTAGTAAATCTTTGTCCATAGTTTAAACCATGGACAAAGATTGTACCACCTTATATTTGACCTATTTCGTTAAATGTTCATTTCGTTACGAAATAGGCCATGCGACACTTGGCGCCCCATACAAAACTATGGTCTTTGTCCATGGTTTAAATCATGGACAAAGATTGTACAACCACCTTCGTATATTCGGGCCTAGAGATCAGTGGCTATCAAAGGTCCTACACTATTATCACGCACGATGGACCCTTTCCGAGAACGCCTGCGTTGCTCAGAAAAAAAGAAAAAAATATATATATATATACTGCAATGATCTTGAAAAGATTTATAAAAGAAATAATTATGCCAGTTTCATGAGAACTAAACAAAACAACTATTAGATTTTGAAGCTAGACGTGTTTTTCTTTAAGAACTTCAGAGGAGCTACAATGCTGTCGGGTAGATTGCACGCACAATTAAAAAACGGAACCGGCCTTTATTTTAAAAGGACCTTTATGGCAAGTATCCGACTCCGTCTTAAAAATCCCACCAGGGCTGTTGTGGTGCTCCAGTGAAATTCTTCCCCCTCCCGTCCTTCCCACTTTGCGACTTGTTAGTAGAATTGCTACAGTTGACTCCCGTTGTAACGAATTCCTCGGGACCGGCAGTTTTCTTTCGTTACGTCGAAATTTTCCTTATAATCGAACAAATAAACAATAAAAATGCATAGAGTGGATAACGTTGCGGCTCTAATTTTTACTTCATTGTAACCGGAATTTCGTTATAACCGTGTTCGTTGAAACGGGAGTGCACTGTATAACATGCGCATGTTAATGCTAAATGGCACCACAAACCAACTAGCGAATGTTCATTCTCATCTTGTAACCAAACATGTTTCGGATCTTTGTTTGTTTTTTCTATGATATTACAGAAATCGTAGCTGAAAATGGAAGAATAATGATATAACTTTAGGTTTAAATGAATAGACGAAGCATGGAACTTCACAATTTGGAATGATCAAAATAATTAAATAAGGATTATGGAAATCTCCATAATAATGTTAATTGTACGAATGCGGCATCCAGTTGAAATTTCTCAGCTATAGTAATGACGCGTCTTCTTCCACACGGCACTAACCTGGCGGACAGTCGCATGTCGCCAGCATCTTCCGCCCAAGGTAGCCGACGTCGTCGTCGAAGTCCTCCTCCATCATGACCAGTCTCTCGACCTCCGGCTTGGCGAGATCACGTGACTGTCGAGAGAGCCGCTGCTCCAGGTCGAGCACCTTGTGATAGAGCGTTACGGTAGGGATCAGCGAAACGGAGAGGACCAGACACACGAGGGCGGCACCGCGTAATGCAGGGCGGATCCGTTCCCATGGCGACGGCTGAGAGAGTCTTTGATACGCCGCATCTTGCGAAGAAAGGAAGAAAAAAAAAATACCTTGAGGGTTTCTCCGTTGCACAAATTGATTGGATTGTTATGCATAAAATCTGATTGATGTTACATTTGTAAATCGATTGGGCAGTTTCTAAAGCCTTAGACTTTGGTGTTGCATTCTTGTGAGGAAAAGTAAAATAATTGCACCATGAAACACGAAATTGTACTTACGTAGTTAAACGCCACACTCATTCCCTTTGTGATGTTTTCCTTCAAGATTTGGCAATATGAAATTAGGTTTGAAATTCGTATTCTCTTTACACCAGCTCAATTAAAACAAACAAACAAACATGTAAAATTTGTAAAATTGATGTAAAGATGTTAAAATTTAAAACAGCATATAATTACATAAATCAATCATAGTCCATAAAAGACAAAGAAAGAAATAAACAAAATCGCCATCAGCTAAATTAATACATGAATACATAGATTAATGAATAGTTGACTAAGAATCTAACAGATATAAAGACGGACAGCTAGATAGATAATATTAATTTTGAATTAAGTTGATAGAAAAAAATGATAAATGTGTAAGAAATAAAGGTGATGATAACTTAAATGCGCCTTTAAGATCGGTGGCATAATTGCTTAAGTACAACAGAGATGGAATAAAATCTTTTCTCATTCACCGTATACATACTACAGATTGAACCAGGCACAAGGTACGCCTCGAGAACTTTGTGTGTGTGCGTGTGTGTACATGTGAAGACAAAATTAGTCGCGCTTCAATGCGTTATCGACAAATTACATCAGACGTGGAATCCATTTCGGATGAATACTTCCTGCGGGTATATCTTACCTCTTTTTCTTTTTTTTTTCCAGAATTCATGTCTGGAGGAAGACCAATGGTTACAACAAAGATTTCCACTTTCATCTGTGGTGATGTCCGAAAATCAAATTACACTGAATTGCCTCAAACTTGATTTTTCTTCCGGCAAATTAAGAATTCTTAGTTGCGATCACTATAAACGCGGCGCAGACTATACAACGCAGCTGTGGCAAATTTGAGATTAATTAGCGGAATGAAACCGTTCTCATGACACGAGGAAAGTGCATTTCATGAAGTTTCCGCCATGCAATCTTGGCAATAGTGCAGTCACTTTGTGTGCTATCTACTGCAAGTTTTGTACGGCATGTACGGGGGATTACACAACAACAAGTACTCTTTATCGTCAGTTTCCCTATTCTTGTATATTCTGAGTGACACCTTGATAACAATGATGATGAGAATGATATCAATAATAGTAATGATGGTAATAATGATAATAATAATAATAATAATAATAATAATAATAATAATAATAATAATAAATAATGACAATAATGATAATAATAATCATCATCATCATCATCATGATAAAAAGGAAAATACTATTATCATTATCATTACCATGAATATCATTATTACTATCATCATCGTCAGCATCATTAGTACTATCATTATTATTCTCATTCTTCTTATCATTATCATGAATAACTTTAATGATGACAATCACAATGATTAGTAGAAGTAATTTGGACATTGATTTCTTCTAGACTGTTATTATTCCTACAACATATGCAATAATGATGACATAATCCTATTTTGTTATTAAAGTAAAATTCATATATATGTATATATATATATATATATATATATATATATATACATATATATAATATACACGACTTTGATTATATACATAATATATTGTGTACATATATATGTACATAATTATATTGGTATGTGTGTATTTGTGTGTTAAGTTACATACAATTTGACTGTGACGAATAGCGTAAAATTGAGACGAAGAAAATATGTGACACCTTAATATTTAACAACTTTTTTTTTTCTAGCACAGCTCCGATCTTGGCGAAACCTCAACCATTCAGTTTGTTTGATTTCACTCATCCTCTCAAAAGCCAATTTGAACATGGGGTGGAATAATTGCCCTTTAAGTCGCCATATCGCAGCTGCGTGTGAAAAAAATTAGTGTGAACATAACACGCGTGTTTACACCTTCTCATCATCAGTACGAGTGCTGCGGGATACAGAATGAAGAAGGAGAAAAAGACGAAGAAAGGAGAACAAAAGACAATAATAAAGAGAGAGGGAAAGATCGCTGAACAAATTTGAGATCAGGGCTTTTGTTTACCGCGCTCAAATTTGTATTTGGAAAACGAAGACGGGCGATTTCCACCGCATTTGGAGCGGCTAAGCACCGGTACGGTGGCCTTGCTTCGGCTGACAGATGGGCGGATTCTCCCCCCTATGGTCTCACCTGGGCAGGTGAGAGGTACTTATCAATCAGAGATTTCCCAACCCTATCTTCGCTTGAGAGGAAAAAGGCTATTCTCAGCAGAGCTACGCATGATCGCAAATGCGCGACTAGTGACCGTTATTATAATATCACTCTGATTAATCATGCGCTTTACCAAACATTGTGTTTTAAAATGTTTTAGATATAGTTGTGAATGATTTTCGAAAAGTGTTTGTCCTCTTTAGACTGCATTCCTCGATGATCTATTAAAAAAAAAAAAACATCTTAAGGAGAATGCCTCCCCATCCGCCTCCCAGTTTCCCCCTGGTGCAGATGACGTTGTGTGGCATTTTTATCATGAATAATAAATATTTATTGATAAAAATTTGATTATTCATAATCCGGTGGAGAGCAAAACTATTCTCTTATGCCTTTTATTGTTATACTATCTGCAAAGATGCCTTTCAGTCGGCTGAAGATAAAACGTCAAATCTTTACGAAATCGTTGTTGTTTGTTTGCTTTTATTTCTGCATTCAATCAGATGCAATTTGAATACAAACTTCAAAAAGTACTAAGAACAAAGAATAACAGGTGCAGTGAAATAAATCGATAACAGTAAATAGATACACATAGGTTATTGCATTGAGCAATGTAGATACACAGAAACATAAAATAAGATATACAGTATTTTTTTTCCAGTAAACAACAAAGATCAATGAATGCAGGAGACCACCATCATAAGCGATTAAGCTTGAAATGGATGGAGGCCTCAAGGAAGCAAATCGTTGTTGTCTCATGGAGGAGCCGCTGTGTGGCTCAGTGGATAAAGACCACGAACTCTGAATCATGAGGTCCCTGGTTCGAGACCACTGGCAGCATGTAGTAGTTGTGCCATAAGGGCAAGCAGGGAGGTGGGAAGAGACCACTTCCCTGGGGCAAGACACTCTATCCTGATGTATTATCTATAAAAGACCTCAGGGGGAGACTCAAAGCCATCTTTCACGTGGCAGTTTGCTCACAAGCATTTACGCTAAGTGTTTCCATAGAAACCACGGAATGGTGGTCCAGACACACGCCAACACACACACACACACACACACACATCGTCTGGAGTTGGTGTGCTTCAGTGAATAAGACAACAGACTGTCAATCCGAGGTCTGTGGTTCGAGTCCCCTGGCTGCGGCGGTCATGTCCCTGGATGGGCGAGGCATTTTATCGTCACTGCTTATAGTCCTTTGGAGGGGGCTTACAGCCACCAGTCCCATGGTTGCTTGCATGCTTACAAGCATTCACTGCTTCCTGAGCAGCCACGTAAAACAGACTTTAACACACAAAACGAAAACAAAAATATCTGAACTTGATTTCTCAGTGTTGCAATAAGCTGGTCGACGACGGCTACGAAACTCAAGGAGATTAACAGTGCTGAAGATAATGAAGATAATAACCACAGTAGTGAGGAGGAGGAGGAGGAGGAGGAGGAGGAAGAGGAGAATTAGAAGGATGAGGATGTGAATGAGGGGGAAGAGGAGGAAGAGGAGGAGGAGGAGGTGGAGGAGGAGAAGGCCAAGGAAGAGGACAGATGACCTTTTGCAGCAGTCATGGGAGTTTAAAGTGGTGGGTCTCACTGCAATATTATAAACTATCTACCAATAGGCCATGACTTTTGTGCCAATCTATTAAACTTGGTACAAGACCAACATGATTGATGATGGCAAACTTAACCTCAAGCAATCAAAACATTCTAAAAAGAGCTCTAAAAAGAAAAGTACGGTTTTTGTTTCGTTTGCTAATTTTAGTCTTGTTTTCTATAAATGAAAATATAAATTTTCGATCGTAAATCAAAATACTGTGTCGTCAGCATGAAAGTTGTTATTTTCATCAAACAGGAGGTGATTCACTCTTTATTATCCTACACAGTCAGTGAGAGCTACTATTATCATACCATGGTGACATCTTTAACGCTGTCAGAGGTACCAGAAGCTATATCGACGCCCGTTCGAAATACCGAACATCGTCATGAAAGGGCCAAGCTCTTAACGCTTTCTGATCAAAAACCTTATACTGGCTCCTGTAAATTTTACACTCAGCTGCCTAAATCTTCCCACGGAAACACTCTATCTTATTTTTATTTAATTTCTGAACGAGACGTGTCGTGCTTTTTAGAGAATGGCTCAGCTGAAATCGTGGCGCCAGGCAATACCAGGCTTCAACCAGGCTTCAACAGCGGGCCGTTGACATCAGGTCCGTTAACCCTATCGTGGCCAAAGTCAAGACGATCATGTACGAAAGCAATGACATCATTTTTGACAAAGTGATCGTGAGGGGAGCTGCCACCTTTGCGGGCGTATACGATCACAATATTCTCACGGCAAGGAACGACCTTTGCCTCCATCTGCATTGCATTGTATCCAAGAATGACCTAATGGTGGCATGTCTGTCAAAAAAGGAAGCCTTTTTTACTCGTTAAATGAATATCGGGTGGTGTGCTATTTTTTTCTCCTTTCTGAAGCTCTCAATGCAAGATCACATGTGGAACCAGTGTGATATCGATTTACGGTATAGAATGGAAGAATCGAAGGAGACAAAATTATGTATCCAGCTCAAAATCGAAGCGACCTCTTTTGCCTCTCTCTCTCCATCTCCTCCTCGTATATCTATTTCTTTCCTCTCCTGTCTTTCCTCACCCCCCCCCCCAATCTTCCTCCATGATGAGAGGAATTTCTTACGAGCGACAAACACGTGACACGGGGCATCATTAGTATCGGACTGAAAAATCAATATGACACGTGATGTTCATCGATTCTACAGGGCTGAGTACTACGCCAGATCCCGCTCTCCGCGCAATAATGTAGATCCAGTCCTCTGTGTCTACATAATCATATTAGCGCCACACATCCCCAGCAATATCTACTATACATGCCGGAGGGTAACGTCGTATGGCAGTTGACATCACCGCAAAAAAAAAAAGTCCAAAGGCGAGAGAACTTACGCTTCCAAAAATACTACGTCTTGATCGGAGTGTATTGACATTGAGTAACTAATAATCCTTTTGCAGCATCTGGTGTAGCATAGGGTAACTGGAGGATAACTCAGAATTACTGCTGCTAATTATTGGTATATCAATGCGCAGCACACACTTTGATCTGTCACGACAGGATCAAAATTGTATTTGTTTCGTCATGATTTCTACAAACTGGACACGAAATGATTTAAGATTTATATAACGTGCAGTTATTAGTTACTCTGCGTCTGAAACATCGCAAGCAACGAAAACGCTTCAGTTACATACCAACAGAATATATTAGGCATAGTTATATATAAACACCCTTATGACAATAATCATGTTTCACTGCTATCCTTAAAGGGATGGTACCGTTTAGATTGAGATGGGAATTCAGATTTTATTTAAATTTTTTGCGAGATGATTAAAAGCCACTCATGAACATTAAAGGGCATACAATTCTGGAGTAATTAATAGTTTATTTGATGAAAATCGGTTTTGAAATGGCAGATAAATCTAAAAACAAAGTGAAACAAAGTGGTCCTAATAAAAGGTGGCACCCACCTTTTGTCAGTAGGGTCCTACTCTTTTTGTTTTGTTATATCTCCATTTCGAAACCAAATTTCATCAAATAAATTTGAATTCCTCCTATATTTGCTAGAAATGTATGCTTTTTAATATTTCATTGGAGGTTTCTCATTATCTCACATAAAATGTTGGAAACCTGAAACCCCATCTCAGCCACAACTATACCATCCCTTTAAAGTATCTTGAGCTCTGAGTCAGAAACATCGGCTCCGTTGTCTTTGAAGCAACTGATACACAAGAATCATGAGTTTAAAATGTTACGCTAGTTGGTTATGGTTATGAAATCCCTATTGAAAATTTCTATGGCTCAGCAACTAGGACTTTTCAAAAATATATTTATATATGTTAAGTAATTCTAATATTCTCACTGCTCTATTACCTTTCATTCCCCGCATTCAATGAATTTAAATGTTGTCTATTTCATAGACGCATATTATGCTTTAGAGACAGAAACTTTTTCATCATTTTCATAATTACTTCCTTATGTTATAATGATTATCATATCATATTGTTATGTTATATCATATAATGTGTCGTTATTATTCTATCATCATTATCAGCATCAATATCACCATTACTGCTGTCACCATCATCATCATCATCATCATCATCACTATAAATGTTAAAATCATCAGAATTATCACTAGAGTATATCGCGGGTTTCACTCAAAGCTTTGCTCGACGCAGCTCAAGATCACAGCTCATATCTCACGGACATGGTCATTAAACACGAGTTCATGGCGTCTATTTAACACTTACATGTACTGTACGGTAGTGATAATGATGGTCTTATGTACCCAGGGTAGCCTGTCAAGTATAAACACGGGTCTTCCCAGAGGACCTGTCATTATCAGTTTTGCGCCACCATTCGCAGACATTTTAGCCACCTAAGTTTATTAATAAGTGAGACAGTGTTAATAGTTAAATGTCTTGTCCCAGGTTGTATACTTGTCATGGTCGTTCTAATGGTAAGATTGCTAGAGGCAGAGATATTCTGCCACACTTCCATATTAAAGGCACAATTTACCATTTGTAGATGAAACAAAACCCCAGCATTAGTGCTTCAAAATAGTTCTAAAATGTGAGTTAGGGAGAGAAACAACCAATGTAAAAATTTGAACCAGTATAATCAATATTAAGTATTGTTAAATATACATAATGTGAACCATAGTTACAATAAAAATGTTTCCAGACTAAACCATCTACAGTTATGGTTTAATGAGAAATATAGTGATATCTTTGGGCTTTATTGCAAAAATTTTATATGGTAGGATGTTTGTGATATAACTGACCTGCACATATGCATCAAATATGATATCTTGAACATTTTTAAATCATTGCTTCCAAAGGTAAACAGGACCTTTAAGGATGATTTAACTTATCAAGAAGCATAGTTGTAATGATAAATGCTAAAAGCTTTTCAAAATGTGATGCGACGACGACTATATGATAGAATTCAAATATGATTAATGACATGATGTAGAAAGGATAATTTCGGAAAGCAAAATTGCAACAGCATTAACATTGAAAAAGAAAAAGAAAATATCAGAATAAGATGAAACTGAAAGTGGATTTGGCACATAATAGTATAATAGACCTATTCCTCCTGAAACGTATTCATATCTATCGACGGTCTTTTTTCAAGAACTCAGGGAATAATCCAACCCCAGGCTCTTGTACAGATCAAAATAATCACAAGTGATTATGATACACGGGCATTGTTCACTAGAGTTTATTATTGCAGCATGCGGTGCATGCAGTGTTGTACGCCGGATGCCTCACACAGAATGATAGTCAGTCACTCGCTAGGTTGAGTCACTTTTTTTGGAAAACATCCCTCATCATCTTCTGCCATCTCGTATGTACCTCTGTCATCGAGTGAGAATCAAAATAGGGGTCAAAATAAAACGACAACACACACACACATACACACACACACACACACACACATGCGCCACAAAATATTCCCCGACTCCAGAGTGAGAGGTTAATTGATATTGCAGGGATTCAAGAATATGGACGATTAGATATCATGACTTGACGTGCACAAAGACAGTCTTCTCGCCTTCTCTTCTCTACTTTCTTTTTCCACCCTACTTGAGGAGGAGTTTGGGGGAACAGAAGGGATTTTGATGTGACAGAGAACATCCTTGATGCTTTGTCCGAATTTCGTCAAAGACCGAAATATCAAGCTCTACCGCTGTTCATCCGATACGTGAGAGAGGGAGGGGGAAAAAATGTGTCAACAACACTTAGGATGACGGCTGTAATTGTGTTTCGGTACATTACTTCTCTTTTTAACCCGTATAGCATATACTTCTTAAGGGGCTTCTTCATGTTCTGATAGTGGACATGGTTTAACTGTATTGGTAACTGTAATTGTATGGGTATTCATCCATATTCTCTAGGATGATAATGTGGGGGTTTTTTAATCAAAAGGTCATATTTGTTATAACATGGAATGGATTCGAAGTGCTGGTGGATGCAGTGATAATTTTGAGTCTAGAAAATAATTATAGGTATAATTTGGAATGTCTAATTCAATTAATAATTTTAGATTACTCGTAATTCTACATTACTCCATTTTCTCTTTGATTTCTCACTGAATTTGGGAGGTCATTGAGGAAAGACCAAAGAAATGCGGGGGCTAGAACCCTACTTCTTAATTCGCATAAAATGCAATTCCCTGTACGGAATTCGAATCCTCACACGATTGAAAACTGATCTTACATGTCGCTCGAGGGTCTGTTTAAAAATGTAGGGAAATCTAAGAATGGAAAGAGAAAGGTAGTGTCCTGTATTCAGTGTCTCATTCATCTATATTTCAAGGACTTATCACATAACTTTAAAGTATATCTACACAGTCTGATGATATGCAGCCACTGCTGAATAGATAAGACGCCCCATCACCATGGAAACAGGTTATCTATATAATTTATTTACAAACCTTTAGCTTCGTTTTAATTGCCTTTCCTTAGGAAAAAATGATCTTGTGTGCACTGTGTAACGTTGAGCTATCTTTGGTACCGTCATGATAACGTTATACACAGAACGCTGTTGCCTATTCACCATATTTCTGTTTTTGGTGTGTGTGTGTGTTTTTTTTTTTTTGGGGGGGAGGGGTTGGGTGAAGGTGTGTATTTATTGTATAATTACGTTCATCTATAATCTCTTTTTTCTCCGTCCACTATCTTATACCTCTCAGTGTCTAAATGTGAGCATGTGTGTGTGTGTGTGTGTGTGTGTCAGTGTGTGTGTGTGTGTGTGGATCAATGTACTATATATGGTAGCATGCATGTGTATATGTATGAATATACATATGTAATGCATGCATGTGTATGACTTTGATATGCATGTTAATGCACCAAAGGAGTCCTAAATTCCAGTTAAATCGCTGTTGACACGCTAATGATGTACTTTGCCCTTGCGCAATGAACGCCGTGATAAGCGTACGATGAGTTGGTATGTAGACACAAAGGCTGTCTTGGCTAGCCATGAAACGAAATCGTAAGCATACACAGACACAAAAACATATTCTATTGTATGTATATGATATATATATATGTATTTATATATGTATATATATATATGTATGTATATATATATATACATATTGTATATATATATATAAATATATATATATATATATATATATAAATATATATATATAAATATATATATATATATATATATATATATATATATATATATATATATATATATTATGTGGTAAAATTGATTGATAAACTTGCATTTTCTGCTTGCCCAGCTATTATAGGCATTTTATTATGCAATGGTATGATAAAGAGCACCATCAAATCTATATACAAGTAAGACACTCCTTTTAAATGCTGATTTTTGTGCAACGAGAACTGAAGGAACCATAATATTATTATCCCGCCGTAAAATAATGAAGAGTACTTTGTACAGTGTATCTTATTTCACACACGCGATTTTTGTGGAATTCGTGTGGGACGACTTTATTATGACTAATTTGCTAGTTTCTTCGTTCAAGAAAATGTCACAGTTATTTGCTAACTGTTAACAGACACGGTTCTGAAGTTGCGTTCTCTCTCTATTTGTAATCCGAACTTGTCCGCTGGAGAAGTATTGAATGAGGAGGAACACAGCAACACAATAATGATTATAATGATAACAACAACAACAATAATAATAATAGCAGCAACATCGGAAAATTGCAGTTTGGAATTTAGTCTCATTGCTTGATTAGTTTTGGTTTCTTCCAAGATCATGACCTTTCACTTGCTCTTTTAAAGGACAAGTTCACCTTCATAAACATAAGGATTGAGAGAATGCAGCAATATTAGTAGAACACATTAGTGAAAGTTTGAGGAAAATTGGACAATCGATGCAAAAGTTATGAATTTTTAAAATTTTTGTGTTGGAACCGCTGGATGAGGAGACTACTAAGACTTGTGATGTCATATGAGTACAACAGTATAAAGAAAATATAAAGAAAATTCAACATATTTTCCTTTTTTTCGCATAATAAAAGAGCACTTGACTTGCCTCTTTCTAAAGGCAATGGGAATAATATTACCCATAACATTATGTCAGTAACGAGTCAAGGGAATGTGTACTTTTTTCAAAAGATGAAATTTTGTGAAATTCTCTTTATATTTTCCTTATATTGTTGTACGCATGTGACATCATACGCTGCAGTAGTCTTCTCATCCAACGGTGACTGCACAAAAACTTCAAAAATTCATAACTTTTGAACGGATTGTCCGATTTTCCTCAAACTTTCAGTGATGTGTTCTACTAATATTGCTACATTCTCTCAATCCTTATGTTAATGAAGGTGAACTTGTCCTTTAAATTCACCACAAATTCAAGCTCTGATACAACCTGTACATCGATGAATGCGCGCCTGCGATGTAATCATTCAATGTGCAGACGTGTCGTGCAGGGCGACCCATGAAAAGGTTTTGTGTTGATCGTTCTTCGCAATAATGGAGAACTGATAGTTGCAGTCATAATGATGGTGATTATAACAAATGAACATTGTAATCATCATAAGGTTTGCCGTAACCAGGATGGCTCCTAATCACGACCCAATCATTGCCAGGTGTTCCTGTATTAACACCTACAGGTCAGAGAGGGGACAATATGGCGCCTAACGTCCTGTTCGAGGTGCGGTTCGAACCCATTAGGATCTCATGTTTGATATCCAATGCCCTTACCCAATAGACCACAGCGCTCCTATGTAGTAGTCCAAGGAATCAAATGCATGTATTCTTGATTGTAAACGAAAGTCTACTTTTTGAAATACACCATATAAAGTCACTCATATATATACTACACATTAAATTGAGAAAAAACAACAAGTCATCTGAAATGAAATACATTGCGTGACAAGATACTATTCCGTCCCTGCATTTGAACCAAATTCTACTCAGTGGGTATAAGTGTTCGACTGTTCTATTATTTTACGAGTTCAGAGGCTTAACCACTTTCTCATGGCGCTGCTATTGACGACGATTTCGAGTATAATGAACGTCGAGGTTTTTGTTTGCGTGCCACACATCGGTCCGCAGTCTGAATTTCAAATGGAAATTGTATCGACAGAAATCCTTGCTCCATTTCTATGTTATTGTGGAAATGAATGTTGATCAACATGACAGTGATGCCGGTATGGTAGTCTCTAATGCGCAAATAATCACGAACAGTCTATCACAGTTTTACTGCACAATCCGATTTCAATTATTGAGTCACAACTCTCTTTTGTTTTTGCAAAGCTAAAATTCCGTAATTTTTAGTGATATGAAGACAGAGCGTATAAACACTTGAAACAAGCCAGCTGGTATATATGGAAAACCTTGAAGAAAAATTCTAATTTTTAATGGGCTTGGGCATTTTTTCCTTCATGTATAGAGTTGAGGCTCGGGTTCAGAACGAGTTGCTAACCGAATGTGACCCTGTTTAATACGTGGTTTACTGCTCCAGTCACTGCTAATACCTATCCAACATCAATTCCAACGTCTTGTAATGTTGCTCGGATTCAGCTTTACGCAGCTGTCCTGCTGCCGACGGACAACCTTAACATGTCGACAGAGGATGAGCACAGATAACGGGGCTCCCACATTCTTTAAAGGGGAAGTCCACCTTAAAAGATTTTTTTGCGTTAATAGAAGCAGAATGATTAGAGGAACAGAACAGTGATATAGTTTCAGAAAATTCTGATCAAAACTTAGAACATTTCTTTTTGAGTTTGTGATCGGTCGAATTCAAATTGGCAATTTTGTGATGTCACTCGCGAGCTCAACCCCTATTTTGCTCTATGATATGAAATTAGGAGTTTTGATTTCCAATCGTATATGCACCCTTAATATAAACATTGTTAATGTTTTTCTATACAACTCCTGCACAGAAAGACATATTCCGTCATTAATAATGAAAAAAGAAATTTTATGAAATTATATGCACGGGGCAAATGGAAGGTAAGCTCATGCTACATCACGGAGTGGTCAATATTTGTTAGATTGGTCACGCCTTCAAAATTTCATAACTTTTTTTTTTTTTATCGTTAATCAGATTTAGTCAAAACCGTCACTATGTTGTTCCTTTCATTATTTCTGGTTCTGTTAAAATAAACAACTTATTTTTAGGCCAAATATTCCCTTTGAGATAAAATTGACGGCATTGTCTTCGCTGTTTTCTTCGCTAGACGAAAGAACAGAATAAAACAAAATGAAATAAAACCAGGAAAGAATAGCGGCAGCCCCTCTTGGATGATATAGCGTCAAGTTGATCAGTTAGAGCAGTGCTTGTTAGCAGTGCTTGTACTGCTGAGGCAACCGTGAGAACATGAGGCCGTTGTGATCATTGATATGATTGTTGTTTTTGTTGATGATGATCATGATGAGGAGGAGGAGTGAGAAGAAGAAGAAGATTACCATCATCATCATCATCATCATTGTCGTCATTATCATCGTCATATTTTTCATCACCATTACTGCCAGTGTTACCGTAATTACCACTATTACTTCTATATTGCATTGCCTTAATTATCATTATCAGTAGAAGTGGTAGTAGTAGTAGTAGCAGTAGATGGAGGAGTTAGTACCTCGTACTAACTCCTCCTACATAGTACCTCGTGAACTTCGTGGTAGAAATGATTTTGTTGTCATTATGTATTAGAAAATAGTTGCTTTTTTGTCTTGTTTGTTTGAGGAGTCGCTACCTCTGGAAAAAAAAAAAAAAAACATTGATGACAACCTCTTAATCATTGCCATTTCAGACAGAAAAAAAAATATTGTTTGAATGTCATTTACACACAAACACCCACACTTACACACACTCGAGACGAAACAAAGCGGGAAAAGAGTCAGAATCGATTTTTTTTTTTTCGTGACCTTACCTCCAGAGGTTTCTCGATGGTGCTGAGAGTCGGATCGCAGATGTGTTGTTTCCCACTCATTCCTATGGTCTCCTACACTCGGCTCACTACAGCAGTCCGTCCTGTTTGGACACATCTCTTCCTTTTTATCCTCCCCTAAAACTTCTATCATGATGACGCCAGGGTTATGTCGATCAAATTTCGACTACATGCATGAAACTAATCCACACCGATTAGATGATGATGATGATAGAGGTGAGATATGCTAACGAAGCAAGTCCTCGTTTCCCCCCTCTCTCCCTCTCACTTTCTGAGGCAACTCTTTCCGCGCTCTGATCGCGATTTTCGAGTTCTTTAATATTACAGAGCCAGCGTAAGTTATCCGGCCGTCGGAAGCATTCAACCAGCTCTCCTTCGCATAGCTGTAGAGAGGTGCTCATATGTGGGTGCACTTTTTTTTACCGCCGCGAGAGCTGAGCACAAGACACTTTTCACAATACTCTCTAGTAACACAAATACACGCTCACAAAAAAACAGGCGTCGTATTATCGCCGCTCCTGAGAAGAATATGTACAAATATCCTTGAGGCTGAACTGGCTCTTTAATCCGATTTCAAACTCTCCTCATTTCTAAGTTTTCGTCTGGGCTAATCGCCTGGATCTCTTTTCCCTTCTCGCTCTTGTTGATATGATGCAATGCAGCAGACGACCGTTGAGTACCAAAGGGTTCCCCGGTGCGATAATACTGGGGGTACAGTGCTCTAACCGATATCAGCTAGCCGCTTTTTTCGTTTCTGGTCGCTTCGTACTCTCCGAGGTTTCGCCAATCTCCTGTTTCTACGAAGTTTTCCATCTCTGCTCGGCTCGGCTGTGCTGGGTGTGAATGTACCCAACAGACGAAATGTCATGGCAACATTCAGCATCATATACGGCGAATCTGGAGATGTCATCGGAGCTTTTGCGTTCCAAATAGTAAAAAAAAAAAAAAACAAATAACCTATGGAATAGTAACTGACCCAGATACAAGAATTTACTGCATAATTTGCATCTCTGCTGGTGTTAAAAACTTCCTCGCTTCCTATTTTCATGTATGTATGTATGTATGTATGTATGTATGTATGTATTTATTTATGTATGTATTTATTTGTTTTATGTATGTATATATGTATGTATGTATTTATTTGTTATTTATTTGGCTATTTATTTATTTATTTATCTATTCATTTATTTATTTACTGATTTATCTATTCATTTATTTATTTATTAATCTTTAGAAAGAGGGCTATTTTAAAACGAACATGTTTGATTAATGATGATCCATGCCCTCGAGTCACAGAATCTAAGATATGGATCTGATGTTACTTCAAACATTGCAGGTTTTCAACATCTCATCACGCGCGATAGTCCGAAGATGCGTTTACGACAGCCTGGTTGACGAGTACTCATGGGACCGTCAATGATATTCAAGTGACATACCAAACCAGGCAAGATGTACTGGACTGTGCTGAGCGTTAATTCATTTACTAATTGTACTTCGGAATTTTCAGACGATTCGATAAAAAAAAAATGATAATAAAAACATTCATTATAATAATGAATAATGATAGTGACTGACATGACATGACAAGGACACACACACACACACACAAAGATTATGATGTCAACTACAGAGTACTTGAAAGTATCATAGTGCAAAAGGACTGAAGACTATGCCATGCAGAACGAGATGTCAATTTCCATCTTGCAATGAATTGTGGGAAGTGAACTTCCAAGCGGATATATAGGTTCATGGCACTTCGAAAAGAGAACGTATTGTGGAGGCATCGGGTGATCTATCTTCGCTACCATGACAACGGCACACAACAGCTCTCCAGCGAACTCTTATAAACTCGAGGAAAAACCAAAGCTAACTTAATGAATATCTTAGCTTTCCGTTACCTTGATGTGTGGGCGTATTAGTACGAGAACTCACAGTTCTGTTGTTTTGTTTACTTGAAAAATATTTATTGTAATTTAGAAATAGTGAGCTTTGATGAGAAGATAATTATGTGTTGTCGAAGGGAGAATCCATACATATAACTCGACATTTTTTGTTCCTTTTGTTAAATCTGCACTTGCTTTTAACATGTATGTTTTTAGTTGAAAAACAACAACAAACAAACATGCAGCTGGCCTTCCTATAGAGATTTCCCGTGACGTCATCCTAGCAGCCCATTAATGTAAGATCCCCTAAATGATTAGGCTTAGCTTAAAATAAAACCATCCTTGATGATTGGTATCAGTTATTTACCATCTGCTTTGGGGGAAAATATTTCAAGACTAATTAAGAGAAGCGTTTGCAAAGTGTACCAGTCGTTTAATGCCTAATCATCATTTTGGTGTGCTACTCCCCCTCCCTCTCCTGTCTTTTCTTTATTTGTTCTGATTCAGACCATCTTGGGAAATCGTTGGAATTAAAATGTGTAATTTATGACTAATTTTCGTCAAACGAGTATGGAGACCCACACCAGGTTATTCATCTTTGTAGACAGCAGCTGAATAAGATGGGTAGATCCTTTATCCATGTTTTTGTCAGAGAAGACGCAGATTGAGCTGGTTACAGTTCGTTATTTCGAAGATTCGTTAATTCAAAAATGAAATAAAGCTCGCTAAAGGGTTTTCGGACCAACGAACTTTCGCAATAACGAACCTTATTTCATTTTCTGAACAACGAACCTTGGAAACAGCGAACCTTCGGAACAATGCAACGACTGTTTGTATTAACGAATCATATTTCATTTTTGGATTAACGAGTATCTAGGTAGCCTATAAGGAATTTGTGCGTTTCAGAATAACAAACCTTCGGAATAACGAATCTTGTTTCATGATCGGATTAACGAACCTTCTGAATGAGAACATCACAAGCTTGACCCTACATAGCTGCCTACTAGTATTTGCTGCTTGAATTTTATTTTCCCATCGAATCCTGTGGGAATTTTCTTCCTATCATCCTGAAACTGGCATCCCCGAATATCAACAAATATCTTAAGATTGAAGAAAGATTAGACGGGGCAGGATGAGTTTGTCAAATCTTCGCAAAATCAGTAAAGACTTGTCGCGGCCTACACACACTTATATCCAAACTGACTTAACAAAGAATCTTATTCTAAAAAGTGTTGCCTAATTAAGAAACAATCAAGACTCTTTTGAAATTCTGCGACTGAAGCAAACAATAATATCATTTGAACTATAAGGGCTCAAAAGAAATACTTGGCTTACGTGTTTTGTTTTGTTTTACGTACTATGATTGTGAGACACTATGAGTACTAAAAATCATCATGCAAAAAAAAAAAATAATAATACACCACAGGAATGTGGTTTTCGTGACGTAATATAGGTTAATCCGTTGCCTACGGACCCCAATTATCACAAATTCTACTGCCCAGGAGTCCACATTTGCGTGTTTGTAAGTTGCTTTTCACCGATTATCTGAAATGGATTATTAGGGATTCTACATACTGCAATCCGAACGTGCGTGCATATTCGGACATGTGATGCGGACGCACTTTGCATTGTGTCTGGTGGGGCGTCGTGGGCGTGGGAGGAAGATTAGGCGCTTCCCAATGAAGGATGAAGTGTTTACAATATGGCTGATACTTGGTGATAGCACTATACCTCGATCGATGTATTACTCATCAGTGGTATTAGTATGTGGGTTCCGTCACACCCTGGTATTTAGGCCATCCAAACAGTAATCCCTTTTGTTTGTATGTCCATCTGTATAATAATATGTCTATCTGTCTCTCTATTTCAACCTTTCTATGTGTCGGAGTATTCGCTCCTTTTTCAATTTCACTGTAAAGAAAAAGAGCTAATAATATTATGGCATGTACAGTGTCTTAGATTATTGTTTCTCTGCTACTTCATTGGATTCTTAATCCTTCTTCAATAAGATCGCAGAGAGGAAACCTTGGTAAGAGTAAATCTATACTTTTAACAGAGAGAAATACTGCAGGGTGAGGTGCGATAGTGATAGTCAGGTTAGTTTGTTGGGACAACCTCATATCCCCTCCCCTCCAGTGTCAGAAGTGAGAAGTTCTTTCTATTGTTATCTGAGATATAGAGCCTGGATCATGCCTGTGTTGAACTTGCGAAAGATAGAGGGGGAAATGTAGGAAACGAGTATATTTAGGTTTCTTTTCAATATCGTATCAAGTTTTGCACCTATAGGGCTAGCGAAAGCGGATTTCTACAGACCTCTGTGAATGTAAAAAAAAAATGAACTTAGGTATTAGTTCCGGCTGCAGGACGTTTTCTCTAAAAGCCAGCGGGAATCGGGTAGGAGGTTATGGTCAACTCCCCCCGCCCCCCCCCCCCTCCCCCGAAAAGACCAAAACTTCTTGGTCTAAGCTACACTTACCCCCCCCCCCCCACCACCCTTTTCGGGGCGGGGGGTGCCGATGCTGAGTAAAATCATACATCTTCATGTATTTTATGCCAGAACGTAATATTATATTTCATATTTATTGAATTGTTACCTCGACGAGGCACTGTATCATACTGGGGAAACAAAAACAGATCATATATATTCTTTTTTTCAGTTTTACCACTGGCCATTGTACTATTCTTTGCCCCCTTAAAAAAACAAACTAATAATGATAATTCATACTAATAAATCAATGAATTAAAAAAATCCGCAGTCCTTGGTAACAACATTATAGATTGATGAAATGCATACTTCTTATAGGGTTTTTACCCTTTTATTAGATCAAATTGAAATAATATAATTGAATTTGATTTAATTGAATATGAACATTCACAATTCCATGCTTTCTTCGTCCACAGCCTTTTCATGTCAGCCAGCAAATCTATCCCATCAAACTAAATAATATGTGTACATATATATCTATATAATCGATTCCTGTTACATAGCAATGCCATGGCATAATCTCGTGAACGTGCACAGTGGCTGTGCAGAGGCGTCCTGTCGACACTGACAATATCGGTATTTAGTTACCTTACGGTTAATTGCCTTTCGTGGCCTTGACGCACGTTTCTGTCATAACGAAGAAGTAAATTTGGCGTGTCTAACACATTTCGGATACTAAATAGACGTCCATAATTACTGCTTACCTCCCAGCGGATTTCAACGCCTCGTCTAGAAGGCGTCTAGAAGCTGGAAGTCGAGGACGCGTTTCGCCGAGATGAGGAGTACGGCATGCCAGATTGGAATAAAATATTTATGTCCAACGCCAAAATGATTTAACCCCATTAAAAAAAAATATAGACAAATAAATAAAATAATTGTTTGACAAAAACCCTTCGACAAAAATATTTGACAGATTACTTGCTAAAGATATCATTTAAGATAATTGTTCATTAAAATAATTAGAGAATTATATTTGACAAAATCATTTGACAAACATATATGACGATGATTTGGCAAACGTGTTATTTGAGACATTCATAAAATTAAGTCGACAAAACTGTTTCATCAAATACATTAGATGGCAAAATTACATTTCTGGATGACGAAACCATACCGACTCGAACGGCACTTAAGCAGGTTTTGTCGAATGACATGTTGTCGAATATTGTTTTGTCGAATGTAATTTTGGTTTCAGCTCGTAGTCCGAAGGTTTATTATTTCGAACGTTCATTTATTCGAAAACGAAATAAGCTTCGTTATTACGAAGGCGTTTTATTCCGAAGGTTCGTTATTTTGAAGGTTCCTTATTCTGAAAAAAAAAAATCAATTGAATTCACAAAACCGTCATTGCCAGCAGATGAAGGGATTTAATGGCGGGCTTTATAGAGGATATAGGCGGTTGCACCCAAATGAGCGTGGTTTTGTGAAAATATGTAAGCCTTCCTTTCAATATCTTATGTCTGACTTTCTTAAAACGTCTGCCATTCTCTTTGTCTGTAGTTGTGAATTAAAACTCGAATAATTCTACTCTAATGTCAATTCAAAAATAGGAGTGACACCCGTCTTTAAAGAACGAATTCACGCTGACACACAATAATTAGTATTATCATCCTCAACTTTATTGCATATCTTCATAAATCCGATTCATTCGTAAAAATCTTTCATTGAATGTCATTTGCTTCAATATTATACATATCATAGCTCACACAAATCATGATATAAATCAAATTCTTAGCTCTACGTATACCAGTAATGAATATAAAAGATGATATTTACAAAGCTTAGAAAACTAGGTTATGTATGCAGTATTTCAATGAAAAGAGGCAGGTGAGTGTAAATTAAAAAGAATTCAATATGCCTTAACCGGACAGGTTTAAGAAACTATTACTGGGCTGATATGTTAAGTGTGATATCAAAATCCATTGATATCCCCTTAAAAAAAGAAAACAAAAAACAGCAACAATGCCCTTGTATATACCTCCACCCAAAGAGTGTAACAACTGAAATAGTCCACAAGGATACATTTGGACTGTGCATGGTAAACATATACATGCACACGTATATTGCTTTTAGATCAAATGTTCACCGAAAATGAGGATTTCCACATTATTTTCATCAAAATGTACAAACTACTAAAAAACGAAGATTACACACACAATAAGATCCGTTTACACATTGATATGCTTTCACACACTGCACTATCCCATCTACTTGTATTCACTTGTTCGCAACGGTCCGTCAGCTATAAAGTTTTTAGCAAAGAAAATATCAAAACAAACACCAAAGATCAAAGCCTTCGAAAGTACATTTCAAATAAAGCTTACGAGCTGAATTCAGAAAATATGCAACTAAGAAACTGTCAAAAACAAAATGGAGACCACCACTCTTGGAAAGGAATTAATGCCAAGGTGCACACTTCGGGGTTTTTTTTTTTCCAGATTCATTAAACTTCTAGGCCTGAACATTGACAGAAAACTAGGTGTCAAATCGTCAACATAATTAAAAAGGAAAAGAAATGTTTTAGGTGGAAAGAAAGACAATTTTAGGCTTCAGGTTTCTTTCTCTTCGTCTAAGTCTTGCTGAGTATCCTTTTCCTTTTGTACACACGTTTATTTTTTTTCTACAGTCCAAATGACAAACCAGAGCAACGTAAATAAGCAAAGGAAGCTAAAAACTACATACTATGAAAACGTTAATTCAAGTCAAATATACACATAATAACAATGTCAGGTGAAATCATTTGCGTTTTAGTCAATGTTTGACTGGCGTTTGGAACCATGCCATGATTGTGGTTCTGTCAAGCGATAAATCAACAACAACAACAAAATGAAAATGAAATTGCTTTCATGGCAAGACGATCTAAACAAAACTGTTTTGATAAATGACATGTGATCATTGCAGAGAACACAAGCGCTTAAGACGTTGACTGCAACTGCGAGGTGTTGAATACGATTGGAAAAAGCTAGAAGTTAGCATAAATATTTTATGACCTTTTTGCGCTTATTGTGCCTTATCTAGATTAGTGTTGTTTTGTTTTGTTTTCACAATGACGTCATTATTATTTTGTTCTAAGTACATGCCTGTAATAAGCACCATCTTTTAACAGCTCATTACAAAACAATTATTATCAAGTCCTCTATACCTCTCCCTATTCGCTTGTTTTGTTTTTTCAAAAGCATTTTTTTTTTTCAAGTATTCAATTCAATCAATGATTCAATTCTATTCATTCATTTATCTGTAAGTATACTTTATATCAGTATAGTAAAATGTCCCTCTATTTGGGAAACCAACCGCCTCAAAAAAAAAAAGAAAAAAAAAAAGACGCATCTTGAGAATTCATCCTAAAGCTTGTGAACGTCATACCTGAAATTTTAGAAAAGACAGAACTATCTTTGAACGTACAGCTGCTTGCCAGTCACAAGTGTCATTACAAAATACAAACCAACCAAGAGGGCAGCAAACAAAAAAGGGTTTTTGCTCTCATTGAAGCTGTTCTCTCGTGTTAAAACTCTACCAAACTGATTTTACAACCGCGAAACAAAATCAGAAAGCATGTTGAATTATTTAATAAAGGCACCGATACTTTCCATTAACTTAGAATAATTTGCGTCTTACTCAAGCATTATTCAACAACCTCCATCCTCAATCAATTTCAATATGCGAAAAAAAAAAAATGGATATCACTACCAACAACAATATTTCATATGCTTTGGTCGTCATTCCGTTTGTATGCTGATCTATGACTACAGTCTATTAATGCACACTAAACATGCTCCCTGCACGAGTTGGTGAACGACTAAGTGATCAGGCTTTTGGACAACGTCGATTTTAGAAAAAAAAAACACACAGAAAGAAACTTCATCTACGATCCTCCTCCGACGCCGCCGAATGGGTTGGCCGTAGCTCCGAGCTCGATGACGTGGTCGGAGATGATGTCGAGGCTCAGATCCCATATTTCAAACACCTATAAATACAACAAAACGATTAGAACAGAGAAAAGGAAAGAATAGTGAGAGGGGGAGGGGTGAAAAATCGTGAGCGACATCGGAGTTTAAGACTCACAAAATTTGAAAAGCCATAAAAAGCTGTATTACCTCATCAGAGTCACTCTTATGGATGTTGTGTATTTATTATACAAATCACTGGATATAATTATGCATGTGTATGTGTACTCTCGTTTTCCTCTGCTTCCATCAAAGTGTGATATCTAATTTGGATCATACAGACACCATCCTCACCAAATCTGCTCACTATCACAATCCAGTCTTTGATTAAAGCACGTCAGTGTTCGTGGGATTGATCAGTAAATGAATTTCTTTAACGACAAGTTCATACAAATATACTGGTCAACTTGTCCTTTAAAGGAATTAATCGATGATCACAGCTATTGTTTTCGTCAAAAGTGTTTTCGCTAGACAGTTACAGAACGAGCACGATGCAATTACTTCGATTCAACGTCCTTCATTGTGTTTGAATTTTAAGGCGTCACCGAGGACCAGAACCGCCTTCTGATTGGCTAGCAATAAAATTTGCGCGCGAAAATATGTCCAATAAAGCAGTTTCGTAATGTATTCGGACTTTATAAAGTCAATAGATATTCTTAATAATAAGAAAACATGTCCGACTTTGCCCATTGTTCAAACCAACAACTGGAGAATGCAAATCAGCTTTTAAACTCAGGTTATGGCACCATTAAAAGCTTCAGTGAGGGTGAAGAAAAATCATTTTACTGAGATCACTTTACATAGAAACAATGACAGTAAATCAAAACAAAACACAGAAAGGATTTCCCTTGCTATAGAGAATAGAGTCGGACAAAATATAACGAGGGACGACTGTTAACTCTTTCGTGACTGTTTGCTACCTGTTTGTATGTCTCGTCAAGTACATATCGAACACTGAGGTCTTGAAAGTGTTATACTCGAAAGTATAGGGCCTACTCACGTCTTGCTCTATCGTGTTCGATGACGTATATCTGAATTGACTCGTGGGTAACGCCACGTTGTTGACGGCGACCGTGCTACCGGGATTATTGGTCAGGCCGTACATCGTGATTCGCTGGATGACCGGAAGGTCGGGAATCAGGTTGGGGTCGGCCTCGACCATGCCCACTCTCTGAGACAGGATGTCGATTCGGTTCTAGATGTCAAAGGTCAAATGTCAATGAATCAGTCATATGGTAGGTGAGCATGTTGATCAAGTGATTGTGACGTTACGCGTGCAGCCGAAACAATTACTTTATTCTTTTTTTGTCACAATAAAAGAATGAGCGTAATAACAAATAAACAAAATCAAGAACTTCGCATAGTTTAAAGACGGATAAACCCGAAAGGACGACGGCTAAGACCCGAGTGCGTTCGGCTCAACTCGGAAGAGTTCAGCGTTACTCGCATTAGGATAACGCAGGTTTTAATTCCAGGCATTTCAAGAATTCAAATTTATAAACAACGCGGAATAGTAAAAAATAATCAAACAAACAAAACAAGAAGCAAAACTAAGCAGCACAGATATTCCCATTAAAAAAAAAATAACAAAAAGCCCCAACATAAGATTGGTAATGCTAACGTAGAATCTCTCTTTGTTTTATGTCCCTCACTAGCATTTGAGAGCAGTTTAATTCCTTTTCTTATTATTCTCCTGTCACACAGATTAGATTTAATTTTCTAAGATGGACCTCCCAGATTAAATTTGTCTCTTTTGTTACAAAATTGTGTTTATCAATGATATTCATGATAAAATAATCTTAAAAAAACGATTTTTAATAATTATCATAATCATAATCATTGATAAAGAATATGTTTGACAAGTAACACACGCACACCAAAAACAAACAAACATACAAACAAACAAACAAGCAAACGGGGAAGTGGCTATAAGTTATGACAACCAACAATCATGTTGTTAGCCCATTACCTGATCGGCGAAGAATTCCAAGTACAGATCCACCTGTCTCTCATAGGAGTCTGGAAGAGAAATGAAGGAATGACGTCATGATTTTAAAGTGCTACCATCTTTTTGACAAAACTGACGTTACTTCCACTAGGCCTCGATTTAGACTTTGACACGTTCCGTTTCAGCGTGTTTCTACATGGCTAGTTGTTGAGTTTTCCTTTTTTTTTTTTCTTGTGTTTTTAGCATGAATTGGTCTAATTGCTATTTATACGGACTTTTTCGATTCTCTTTTTCCATTTTTCCTCTCTCTCAGAGTTTCCCTGTGCTTTTGTGATTGTTATTCGCGGAGCCGTGCCATTTAGTGAATGCGGTATTTTGCGTTTAACAAATACTGTGCGTGCATCTGTTCATGCCCTTGTTTCTTCTGTGTCCGAAGAATGGAAGAAGAGGACGAAACTGAGACGGAAGAGAAGGAGGAGGAACAAGAGAAGAGGGGAAGGAGGAGAGGGGAAGGAGGGGAAGAATCGGAGGAGGAAGAAGCAATGGAGGAGTTGAAGGAGGAGGAGGAAGGTTGACGAAGAGGAGAAAGAGGTGGAGGAGGAGGGAAGTTTGCTTACTCCACGCGCTTCCGTCGTCCCAGAAGAGATCCCCATACGCCTGCTCCTGAAGCTCCTCAGGGATGGCGATTCGAAGCTCCAGAGGGTTGAGACGACTACACACAATCACACACACACAAAAAAAAACAATGACAGCAAAAAAGTAGATGTCATTGGTTACCAGTTACCACAGGAAAAAAAGAAAATAACGAATACTACACTCTTATCTCATCACATCATGTCACGCCACATCACATCACATAAAATCATATTGTATCATAATTTATCATAGCCATGGCATATCCAGCCATCACATACCACACTCTGGTATCCCTATCACCATGCCATAAAACAAAATAAAATCTGGTATGACATCAAATCACATTACATTACATCACATCAACTCGAGTTATATCAAGTCAAATAACCTATAAAATACGACACTGAATTGACAATTGTACGAATTCGAGACGTACCTGTACTGAGTGGAGTTCGCTGTGCCAAGCTGAAGGGGAACGATGTAACCACCCCTGATCAGCACGGGTATGGTATCAAGAGGCGCCGGGATGGTGGTGTTACTGTCCTTTAGACTCGTTGCTATCTGCTCTCCCTGTGTCAGATCGTAACGATACAAAAGATGGAATCATGAATAGTGAGAGGCCATACAGTGACACATTGATAAAAACAAATTGTGGAGTCAAAAGGGGCCTTAGCTTTCGATCCTAGCAGAATCTTCGTCGTTTTGCCTCTGATGAAGATTCTGCTAGAATCGGAAGCTCAGGCCCCTTTTGACTCCATTTTACTCCATTGACTCGCCACTATTGGATAAGCACCAGCAGCTTTTTTTTTTTTTTTTTGCTACACTTAAAAACAAATTGTGATGATAATTGAACAAGAACAGCAGTAGAAATATAATTTATATTCAAAATAACAATTTGTGAATATAATGTAATAACAATAAATAATTATGAATGATGATATCAATAATGATAATAATAATAATCATCAGCGGCAGCAGAAGCATTACAATTGATTATGATAATAATGATAATTTATAATTTCCATGCAACTGAAAATGTTAATCAGTTGCAATTAATAATGCCACATAATTGTCTAAAACGCCAGTTTACTGCAGTAGGCTAAATAATTACACTCCATGTAGCTTTGTACTTACGGTGTAGAAATTGTAGAATCTATCATGTGGAATGTATATGTTGACGGATGTATCACCCTGCGTGGAGAGAAGAAAGAAGATAAAACTTGAAGGAGGAAAAAAGACATAAGAAAAGTGAATCTACTGATCCTCTGCCTGAATGTTACATAGTGATTAGAAATGAAAACAAACTAACAAACACACAAACCAACGAACAAAGAAAGAAAGACAATTCAAGGGTAACAGCTGGTAGACTTTTCCACATCTCTAGTTATAGCTGTTGCATTAAAACAATGCCGTACTCCACTAGCATGCCTCCGGAGACCATCCTGTGTATATGTAACATTTTGAAACGTGATTTATCTTTTGTTTTGTTTTTCAAATCATTGCCGTATTTGTCACACACTATTGTTTGTACAGAAGAAACGCATCTTCTCATCAAATGGACAATTGTATTTTGATTTACTTTTGATGATGACACAGAAAGTCATAAATCAAATCGTGTCAAACTAAATCATAACTTTACGGATAAGATAGGTTCATTTCTAAGTTTTCTGATTTGTGTTAACGTTTATCAGTGTACTTATTCCAGATATCAGTACGTTTAACAATTTCTAGCTTATGATAAGATGTTTTCGTCGATATCGGAATATGAACAATCCTGATATATAAACCGATAGTCGCTTGTCATAACACGCAGAGGTAAAGACATGTTCAATCGTCAGGGGAAAGGTCTGGGGTAAAAGTCCAGGGGGTAATTGTCCTAGAACCGTTCAATTACCTCGTCTAGAACTGGTGACACGAGTACGGCTGGTCCCAGGAAGAACTCCCAGTCCACGTCCCAGACGTTCTTCTCAAACGACGGGAACCTGGTAAAAGAGACAGGAAATTATATCAATATGTTTCATATAATATTGATCTTGACTTTATAATGTCCTCCATCAGAGTAGAAGACCTAGTGTTTGGTAGCAAGGACACCTGGGGCCCGTTTTATGAAGAGTTACGATCGATCTTACGTTCGATTTATCGAGCATAACTCAATGAATCGAGCACACCATCAACACTGATCGTAAATCTTGTTTCATAGAGATACTTATACGCTTGATTTAAAGCATAGGTTTAATAGCAGATCGAGCGTAACTTACTTTTTTTAATTACATCATCATGACGTCAGAATGGGGATTATGAAGTCACACTATACTCACTCGCTGACCACCGATCTGACGACTGTGAAGCCGTCCAGTCGAGCGTGATAGAACTGGGTGTAGATGTACGGTAGCAGCTGATATCGGGTGTCGATGCCGACCGGACGTTGTTGATGAAGTCCGCGCCAAGAGCGGCCGGGTCTGCATGCTGCAATGGGGGGGGGGGGGGGGGGGGGGGGGGGGGGGGTATTAACATTACTATTATTTTCTTCTTCATTATTATAATTGTTATTATCATTATCATTATCATTATTATTATCATTATTATTATTAATATTATTACTAATACACTATTTGTTGTTGTTATTGTTGGTGTTGTTGTCATTGTTATTACTATTTTTACTATCATTATCCAGTTTAATCTATACAGGATAGCCACCTCACTAAATCTGAGTACTGTTCTCCCAGTGGGCCTGTTCACACCTATTAATAATATAACCACGTTATTAAACAAAATAACACATAAACATACAAATTCATAATATTGAAAATCACATCATCTATTTAAACGTAAAAAGGTGACAAAAACCACAATAAACACTATGTGTTACATAATAGATACTTCCAGACGGTGATTCTTCACTTTGAAGATAAGTTAACTTCGAAGATAGGCTCTATGGGTCGCCAAGTCTCGCACTATCGATTTTGCTCATTTTTTCCACTAATAAATTTCCATTTCGTAACGAAATCGACGGTGAGACACTTGGCGCCCCATAGAGCTTATCCTAGAAGTTAAGGATCACCGTATGAAGGTAAATTATGTGTTCTTTTTTTCACTTACTTCGGTTCCCCTAGCTTTGTAGAATCGGAAGATTGGGAAGAACGCCGACATCTGGGTCCACCTGATGCACAATTCATCATTGGCGTTGTCATAATAACCACAAGTGTTGGGTCCAACCTGACAGAAAGGATTCATCGAGACAGGAGGGTTGGCTTTTTTGTTTTGTTTTGTTTTGTTTTGTTTGTTTGTTTGTGTGTTTGTTGTTGTTGTTGTTGTTGTTGTTGTTGTTTTTTTTTTTTTTGGGGGGGGGGGGTTGTTTTGTTAAGATGAGGTCCAGTTCCTAGGAGATTTTATGGCAAAATATGAGACAGTTAAGAATGACCTGTAACATATCACTTCTCTTCTCAAAATCAACTGGGTGACTCTAATGTGATAGCTGTAATGGGGATTCCCATACTATAACTACAAGATATTTGTTTATGAAGTGCAGTTTGTATGAAGTTTGGTCAAACTTAGATGTAGACCTTTGGTCATGCAATCATCATGTCCGTTGTGGTTGATTTCGCAGATAATCTTTAGATTGTTTTAAAAGGAATCGAGAGATGCTGTAAACCCTTCAGATCACACCTTGAGAGAAAAAGGCACTGTAAATCTATTCACATTTCCTTAGGAATTTCGACAATTTAGCGGCTCAACAAGAAAAAAAAAAATCCTGCTTTCTTTCCTCTAAAGGAGCGGAAATTGCCGTATACATTTTTTTTTCTTTCGACATTGTCATTCGGCAAGTAGGTATATAACGTATGTAAAGGTCTGGATTGATGACGTAGGGAAATGAATGCCTTTTGAGCACAGAACCCTTCAAACCATACAAATATAGCAGCGTGCACTGCAAATGTCCGTAATCGATTTACTCACATATGGGATACCAAAGAGATTGAACTCCAGTGTGGCTGAAAAGACAAATGACAAGACATAACAACAAGACGATTAACAGTAAATAAGTTTCAGCATTCAGAATTTCTCTCAATTTCCTAGGACAGGCACTGACAGGGCAAACATTTTGCAACATAGAACAATGTGATCGAACATGCAAAAAGTAATGAGCTCTTATTCCTGGTCGACCAAGAAAAGAAACGTAGGTGAAGTTGAATAATCGTCTTCCCGTATGCACAAAGAGAAATTGCTGGACATGAAATTAAAAATAGGGTGGGGCATTTCATTTCATTTGCTTGTTTTACTTATTCATTTTTTTTTTTGGGGGGGGGGAATTAAGACATTACATCATGCAATGACTAAAAGCATTTAGAAGTTGGCAGATCAAACGTAAGTTTTAAAGCAATATCTAATTCTGATTGACGATGTCTACTTCTTACCGACAAGAGAATTATACATAGCTCCCCATGTCGCCTTCTGGTTCCCAAGAGCGTGTCCTGCAAAGCGTCCTGTTCCCGAAAAGGTAGATCGGGACAGGACAACACTGCGCTGGTTAGGTTTGACTTGTTCCATCAAACTAGGAAGGTTGAGGAGAGTTTTGAAGAAATAGTGCGGTGATAACAAATCAATTAAAAAAAAGTACGTTGCTGTTGTTCTTTTACTTTAAGGGGAACGGGTCTAAACCTTTTCCTAGCTGAAAAGTTAGTGAAGATAAGTGTGCTATGATAGTAAGGGGGACGGGAGAGGGGTGTGACATCATAACATTATCCCATCTGGTGGCGTCAGATGAAATCTTCAAGAGTCTTATAGTATTCCTGATTATAGTATCATAACGGCGAAAGGCACGCACAACACGAGTAGATGTATAGCATTCATGCGCAAACAGCAATCTTGCAGAACTCGATCGGTATGATATAAGATGAGTGTGCTTTTGGAGCTATGCCTGTAAGATTCTGCACACTTGTAGGACGGCTGGTCTTGATTATGAAATATACCTTCTCCATCACTCATGAAAAACTCAGTAAAAGCACCTTAAAAAGTGTAATAAGCATGTGATTGATTGGGGAGAGCTCTGTCCACAAATAGCATCCCCATATTGGCCTATGTTCAACACGATTGCTTTTGACCCAAGAGGAATTATATTCAATTGTTTCGATACAAATCTGCAAAAGAAAATAAAGGATTAAGAACATAAACCTCAATCTTTCTCGTCTAACAAGGACTATTGAGTGGAATTTGAGCAGAAGTAGCATCTGAAGTCGCTGGAGGTGAAACAAGTATATTTACTTGGATGCGAAACACGACAGACATCACCAGTAAATCTTTTGTGTATTTCATAGTTTCTTTTCTTTTTTTTTTCAGATCTTATCTTAAACATAATTATGTATCTTTTGAGAATGATATCCATTCATGTGAGACATAAGCTTACTGTTGGCCGGCTTCTGCGGAGAAATGTCCATTGAGACTGTGAACGTTGTAATGAAGACCCAGATGCTGTTCATAGTCCATGCAGATGGTCCGGTAATACAACATGCGACTGTGGAGTTCTGAGGGGGCGAGAAAATGGCCGGAAAAAAAAAATCAACACGTGATCAAGAAGAATTGAATACGAGGATGGGCATGTCGCTTGCAGTGGTGCATTGCAAGTGTAATTGGGTTGAGTTAAAAGTGAACTATACAACATGACAGTGTTCTTTTGATATATTTTCACATTCCCATTGATGTCTACTGAAACTTTTGACGAAAAAAAAAAATGTCTTGCTCTCGATACAATTTGCATACTTACTGCCGCCCAGGCGATAAAGCCTAAAGAGCATTATATTTTGCATGAGGAAAACATGTAATGTGTATAATCACGAAACTGTACTTTCATGAGTTGACGTTGATTTAACATTTATGAGTAATTATACATTAACACACATCTTGATTGTTACGGTTCTGTCATGTTGTAGCTGTAACTGTGTACAAAACTTTGCACTTTTCTAACCTTTGAAAAGAAAAAATCTTGGAGGTGCCCTTAATTGCCTGTAAGAGACGCCTTTTTTTCAAATTAAAGTGCAAAGATTTCGTCATGCTCACATATTTCTAATCTCTCCTTCTTTTACTCCTCTCTCTTTAATACACAAACAAACACACACACTCTCGCATACACACATTGCTCTTTCTCTCTCTCTCCCTCTCTCCTTTCTATTTTTCTCTGTTTGTCTCTGTCTCTATCCATCTATCTCTTTGTATATCTATCTATCTATCTATCTATCTATCTATTAATCTATCTATCTAGCTACCAATCTATCTCTCTCTATCTATCTATTTATATATCTGTCTATCTATCTCTCTACCTATACATCTATCTATCTATATATCTATCTATCTATCTATCTATCCATCCATCCATCCATCTATCTATTCATTTATCTATCTATTCATCTACCTACTCAGTATATATCTGTCTCCTGTTCTAAACTTGGTTTTGACTTACCTGGAACCCAGGGAGGGAAATTCCATTTCCTGTTGCCACACCCTTTGTGAGATCCATTCACCATGTTACCAGGCTCGTTCATCGTCTGATACGGGTAAAGAGAGAGACAACGAAGACGGAATATCCTGTCAAAGGATGTGAGCATCAGGTAAGATTCGAACTCGGGATTCCCAGTTCAAGGGTTCAGAGTATAACCCACAGTATTGTAACATACGTCACAGCGCCCTCACAAATCAATTGTTGCGTATGAATTAATTTAAGACATGCTGACATATTTTACACAGATAAGGAATAATGATGATAATTCATACAGGGGCGGATCCAGAAATTCCGTAAAGAGTGACGCCTTTACAAAATTAAAGTGAGAGGGGCCCACGCGTCCCCCTCCAATTTTTCTTTTTATTTCTTTTGTTTAAAAGAAATAAAGGGGGGGGGGGGGGGGCGTCCGGTGCGCCACCTCGTGAATCCGCCAATGTAATGGCTCGGTTTAGTGGTAGGTGTGCGGGAAGCGGGGGGGGGGGGGGGGCTACTCTCATCGTGGTTGCATTACCATGACAACGCCATCGAAGGGGAGCTCCTTGGAAAACTCAGAGCCGAAGTAAGCCCACCAGTCCCTGGTCTGGGGGTTGGTGAAATCGGCGAAGGATACCTCGCCCGGCCATTGCTGTGTGAAGAACACATGGAAAAAAAAAAAAAACATTTTCAACATTTATTCTCATTCTGCAAAGGAAAAAAAAAAGTTCCATGAGATTTTGAATAATCTGTGAAGATACGAATTCATGCTACGAATTCTCAAGTTGTTGTGGGGAAAATAATGTCAGCGGTCAATCAGATCACCGGTCAAGCCTCCTCTTCATAAGCAGACCTTCTGATATCGCAAATCGAATTGTGGATCCTCTAAATCTGAACTCAGTGTGGTATCAAAAACAATATAACATTAGAAAACGATAGAAGAAATATAAGTAAAACGGCTTGCACTATATTCGACATGGAGTAATAATATTGTCATCAAAATCTCACCATTCATTTATTGACCACGCACAAATGTATCCAATATCAAACGGACATAATACTTGACATCTTTATACTTGTAATTGATTTATCAGTTCTTCCTATCATTTAGATGTAGACATAATTGCTCAAAACTCAATCTACCACTACATATGTCCATCGAATTTCAAGACTTATACAGTCGGTGGAATGGAACTGCATAGCAATTGTCATTATGGACACTCACTGTACACTTATACATAAGTTATGTTAAGACAGTTTCTTATGGAAATATCTGGTGTCATTCAAACTAGGATGAGTTCCCACGTTATCACTCTACTTGAATGTGAGTGGGTTTTTGTTTTTTTTTTTGCGGTTTTTGCTTTTGTTTTAAGAAAAGGGGAAGACATTGCCACGGAGCGTTAAGCGGAGAAACTACAATGACGTGACGATGTCCATTTCTGTACTTACGAATCCAGAGGCCGGAGTCTTTCTGTCAGTCTCGTTGATAAAGTAGCCATACTTTTGTCCATAGTAGTAGAAATGGTAGTTGTTTATGGGTTCGGGTACTTGATTCGTGACGCCAGAGTTCTGTCAAAGGCGAAGTCAAGAATTGAGTATGAGATTACTCTACAGCTGAAAGTGATTTCGAGTGTGTATGATGGTGCTGTGTGACATTCGCACACCATTCACAGTGTATGTATTTTCATGCACATTTCATATCATTACAGCAATTCCGTTTGACTTAAAAGTTATAATGATGAAAAGGAGTGAAATTTATGAACTATAAAAAAAAATCAATTTCGTAGGTCAGATAATCAAAGCGTATCATCATGATTTTTTTTTTCTGCTCGGAGTCTCTTCAAAACTATGGAATGCGCGATGTTGACAAATTTAAATCTCGGGTTATTTTTTTGCTGTAGAGGGAACACTTACCAGTGAAATAATGTATTTCATGCCGCCGGCGTTAAGTCCCCTAACGAAATCTGGCAGTCCCTCAAATTTAACCGTATCGTAAGTGAACGTCTTGAAGTCTTTCATGTAGTTGACGTCACTATAAATGGCATCCTGGAAAAGGCAAATGAGAGAAAGAGAAAAAGAGAGAAGGAAAGGAAGGGAGAGGTGGAAAGGGGAAAATAGAGAGAAAAGGAGGCAAAGATTTTGCAATTCTATTATCGCACTCTCCCTCTAATTATTTTTGACAATCATGTTTTGAATTTTGATTGAAAAACTACGCCAGGAGATAAATGCATTTCACCGTGTATTGTATATGAGAGTGTTTATCAATAATATGAATTCTTGCATTTCACCGTGCAAATATCTACACACTTATTGAATCCAAACGTAAACATGTAAGAATAATATGCGCACTAACCAGAGGGGATTGTGTACTCACATGGGACAATGACATTAATCACAAGTTTGACAAACATTTATAACAGCTATGACAGGAATTCCACTTAAAAATACTAGAAAATACGCCATGCCTAGTATGAAAGGCATTCTAAATGCCTTTCACACTCTTTCTGCTGTGAGGAGCAACAATGAACAATTCTTTTCATCGCAATGTACTACTCAACCTCTTGCAGAAAGAAATTCTATTGTGATGAATGCATCACTTTATTTGAAACTATTTTGACATACACTAATCTTTTCATAATGTCTGTTTTAAATAATTTTGCATTTCACTAAAATTTGACATATTGATCTTTGACCTTTTTGATACATTGCTATTGTTGCTATCTTTATTATTGTTGATTTTATGATCATTACTTATGATATGCAAGTTGTATGTAATAACAGACGAAAAAAAAACAGAATTAAGAGATGGAGATCGTGCTTACAAGGGGGATTCCAGCGGCAACGTTCCGATCCACAACTTCTTGCATCTCGGCCACGCTCTGCCAGTCGGCCCGACCGATTTGCATCCCTAGAGCCCAGAATGGCGGGATGACTGGCCGACCGACAATCTAACGAAAAAAAAAAATATAATAACAATAATGATATCTAAAAACCACAAAATCTATAAAAAAAAAAATAATCAAAATAAAATTATTATGGAAGAGAAGAAACAAGAAAAGGGGAAATATACACAGATATAATAATAATAATAATGACAATAATAATACATAATAATAGTGATGATAATAATAATAATAATAACAATAATAACAATAATAATAATAATAATACATGTAATAATAATAATCATCATCATCATCATCATCATCATAAACATAATACTAACAATAGGGTCTTGAAAGTAATGACGATGATAACAGCATATATACTCATCGGTCATGATGTTGAAAAAGCAAACAACAACATGCTGCATTTCCGGTATGATCTTCCGCCAGAGATAGGTCTGTAGGCTTCTAAGTTGTTTTTTTTTTTAGCATGTTTAAAGTGTGATGATTTTTAGTACGTAGATGACACGAGCATTGATTGTAGTAGGTCTTAGAAGTGATAAAAGGTAGCAGTAAGAGTAGCAGCAATGTAAGCATGACTGTGTGGTCGTTATGGTCGTTGTGAGGTAGGGAGAAATAAGAGGTAAAAGTACAGAGCTTGACAGTTCGTTATTTCGAGGGTTCGTTAATCCGAAGATGAAATAACTTCTGAATGACGACACAAATATTTGGATTGACGAACATCTACGTATAAGATTAAATGGAATTTCAGTGTTTTGGAATAATGATCTCTATTTCATTTTAGGACTGACGAACCTTCAGAACAACGACCATCACCGAAGTAGAAGGAGAAGCAGCAGTAGTAGACCGCGATAATGGCAAAGGGAATGGGGAGGAGTGAGCAGAGGAGGGAAAAGATGAAGAGGAGAAGAGGAAGGAGGAGGATAAATTGTGATGGAGATGGAGGGGGATGGCAAATCGCGGAGGTAGAGTTGGGAGACATTTTTACGAAGAGGTGGGCGGTCTATCGAAATTATTGAGATCTTGAAGAATTTGTAAAGAAAAATCAACGTAGTCAGAAAAAAAAAATCTTTCAAAGAGGCTGGAGGCCGTAGACGCAGGCTCTCGGAAATTATTGCGATTTTAATGATACGTCGTTTCTTTATCGAGTTTTGACATACAATGTAGATTGGCGTGCGTCTGAACAGTGGGTATATAAAGTAAGAATTTTGTGGTGTCTAGAACCGATGACATGATGGTGATGATGTTGGCACAAACCTCTGTGTATTGTTGGATGACCTCCTCCGGGGAAGGTCCGGTAAACACCCAGAAGTCCAGGATACCTCCGGTAGTCCTCCACGTAACAGCCGAGGCTGGGGTCAGCATCACATCTGTTTATAGAGAAGGAAAGAAAAAAGGTAGTCATGATGACTGTGTAAAATGTCAGCCATTGTCAAGGTAAGCTTCTAGTCCACCTTCGTTTCCTGATAAGTATGTCAGTGCCAGCAACCTCAACGTAATTCTGATTACTTTTTATTTTGTTGAGTGTAAGTGATGGAGTATGCTACCTGTGTGCTTAATTCAGTTCAATTCAATTCAATTCAATTCAATTCAATTCAATTCAATTGAATTTATTGGGAATTTTCTGCATTGAACATATTACAAATTAAATGCAGCAATTTCTTATTGTTTTCAAGACAATAGAACATACAGTGTGTACATCCGAACGTAACTGAGATATACATGTACAGATTATAGAAAAGAATAAAAGAACACATCAACTGGGAACCACTGGAAAGTGAATCATTATGATCTGACTGAATTTTGGCACATGTATTGGGAGTATGGATGCAGAAGACTGTCGTCAAATAAGCATGTAGCCTGAAGATACGACAATGTGTAACATTTTTTCATGATTTTACTTTTTTTTAAGTCCAAAAGATCTTCTATGATTAAGGAAATACAAATTAGGTAAATAATACTGCATAGTAACTTATTTTAATGTTCATCTATTTACGTAATCGATTTATATGAACATTTACATTCCCATTTATATATACGTATGTGTGTGCGTTTGTGTTATCGCCTTGATGTCTAAATCAAATCGTGAAAAGGAAAATGAAGCACAACATAGTTTTCCCTTTATGATTTTTGCACTGGTTTATTTGCTTTGGTGCACTTATTTTGTGAGTTTTGTGCAATGCATCGTAGTCATGTTCAGTAAGTGAGGGGACTGCGTCACAGAAGTTCACGTTCTAGCAAACTCCGCAATCTTCAATTCCAGTCTTTCATGAAACAAGATGTGGTTTTTATAATATCGCGTTACATGAAATACACTAATTTTTCATTTTTCATATACATATAGGCCTATATAGTTTGGAAATGAAAATAAAAATGAAAATAGAATTCAAATGAAATGAAAATGAAGATGGAAAACTGTTGACCAGTTTAAAAATGGATACCTTGTGCGTTGCTATTGACGAGTAAGACACCGAAAGCTCTTCCACCATCATCGACGCCCATGAAGAAAGGATGATGCCCGTACAGATTCTTGTAAGTTGCCTGCATCAATGAATAACGCAGTCATCATTATAACCGTGCGATCGGCATTTCAGGAAGTGATATAAAAAATGTTGTTGAGGTCGCCCTCGTCAACTTTGTCTCCAAAAACAGGCTTGCCTTTGGGGGGACGCAAAAGTCGCATCCACAAACAACGAATTCTTCTTCCTCTTCTTTTTTTTTTTCACAACAAAATTATTCTTGCCATGAATATTTTTTAGGTACAACCAGCGCTTTATAAGAGTCTTTTTATTATTGTTGTTATTATTATCATTATCATTTCATTATCATCATCATCATTATTGACTTGCTGGAGTTTTTTGACTTATACAGTCCGTGGAATGGAACTACACAGTCTACTTTTCTCTTTACTTTTACCAAAACACACTTCACTTGAGTTTCATAACATGTCCGGCAAATTTCACCATAAATGTAAAAGCCAAGTATGCCAGACGAGTGGCTTCATACTACCTCAAGCATGATGAAGGAATAAACTTACAGTATAACTACGTTATTTAAAGACGGAAGCATTCGAACAGGGCAAACCTCCTCTTAAGGCCGTAGGGTCAGTGATGTCAAATAACTATTTTCACGCATCCTTAGAAAAAAATAATAACCTCGGATTTCGATCATGATCCGAATCATCACCAAATTCAATCATTTACAATGGCATTCCTATCCTGAACATGTCATCAGAATCGGCATCAACTTTGCTTACAAATAGACTCAGACATTAAAAAACTGAAACAAACGCCACCCCCACCCAACACACACACACACACACACACACACAAACGACACAAAACAAAAACATATATCCTATACCTAATGCGTAGGAATATTTTGCCTTTGTGATTGACTGGATCGTTCCTGTGCATCTCAAAGGTCCAGTTTACCTTTGGGAGCAGTGATTTCAAAAATGTTCAAGATATCACATTTGATGCATATGTGTATGTCTGTTGTATCATAAAACATCCTACCATATGAAATATTTGCAATAAAACCTAAAATATAAGGAGATACCAGGGTTTTTCTCAGTAAACCGTAACTGTATACGGTTTAGTCTGGAAACATTTTTATTATAGCTATTGTTCACATTTTGTGTTTTTAACAACACTTAACATCGATTATACGGATTCAAATTTTGACAGTGGTTGTTTCTATCCCTAACTCACATTTTAGAACTATTTTAAAGCACTATTGCTTTCATCTGCAAATGGTAAATTATGCCTTTAAGGCGGACTCACACTGTGCGATTTCTGGTGGTGCGACATCGCAAAGTGTAAATCGCAGTAATAATCGCACAGTGAGAGTCCGTTCTTAAAGGACAAGTTCACCTTCATTAGCATAAGGATTGAGAGAATGCAGCAATAATAGTAGAACACCATCATTGAAAGTTTGAGGAAAATCGGACAATCCGTTCAAAAGTTATGAATTTTTGAATTTTTTGTGCAGTCACCGCTGGATGAGAAGACTACTGCAATGTATGATGTCACATGAGTACAACAATATAAGGAAGATATAAAGAGAATTTCACAAAATTTCATCTTTTGAAAAAAGTACACATTCCCTTGACTCATTACTGACATATGTTATGGGTAATATTATTCCAATTGCCTTTAGAAAGGGAAGTCAAGTGCTCTTTTATTGTGCAAAAAAGTGAAAATATGTTGAATTTTCTTTACATTTTCTTTATACTGTTGTACTCATATGACATCATGAGCCTTAGTAGTCTCCTCATCCAGCGGTTCCAACACAAAAATTTTAAAAATTCATAACTTTTGCATCGATTGTCCAATTTTCCTCAAACTTTCACTGATGTGTTCTACTAATATTGCTGCATTCTCTCAATCCTTATGTTTATTAAGGTGGACTTGTCCTTTAATGATCACCGACATGCGATAGGAGAGGTGATTCTGTTCCACAACTCCCCCCCCCCCCCCTTCATTAGCAATCATTGTTCATTTTACCCGATATCATCGAAGACGTCATTCTATACAATACTCACGTCGGGGTCGTTGTCGGCAGCGAAGATGCCCCAGATATGCCAGTTGACCTCGTGCCTGAATCGCCAGTGCATGTGCTCGCCGAGTCCGTAGACGACGCTGTTCGGCAGACGGGCGGAGAGCTGAATGAACTGATCCTCGTATATGAGTCCACCGATGTTGGTGTCCAAACTGGAAAACGAGACAGATTCTTGCGCGTTTAATCATCAGCAGAGGTCTGCTAGAACTCCACGACGTGTTCACCCTTTGCAAAAGCTTTCTTTGACACATGGTATATTGACGTCATTGGTGGAGAAAGAAATAGAAAACGACCCCCCCCCAAAAAAAAAAAAAAAAGAATTAATAATAATAATGAAAATAAACTAAGGAGGAAGTATTAACCAAACGTAATGAAAGGAACTCTGATTACGCGCTTTAAATTGGCTATAAAACAAAAACAGAACAGTAGGCCAAAAAGGCGAAGTTCATAGGTGAAAGAGGGTCTAAAATGGGGAATCAGTGACTATATCACCTTCCATTTTTTTTTTTTTTTTTGGGGGGGGGGTTCACTTTCTCTGGAAATATCACCCTGAAAAAATTCCATACCAATATCATAATTTGAAATGCGGTATTTAGTGTGTTCATTTCCATATCAGTATAGCAGTTTCCACTGAATAACTACAAACACTGACAAAGGTGTCGGCAACTTGTTTTCTATCAAATACATAATTTTCACTCTTTGGGACAATATCAGTAAAGGTCGGATTTTGTTACTTGTATACTTTGTAGTCTGTATTACTTTTTTTTTTGGATGGAAATGAAGTATATTTTGTTTCTGTATTTCTGCATTTCCTGCCTTGTAGGTTACTGAACCAAATCATTTAGTTTACCATTTATCTTCATATAGGTGAAAGTGTTATAGGAAACAACGGCATCATTTTTTACTCTCTTTTGGTGATCGAATCAAAATAAACAGCTTGTTATGATATTTCCGCTGTTAATGATGTATTAGTGTCCAGGTTTGAGCTTCAAATTGATACAAAATTTTGCCACCATGCAGATTTCTGTGACTCCTAATAGATTATACCTCCTTCGGGTCATCTTTCATTATGGTTTGAGGCGATGTGGACCTCATCACTGCCCAAAGCCTAGACCAACTTACATCGGTGAGTTCGTGCTCCTCCTCATGATCCTGAACGTGAAAGGGTTCCGCTGGTACTCGATCTCGTACTCGGCGAAGGCGTTCTTCAGCAAGGTCTTCGGGTACTCGATGGGGACTTCGTATCGTGGCTTCCATCGACGATCGATAGCCTCGAGGTACTTGACCTCCGTGCGGTGTACGTAGCGATACTCGTACATCTGTAGAGACACGGGTGAAACGATGGTGAGGTGAGGGATTATTATGAGAATTGAATTTGCATTAAAATTCAAGGATATCATGAAATAAATGCAAGATAACTGTGCCCGTGTTTTGAAGGATTCGTGGAACTCATTTCCAGCTGAAACTTTACCCTATGTGTTATGAAAATGTGCGAAAATACTTGCCCCTTGGCATGGCAACAGCCACAAATTTTTCGTTTTATTTCGAATGAAAGACTACAATTATTATGTTCACGTTGATAAAACAATCATAGATGGATTATTGCTCTGTCAAAATATGTATATATAGTGATGATAATTGAATATCATAATTACGATCACTGCAGTGATCATTGTCTATGTCCATCGAAACAAAAAAAAAATAGAAAAACTTTTTTTCCGTTGAAATTCAAGAATCATCTGCGCCATTCACATGAAAAAAAAAAAGTTGTGTGCACAAGAATGGAGAGAAATATTAAAACTCGTTTCCTTCTGCGAGCTTTGTATTTGAGAATTTTTATGACAAATAATAAATAACTAAAAAAACAAAAAAAGCAGAATAGAGACATTTATCATAGCGCACGCAAACAACACATAACTCCACGCAGATACGCCACAGTACATCCACGACAGGGGCGGATCCAGGAATTCCGTAAATGGGGGAGGGGTAAAGACCGATATGAACATGCGGTGTATATCATCATTTCTTATCGCTTCATTAATGCCGTATCAGCATTTCATGCAAACATCGTCCGTGCAAATGTGATACCATGCATATCTTTTCTTAACTCGGACTGCAGTTCCAACTGACAAGACTATATTCAAGTTCAAATTCAAGTTATTCATTTCGTCTTTAACAAAATGTAATTTCAAAGAAACATTTAAATATACATGACAGGAGATCAGTACAACAATGTAATAAAAAAACAAAGTGTGAACTGAGGCACAAGGATAAATGCTGTAACTTTTTCAATATAATATACCTTAAGATTATGATTTTTACTACTTTTGAATGTACAGTCACTCACTTAAATACACACACAAGCTTGTGTCTACCCACAAACTTTAATATAATGTACTCGCGTTGCGTAGGAGTGTAACTATATACTAAAGTAATCTATTGGGAGTGCGATATTATCTTACAATAAATTCAAAACGAAAATGAGCGGTCTTACACACACATATTTGCATGATAATTTGGCCGGGTGGTGATCAGAGTAGGATCAAAAACAAACAAGGGGTTTTTATTTGGTTGAGTCATCGTCTGTAAAAGAACGAGAACCACAGAGCAAACACCAAGTCAGGAGGCTTATCACACACAAACCAATGTCGCTCTCATCATGGTACCACGTATACCATGACAGAGTCCTATCAATTGTATGTAACATCACACGACTGTCTTGTCAATGACTAGAGAACGATGTAATGTAATGCCGAATATTATTATGGGTAATAAACTGGAGTGGTTATTGTTCAATTCAACTGTGCGTCGTGGGAGCTGTTATCTCGGATCCGTTTCATAAACCACGACCTCTATATAAGGGCTATATCTTGAATTATAATGTTGTTGTTCTATCATATCAAAAGTAAAATCATGAAAATAGACCCACCAAAATATGCGTGTGAAGATAGAGCTTTTGTGCTAAATGAACAATGGGTAAAGTCCATTGATATAAAATGTTAAGGGGGAGGGGGAGACAGTCTCAACAGGAATGAATCTTTGTTCCGTTTCCATCTTGTAATGTGCAACAATATTGTTTCTGGACTAACAAGAAATATTGTCTCTTACACTTTCAATTGATTGAGCTTTGTTTCTCACATGGGCCTCACATGCAAATGAAAATAAAATTATAATTTCCATTCTTAATTTGGTCATTTTTATGAATTTATTGTGTTTAGTTTTACGGCATTGTGTAGTTGTACACAGATTTCTCTGTATCATAACTCGTGTTTGATGGAAAGAGTAAACTGAAGATGAATTGAAGTTTTAACACGAAATGTGTGCAAATAAGGATTTCATTAGCGTTGCAAAATGAATCCTCTATACATTCAGAACGAATATTATACATGCTATCATGAATAGGAATATATCTACTGATTGCTTATTTCTTTGTATTTTCTCCTTTTTACGTCTTATTTATTAATTGAATTTTTTATCTCATAACCCCAGTGAAAACTAGGCATGTTTCATCACTCGTTTTAATAGTTATATATAATTGTTTGCTTGTGAGCTTGTTTATATTGGGTATTTTTTTTTTTTTTTGTATGCACATGCTTGCACATGTTTGATCATGGTTGTTTGTTCTTTGGAATTGTTCTTTGTAGATGCTTTTACCAGAGTGAAATATGAGAATCAACTATATCAGAATGATAAACAAATAAATGAACAATAGTTTACGTGACAATTATATACTGCATACCGTTACACATAAAGAATCAGTTCTGTTTAAAATGGGACTGGCTTTACATTAAGAATTGTCAAAATGTATAAGGTTTCTTCTCCCCACCCCCCTCTGTAATTCCATGCATTGGTATCTATATCAGGTACGGAGATTAGCACGATTAATTTGTCTCTGTCCTCCCTTTATATAGATATTTTTGTAAGATCTCAATTGAAACATTTCAGATTATACCTATATTGGTCTGAAAGAAACAGTGTTAGCCAAGCTAAATCATATTTGCTTGGGGATGCCTTGCAAACATGACTCGCAATGCTAATGACGTTTAGTTGTCATCATCAGAAACATGTTAGTCGGGTACCTAAGGGGGGGGGGGTCACCGTGCATCCCCCCCAGGACTCCTCGAAACTTACATTTTCAGGATCCTCATGACATACCAAAACATAATCAAGATGTTAACAGGAGCGAAAAGTGGCTGTTCTAGGTGAAATTTAATGTATTCTATTGTTTTTCATAATTTCTTATGTATTTCTTTGTTTTTCAACTTTTTCAACTTTTGTTTTTTCTTTGTTTTTCTATTGGAAATTGTCACTGACCACTTTTCTACCATTATTAGCACAAAACTAATCAATGAAAGTGATTAATTGTAAAAATAATCAGGTTTTCATGACTTTCATGACAGAGCACTGTTTTCCATAGGAAATGTACATAAAAGCACAAAATTGTGCCCGTTTTGGGACGACATTCCGTTACAAAAATGGGCGTGACTTCGCAAAAGTATGCGGGGAAGTTGCAAATATGGTCTCAAAAGTTGCGTGAGTCTTGAACAAAACATAGTCAAGTAAGTTTTGAGGAGTCCTGGGGGTGCACGGTGACCCCCTCCCCCCCTTAGGTACCCTACTATGTAGGCCCTACATGTAAGCACATGTTATATATTACATACATACATAAGGACGGGGGGTGGGGGGAACCGCCCCCCCCCCCCCCCCCCTGTCTGTCGACTCTGTCGCGAGGCTTCTTGACTTTGTTTGGTCAAGTCTCGCACAACTTTTGAGACCAAATTTGCAACATCCGCGTATACTTTTGCGAAGTCACACCCATTTTTGTAACGGAATGTCGTCCCAAAACGGGCACAATTTTGTGCTTTTGTGTACATTTCCTATGGAAAACAGTGCTCTGTCATGAAAGTCATGAAAACCTGATTATTTTTACAATTAATCACTTTCATTGATTAGTTTTGTGCTAATTATGGTAGAAAAGTGGTCAGTGACAATTTCCAATAGAAAAACAAAGAAAAAACAAAAGTTGAAAAAGTTGAAAAACAAAGAAATACATAAGAAATTATGAAAAACAATAGAATACATTAAATTTCACCTAGAACAGCCACTTTTCGTTCCTGTTAACATCTTGATTATGTTTTAGTATGTCATGAGGATCCTGAAAATGTAAGTTTCGAGGAGTCCTGGGGGGGATGCACGGTGACCCCCCCCCCCCCTTAGGTACCCAAATATGTATGCAACGAGCTTGAACCAATATCATTGAATATCTGAATATAAAATTCCATATCCGACTACTTTGTAGTTATTGTCCATTGCCAAAGATATCATATTTCAAAGTACAAAACATATCATGGTATATATATATATATATATATATATATATATATGTGTGTGTGTATATATGTATATGTTGCTAATAAATTATGTGCTATGTTCAAACATTATATATTCCAATATTTTTAGACATCTTTATCTTAAGTTATAAACTATTTTCCATTGCCAAAGATACAATTTTTCACAAAAGAAAACATGAAGTTGCGTGATCTATGTATACAGACATGCTGTATATATTTGTTGCTTATGCCTTAAATATGCTGTGTTCAAACACTTTATCTCAACATTTATTGATATATCTTTATCTTATTAAATACCTACAGGAAACAAGAGCAGACAGATGATCACATTCCTGAGATATTTCAAAAATCTTCAGGGTGCTAAATATGTGTATTATAATATCATGTTTGATGTCAAAGTGACATGATCAAATACAAAATATTCTCTGATCTAGTCATCTAACTGTCAGTTATAAGAACTGACATTGTAGTCACGTCAACAGTGAAAATCGGTGTGTCCATGCTAGTCATTGGTTTATTGGTAGTAAGTGAAATCATGCAATTTACATGCCCATATAAAGTTATTTGTGATCACAATCCAAACGCAAAGGAGGGTAAAGATGCTTCAGTTGCATACAAGTTTGAAAATGGTATACAGTGAAAATGCCAATAATTATGAAACAACCTGTTCCCAAAGTAGCATCACATTACGTGTATGGACCCGTTTGGTGATTAATCTTTAAGATAATGTACATGTACGAGAAAGACATTTGCTAGAAATCCTTTTGTACTATCAAGAAAAACAATTTCATTCATTTTCGTTAACGATCAACCAATGTCCATGCGATTCACTGTGCTCAGAAACTTTGTTCAATTGGCTTTCTATTATATTCTCGTACGAAAAAGGAATTCAGAAATTAAATTAAATCAAATCAAATCAAAGCAAATCAAACCAAGAGTATGTGTGCCCTATCTAATGTGACAATTGATCAACGAGATATTGTATTTCATCTAAAAGTTATCTGACAACGTCTTGAACTTGGACGAAATAAGAAGAAAAACCGCAGACAAAGTGGCAGAGATGTCAGGTATATATACCCTGCTGCGAACTGCGAACTTTTGTTTAACTTTTAAATGTCTCTGAGGTCAAGCAATGTATAACTTGTGGTAGTCATATTGTGAGGGGCATGTACGCGACAGATTGGACAGTTTTGTTGTACATATTAACATAATTTCTGCTTCTTTATATGCAGTATTGATTGGAGACACATATGTAGAGAAAAAACTCCAAAACCACCGGTAGTGTAAAATGCACTGTGTTTACAAATTCAGGATTCGTCTTTCCATGTCCCTTATTCAGGAGGAAGATGGACGTATGAAGTACAAGTGCATGTGGTTAAGACATTTTATTGTCTTAAAAACTGATGACTTTTATGCATTGATGGCCCTTTAGGTTTTTTCGATGATGACATTTCGTGCTTGTAATACATAGAAATTCTTCTGGCTTGGCAAAAGCTTCAGTTACTGGTTTCCTTGCCAACGTATATTCACATCATTTTCTCCAGCCTCAACGCTGCTCAAGGTACGAATATATACATGTAGTTTTGTGTTTGGTTTGTTTCATTTGTTTGTTTGTTAGTTTGTTTGTTTTTTGTTAAGAAGATCAAAGCATTCTGTTTTGTCAAGAAACGCTATCTCCATCCCAGCATTTTTTTGGTACAGCATAGACATATCTTCCTCATTTTCTATGTATTTTAGTTCATTTGCATGATCTTATTCGAACCCTTTACAGAAGAGAATGAATTAATGGAGATTTGCATTGCCTATAATACGACGCCGAATACTTACATATTATGTAGCTTGTTTAGAAGATCTCTATAACTTTTTAAGTTTTCCAGGAAAAACAGTATACCTTAAAATGTCGCCATGATTATCAGGCTGTATCAAGAGGGCAGTCATGACGGAGTGTTAAACTCTTCTCAAACTTTATGAGGGTGATATGGAAGGGTGGAGGATGTTTGTGTGATTTTTCAGTATTAGCAACGACAGTCAGACAGACAGTCAGTAAAGAATAACTTTGCTGGACTACAGGATATATTCTTCAAATCGAGGAAAAGATTCATCTGATTGGAAAATCAACTGGGTAAACGTTCATTTGGTCACAATCAGTTGCAAATTACCTGTTCTTGATGAGACTTTCGCGTTCAATCTGAAGAAGCCTACAGATATCCAGTAGCCGAAAGTCTCATCAAGAACAGGTAATTTGCAACTGATTGTGACCAAATTAACTTTAACCCAGGATATATTCTTATTTCACTGTTTTGTTTTGCTTTTTGGGTTGCTTTTTTTTTTACAATTTGAAGAAAAATGAATACCCAACATAAACAAGTGGGATATGTCCAGAGCGCCGATGATCTTCCGTTTATATCATTGTGTGAAAACGAGAGCCGATGTTCTCTGCACGTACCTTCATGTGGAGGATATTCTCCTTGTAATATTCCGCCCTAAACCGGAGATTGTCAATCTGCTCGTAGAAAAATCTGGGCGTCTTTAACCGCATGAGGTCCAGTTGGAACCCTTCAGCCACTTCTTGCTCCCTGCCCAGGACCCGGTACCCTACCCCGAGCGGCAGGTAGCACTCGGGGATCCGGTTTAGACGGTCCCATGTTATGCGCTGGTAGCAGCAGCCGCGCAGCATGCACTGTCTCCGCGTCGGGATCTCCACGTCGGGAAAGCAGTTGATGCGATCATTCTCCGGGATGTCGCCACAAGTCACCGGGTTGAACCTCCAGTTCGAATACGGCTGCAACGTGACGACGATGGAGGGCACGAGGATGATGATGCCGACGACCAGGAAGACGACTATGGCCACAATGGCCTGCAGAACCCTACTCATGATCAACGATCACGGGGGACAGTTAGATAAGGGAAAACAACAGCTGCCGGGAAGATGTCCACCGATAAATTTGCTAACACCAGCGAAACCGATGAATTCGTAAAATTAGTACATATTCATTCAGTTAAAGATTAATTCCACTGGTGTAGTAATCCGTTAGTCCGGAATGTGCAACGGTGTTACGTTCACTCCCAATAATATTATTGGGTGTGTTACAGAAACTTTACGCGTACGTTCAACACAAGGCGAACGTAGGAAGCATTCCCGCGCCCAATTGATGTCAGAAAAAAAGGAAAATGGCGACCAAGTGTTATGATAAGGAAATGCTCAGGCAAAGGTTGAAAAATTTCATTAATTATTGACACTGTCAGGTCAGATGGTTAGCCGTCAGTCAGACGCTATGAATCAACTTTGATCGATCGAATCAATGAGTGGCACTTTCTACAAATCAACTGCAAAGTCAAGTCAGATCTACAACCTAAATAACTGATATCTTAAGTCAGAAAGTGTTTGAGAAAATCTGCATAATTCACTATTCTTTCCCAATTGCGGCACTCAGTCGTGAAGTACAACTATCTATAAGCCTTGAACAAGATTACCGCAGAGTTATGTTCAGGTTTAAACTGAAGAGCGGGTAAACAGGAGGGTTAATATATAACCAGGCCCTGCGTCGCTCCTTGGTTAATGATTTACCACGTTCGCCATATCACAGACGTGATTCAACGCGGCGGCAGGTACCACTACTATGACGTCACTCTCACCGGCTGCAATTGATGGTCTACTACGGGAATTCAAGGATACAATAATCAAAGTTTCACCACTAATGGTCTATGTTTTTCTAATAATATTATCAATAGTGATGAGACGAATGCGTCTGGCATATTATTATTAAAGTTTAAGCCCTGCATGCTCTGCTCCGTCAGAACTGCGTACTTTTTATACGAAAAGTACTATTGATGAGCTCCTGTGGATCCGGGCTGCTGCGGTAGGGACTTGTAAATTCTCTTTTTGGAAAATAAAGAATGGAAATAGGATTGTGTTGCTAAGGGTAACGACAATGATGATAAAAACATTGCTAACAATGAGAATGACAATAGTGATGATTACTCATATTACTATCATCATTCTTAGCATCGATGTAAGTATTTTAGTAGTGGTTTCATCGTCAATATCATGATCACCACAACAACATCCATCACTGAATGAATCCAGCACTAGATTAAACCGATCCTTCCACTAACACTAAGAAAAAGGGAGTTTTTCTTTTCTTTTCAAAGCAACCATATCAGTACTAAAGATATAGTCAAGAGAGACATCTAGCTCTAAAGTGCTCTAAAGAGCTCTGTTTTTTTCTCAAGCATGATTGTATATGACCTTTTCATGCCATGAATGCTTGATGAGATGAAAATAAATTCAGCATTTATCATGACGAGGCGCAATGTGAGTAGTTATCGAACTTTGCTCTTGGCGAATAACAAGACTGGAATGTCTGAGCAAACAAACACGCAGTAATCCATTGCAAAACCGTTTCCTTTCGGATGCCAAGTTGGAGACGGATCTTTACACCGTGGTCTTTACATAAGAAGAATCAAAGAACTGTAAAGGGCCTTGCTCCGAAACAGTGAAAAAAAAGTGAAGAAGAATCAAGAAATATCTGTGTGGAATTGTAATGCTTAAGTCAAGAAAGATAAGTAACTGAAAGTATACCTGTACTGAGTGGGAGCAATTAAAGGAAATTCAACGAAAAGGAGAAAGAGAGTTGGGGGAGGGGAAAATATTACCATGGTTTTGGTTCATTTTCATATTTTGTATATCTAAGATATATATCGATTGGATACTTGCAGTGGATCTGTATATAATTTGCGGAAGCAGTGACATGGAACTACAAAGAAATGTCACAATTCTGAATACACCAGAAACAGATTAAAAGGGAGTCACAAAAAGCAATCCATTTTCAATGTCTAACAGTCTTCAACCACGACATATCGCGAACTGCTTATGGCTTTGTTGGTCACGTGACTACGGTGTTGCTCGTCTGGCGCCCTCATTGCCACATTTATTTTTTTTTTGTCTTCTTTCGTTCTATCTGCCTGTCATTCATTCATTCATTCATTCATTCATTCATTCATTCATTCATCCATTCACTCACTCATTCATTCATTCATTCATTCATTAATTCATTTAGTCATTCATTCACTCATTCATTCATTCATTCATTCATTCATTCATTCATTCATTCATTTTTCCTCTCTTCTTTCTCCTACATTCTTTGTTTTTGCCAACGTTGGCGTGTTTGTATGAATGCCAATAACTTTATGCAAAGTGTATGAATCTTAAAGAAAGTTTCAGGTACGGTCAGACACGGACGATTCATGCAAATGATTATTATTTTTTTTTTTTGTGGTAATTGTGCTCGTCACCTAGATTGAGGATGGTTTGATTAATATTTGTAAATGATTTTTCATCTGACGCTCGGTCAAAGTAAGTAGTGTAACCTTATATCGAGTTACATTCACACCAACCAAATGGTACTATAGGCTTTTACAATTTTATGGACATCACAATGCAACGCAGAACAGTATCAAAATAATAGTAATAATATTTATCTATTTATTTATTCATTTATTTATTTATTATTTATTTATTTATTTATTTATTTATTTATTTATTTATTTATTTATTTATTTATTCATTTATTTATTTATTTATTTATTTATCTATTCATTCAGACTTCTTTCAACAGGGTGTCCCCATTAGGGTGGGATTTCACGCAGCACGCGAACGGTTTGCGAAGGACGCGAATGGCAAAATCCAGCATTCGCATTTTGGTCTGCAAAAGATCGCCAAACGAACGTGAGGGTTCGGAAGCGTCGTCAATTGTTCGCGAATGTCGTTTTTACTTCGGCGAGAATTTCAAAAAAGTTTGAAATTTTCTGCGAACCTTTTCCGCACACTTGGTCGTGATTTGCTCGTGAATTGTTCTTGAAAGTGTCTTTAAAGCCTCGTCATATGCGCAAGACCTTCGCAAGACACGCGCGATGTTCGCAAAATGTTCGTGAAACCCCAAACAGACTCCGAAACTTTGGAGAATGTCTCGCGTATGTTACGCGAAATCTGCGAAGTTTTTCCGATCATTTTACGACTTTATCGCAAACTGTTCGCGTACCTTTTGAGACATTCTCGCGAACGTTTAGCGCACGTTTGGGGGATATATGACCTTAATTGACCTATATGTACGTTTTCTACAAATAAAAATCGTAGCATACACCTAAACATCAAACAATTATTAACAACTATAGTAACAAAAGATATTATAAAAAGACTAGCACAGAGAAAGAAGTGTTTGATATACAAAATAAATCACAGAATACAGTTAAAATTAATCTAAAGTATGTAAAATGTCATTTGAAGTAAAGAGATTATGTGTTTGAGGAACTGCAAAAAAAAAAAAATCATATGCTTTATTAGTGGAGGAGATACGTCCTAGGAAAAAAAATGTAGGCAAGCACACAATAGAAAAATGAGAGAAAAAGAAAGGAGAAATAGAGGAAAGAAAAAAAAAATCAACTCAAGACAGCTTCCACCTCTCCTTGGGTACATTTTCTCCCATGATTATTGAAAATTTTTCGTTGTTCGCATTTCCGTCGCGTGTTCTTCGTGTACGTAACATGCTGTACTTTAGCAATGATACACACGACATTCGCACATACGTCGTGGAAACTTCGCACAAATTGCGCAAGAATAGTTTTCGGCTTCATTGTCGGAAAACATTCGGAGAAAAACTTTTCCGAATGTTGGATTTTGTCATTCGCGTCCTTCGCAAATCGTTCGCGTGCTCCGTGAAATCCCACCCTTAGTAGGCAGGTACTGTTCTTACTGGGGGCCCTGCACAAACAAACATAACAGTTGACAAAACAATGACATATACATCAAATACAACATACTGTACGTGGACAAGTACAGTTCTTCCCCTGAGTCCCAAACAAACAATCACACAATGACTATACACTGACAATTATACACATATGTACTAATCAAACAAACGATAATATATATATCTATATATCTATATATATATATATATATATATATATATATATATATATATATATATATATATATATTATGTTTAAAATATACATATGTTTGTTTGTTTGATAAGTACTTTATTTTCTGCAAATCAATATACATAAGTCACATAATAATGAACGTGTGAGAAATATACAAAGTGAATTTAAAGCAGAGTCGTTTGACTTGCATAAACAACGATATAATAGGAAATTAATGATATAATATACAGTATGCAGGTCTATGCAGCAGGGATTACAATAACAAGCTTATTGTAGTTAAGAAGCGATTATGCAGAGGGCCGCCATTGTAAGCATTGCTTGAAAAAAATGGGCGGCCATACATACATACATATGTATGTATATAGAATATATATTTACAAATATGTATAGTTATGCTTTTTATTCACTTGTTTATTTGTCTATTTATTGATTGATTGATTGTTCATTTGTGTACACACATTGTTTGAGTGTATAATATAAAATATGATTAACATATACATAGATGTTATGAAATTCTAACGCTTTAAATGGTAAAATATAGTCCTCTGTGTCTTAATTTTGCTCTTTATTCGACCCTATTATCATTTCGAACTCGCCCTTTGTGGACCAAAGATAACCTCTTCTTCTTGAAAAGGGCAAAAGTACAGATACAATGTACTGCAACTTCGAGTATAGATAAAGTACTCCTGAAATTGGTGTAGGAAGTTACGCTCTGACATCGCAGGAGCTTTTATTCTGTCAAAGGAAGGCGGTGTAAAGATGGCGTCTGACCCAACTCCTCTTCGCATCATCATCTGGTGTCTGCCGAGGACGATCTCCACGGCGCTTGTCAAATGTCTCAGCACCATTGAGGGACTCGAAGTCTGGTTCGAGCCGCTGTGTTACAGCGCATTAGCGGCACGCACGTATAAGTTCGCCTGCGGTCGGGACGCACCACTGGTCTACGAAGGTAACGAGGAGGCGCTCGCTTCGGCTGCGGCGATTCTGTCCAGCATGATTGGCTCCAAGATCGATGCAGATCGTATTGCGTAGGTTGATCGAAGTTTTTTGTTGCTTTTTTTTTCTCGATAGCATACATTCATTTACACTGAAGATCGAGGCAGATCATATCGCGTGATCGAAGTTCTTTTTCTTTTTTTTTTCTTTTTTTTTTGATAGCATACATTATTTACGTTGTAGATATAAAGTTCTGCATATGTGTGATCTCATGACTGGCTAAAAATTATGTGATAGACAAGTCATGATATATCTCTTTTGGCTCTAGACAGCTTATTTACTGGATAATTATTCTATTATGACACTATGCTACCGTAATTTTTTTCTTTAACACTTGAATAATAGTAGATTGACTGTATTTTTTTTTTGTGATTGTTCAAGCACAAAACACACACACAAACACATATTATCTTATCAGATCACTATGATACTAAAATTTGTTTTAGTTAGAATAGTTACATAATAGTACACTGACTGAGAATTTTTGTGATCTTTTTAGAATAATCATATCTGCTTAGCACAACTTAATGCACTTTTGCATGTGCGTACGCATACACACACACCATTTGCACACACACAACACTTTTTTCAATTGCATGATACCAAGGCAATACCAAGGTAATTATGGAGACGAATAAAAAAAAAAGAATGATATTCGCATGCACTCAATCTTGCACGTACAAACATACACTGCATCATTCAGTCAAGTTTATAAAGTTATCTTTTTTAGGATTCGAGAGCTAACTTCATGACAAAGTGTGCAAACAGGCCCCTTTTACGCATGTTAAATTTTGTAGTTACCTCAATAACTGTGAGCAAGCGGGCCGGAACACTTCTGGTTTTGGGGGGGCAAAATGTCAACGGGGGCACATTTATGTGCGATGTGAGATTCTCGGCGCGGGAGCGGAGCAAGCGAGCAGGGGGGGGGGTGGAAAGGGGGACCCACCCCCCCCCCCCTACTGTAGGGAGCTTTTGTAAAACAGGGTACAAAAGTCGCGTTTATAGACCATTTAAAAGCAAATTTCTAAGGAATTAAACATAGTGAAAAATAATCAGTGCGAACGACTATGATTATTACATACGGGAGTACATAATAATGTGATGGTGTGAGATCCTCGGCGAGGGAGCGAAGCGACCGAGCGGGGGGAGGGTGGATACCCCCTTCCACGGTAGGGACTTTTTGTAAAAACAGAGTATAAAAGTCGCGTTTATAGAGAATTTAAAGTAAATTTCTAGGGAATTAACATATTGAAAAAATCAGTTGGAAGGACTATGATCATAACATACGGGAGTACATTAATAATGTGATGGTGCGAGATCCTCGGCGAGGGAGCGAAGCGACCGAGCGGGGGAGGATGTGGGAGGGGGGATACCCCCTCCCACGGTAGGGACTTTTTGTGAAAACAGAGTATAAAAGTCGCGTTTATAGAACATTTAAAAGCAAATTTCTAGGGAATTAACATATTGAAAAAAAAAATCAGTTGGAAGGACTATGATCTAATACGGGGGTATATTATGTGATGGTGTGAGATCCTCGTCGAGGGAGCGAAGTGACCGAGCGGGGGGGGGGGGGGGGTGTGGGAGGAGGATACCCCCTCCCACGGTAGGGACTTTTTGTAAAAACAGAGTATAAAAGTCGCTTTTATAGAGCATTTTAAATTAAATTTCTGAGGAATTAAACATAGTAAAAGAAATCACTGCGAAGGACTATGATAATAACTTATGAAAACTTTTCATTTTACTATAAGTACGGGCAGAACGAGCGAGCCACTTTCACTTTGCAATTTATCTGAAATGTACTCATTAAAAGCTTAAACGTGATCGCATCTTTCGAACAATGAAAAATATTCTTATACTGCTAGAAAACAAAGAAGAAAATGAAAAATGTAAGGTTTACTAAAGGTATGTTTCAGCGGGCACACTCGAGGACACGAGGCTACCATCTATACACTAAATTTACTCATAAGTTCATATTAGTGTATAGATACAATACTGTATGTTGTTAGGGGCGAAAATTTTTGCATTTTCAGTTATGAAATTACTACATTTAGACAAGAAATATGCCTTTATTGTTCATGTTGGTCTTTAAATCAGTGATTAATTATTTGTTATACAGGGGGCACTTTGGGGGGGGGGGGGGGGGGGGGGCAAAAACTCGTTTTGCCCCCCCAACATTTTGTTTGGGGGGGGGGGGGCAAGTGCCACCCCTGCCCCCCCCCCCCCCCCCCCCCCCCCGCTTCCGGCGCCCTTGACTGTGAGTAATGACGGCTGATTGGTTAGTCTACATAAAGCTAACAACATGCAAACTACAATAATTACATGCGTTTGCGATTGGTCTACACAAATTTACACAATTGGACTCTGTAAAGCAGTAATCAGAATTTCTTCCTACTTTGATCCTACAATGATTGAACATTGTAGTACAAAGTAATTTCTATGTGAGTGTGAAATTAATCGTTTTTCATAGCTATAGTTAAATAGATGCACCGAAGTATTGTATACAAACAAGCATGGGACAGGCGGGCGTAAAGCCGATATCCGCAAATGACTTGGCAATCAATAATATGAATCTCTGGGCGTTCATTTAAATCACTGAAGGCTCATTCTAATTGCATATGATTTTTTTCTCTTCATGCTCTCTGTCCCTTCTTCAGATATGCAACGGTAAAGAAAGATTTAGAATCGGCCCGTGGAAAGTATGTCTTGGTGAAAGATATGGCGTTTGCAGTGCGGAAGGATTCAACTCGCGCGTATATTCCAACCGGCTTCAGGCACGTTTTTCTCGTCCGTCACCCGATGAGGGCTTATTCGTCTTATCGCAAAGCTTATTTGAAGATGGCCACTCTTCTCAGGGATGAAGGAGAAGAAACAAACGACCTCTCTTTCGACTTGGAGGTCGACGATGTTGCCCTCCCGTCGAAGACGTTTTACGAGGACTTGTATTCTCTGTGGAAATACGTGCGCGAGTCCGGTCTCGATCCGGACCCGATTGTTCTCGACGCCGACGATCTGTTGGCGAGACCTTCCGAAGTGTTGTCAAAGTTTTGCCGACTGGTTGGGCTCCCGTATTCCGATTCCTTGCTCCAGTGGGATTCGTCAACGGCCGTAGCCGACTCATGGAAGGCACCCGGGAAGGCGGTGGCGAAAGATTTGGTCACCATGTACGAAACGGCCATGAAGAGCAGCCGTTTCATGCCGCTCTCAGAGCCCACCCCGCGAGGCCAGCTACCAAACGACGTTGTGCGACTTTCTGACACGTCGATGAAGTTCTACGAAAAGCTTCTGAAGAGTAAACTGTAACTTTGTAGCGCAAATCTGTGCGAGTTGTGTTATCTTTCTTTCTAAGCTGTAATCTTTGATAATAAAACTTCCACTAAAAAAACAATTCACAAAGTCGCAAATTCTTTTATATATATGGGAATAAGTTATTAGACACGAGAATTATTTTTGTTGATAACTTGAATTATGCTGATACTGATTACTCGGCAACAACACTGATGTGTTAACGACAAGCTCACCTTAATATCAATGTGGATTGAGTGATTGTAGTAATATTGGTGGAACGCATCAGTGAAAGTTTGTGGAAAATCGGACAATCCGTTCAGAAATTATGAATTGTGAAAGTTTCTACCCAGTAACTGTTGGATGAGGAGACTACAGTTTATAATGAAGCATGAGTAGAAATAAGGAAAATAAAAGAGAATATCACACACACACACACACACACACACACACAAACAAACTTTTTTTTAAAAGTGCTTATACCCTGGATTTATTACTGACATGCAGCCATAGCCATAGAAAGACCAAACATTTAATGGTCTATGCTGATCCCCCACAAACTGAAATAACTGTTTTAATGTTGTGTTTGTCTATTGTGATTTTTTTTTTGATTTGAACATTTTCTTTCCTGTATTGTTCCAATGTTCTATGTATAGTTCCTGTATTCTTTGTAAATGCTTTTTATCAGGATGTGGAAATAAATGAAATGAAAAAAAAAAATAAATGAAATGTATTAAGGGCAATATTATTCCCACTGCCTTCTGAAAGAGGCAAGTCAAGCAATGTCAGGTGTTCTTTCGCTATACTTAATAATAATAATAATAATAATAATAATAATAATAATAATAATAATAATAATAATAATAATAATAATAATAATAATAATAATATAATAATAATAATAATACAATAATAATAATAATAATAATAATAATAATAATAATAATAATAATAATAATAATAATAATAATGATAATAATAGTAGTAATACCTTATTTAAACAAGGTAGCTCGCAGTGTTGCCACTGTTCTACCAGTGGGCCCTGCCATTATCATTACCCTATAGCATTGCCAGCTACCCGTTGATATACCTTGGTCGAGAGGATCATCATAGTGAGTAAAAACATCTCGTTCAAGGACGAGTAAGCACTATGTAATGCAAATAGTATGACCCTACGTATATTAATAGATATTAAAAAGGTCTCGTGCAACCCACTCACTCTGTAAAGTCTATTATGATAGCCAGGCAAAGAAAACTCAGCTGCCATTATATACCTCATATATAGATTCCTCTCATCTGATTGGTTAAAAGTAGAGTCATGAATATAGCTGTGCCCCATTTTTGATCAAAATGACGTCATGATTTACTGTGCCCGGGGCATAGAATCAACTGTGCCCTGTAAATAGGTTTGGAAATAGTCGCAACCCCGTACACATAGATCACTCATAATGTAAGCACCAATGATACGACCGCCGGGCTGTCGATCAGCGTTGATTACGAGTGCTGTAAAAAGAGACCAGAATCTATATTTTCGGTATCTATATTTCGGAATCTATATTTTCGGTATATAAAACAAATAATGACAGCTTAATATTCAAGGCACAGTTAAAATTATGTAGGCCCTCGGTGATGTGAAAACCATAACTATGCCCTCAGCTTCGCTTCGGGCATAGTTATGGTTTTCACATCACCTTGGGCCCATAATTTTAGCTGTGCCCCTCATAGCAGCAGGGAGGTGAGTCACCTCCCTGATAGCAGTCATTATTTGTATATTATTCCATTGGGTTGACTCTGCGGCCACCCACCTGCATGTTAACTCCAAACTCTCCGCACGATGGCGTCTAACCAAGCTTCTGTTCGCCTCATCATCTGGTGTCTCCCGAGGACGATCTCCACGGCGCTCGCTAAATGTCTCAGCGCCATTGACGGACTCGAAGTCTGGCTCGAGCCGTTCTGCTACAGCGAAACCGCCGCCAACGTGTACAGGCAGGCTGTCGGCGCGGACCTGCCCAAGGTGTACGGCGGCAACGAGGAGGCAATCGCTTCGGCTGCTGAAATTCTGTCCGACATCGTGGGCTCCAAGATCGAGGCAGACCGTATCGCGTAGGTGTACAGCCGGTTCATTCCTCGTGTATTATTTCATAATAGTCAATTCGAGGGGGAGGGGAGGGGGGGGATTTACCTCAAATGTACTTGTGGATTAATGCAGAAATAGTGTTAGTATAAATACAAGGAGGTGAACACCCATCTCCTTGGTATGCTTTGGTGTAAACCAGTGCAATTTGAGGAAAATCGGATAATCTGTTCAAAAGATATGAACGTTTAAGCCTAATTTAAAGGATAATTAAAAAAAAAAAGTTAAATCTATCTTGTCTATGTATGACGTCATCTCTGAACAAGAAAACTACTAGAAGAAAGCAAACTAAGTAAATAGATAAGTAAAATGAATAAATGTTATTTTGTGTTCACTATATATATATATATATATATATATATATATATATATATACATGTATATACATATGCATATCATATAATTATTGAATAGGTGTACAGATACCCTGCAGTATATTTGCAATGTTCAAACCATGCCAAACAAATATCACGGGGGTGCTATAATTAGCAACGAAGATGAGTGTGGATGTTTACAGCAGCGGTTCTTCAAAGAACACTGGTATACTTGCTGTATCACTCGCGTGGTCGTATGCATGCTTGTGACTACGGGAAATATTTTCTCGCAGAAAATGTTTTAAAATGACTTTTACTGATTCGTTTTTCTGTGCTCTATAAAGTATCTGTAATCTCTTGTTAACAGTTCTCAGTCATCAAAAGGTCCAAAACGGAGAGCTAGGTAAAATTACCAGGTACTCATCTGTCATGATAATATCCGTTAAAAGCGGAAATTTGGTACATAGCTTTGTTCAGGTCAAAAGGAAACTCACGAGTCAACATGGTTAAAGGCATCATTGTTTTTCTGATTTGCCCTTTTGCAAAGAGGCCAGTTAGAGAGCCCTGTGTAGTTTGTGACTAATTGTCACCGTTGTCTTTGTAATATTTGTAACAAATGTGAAATTTTAAAATATGTATTATCATTATTATTATTATAAGTAGTAGTGGTATCATTATTATTATCATTATTATTATGATTATTATTATTATAAGTAGTAGTGGTATCATTATTATTATTATTATTATTATTATGATTATTGTTATTATCATCATCATCATCATTGTCATTATTATTATCATTATTTATTTGTTCATTCATTCATTCATTTTTCCATTGAAATGAAATGTCTACACTCCCGTTCCTGCTATTTTCATATCAAATTTGAACATGGAAATCAACTTTAAGAGTATCTTTCTTGCCTATTTTCGAGGTGTTGCCTATGTAGATATTCCACTCTTTAGTAACCTGGTCAATACAGTTGCACTTTCACTGTGATAGAATTTAAAGCATATGTATTCTTTTAACCTGCGTGCTGAAGCCTTGCCTAACATTGCAAGATCACATAAAGAACGCATGCGAACTGGATTCCAAATAAGTCTTGAAATACATCGAGTATGCACAGGTTGATAGAATATCAATTGCTATATTTAGGCCTAAATGCCGATACTACGTCCAAAAAGGGAAGACAGTAGTAGGGCCATAAATTTGAATATGCCTACATTAATGAACTAGCCTGTCGTTATCACATTTACATGAACAAGGGTAGGATGTCCAAAAATGGTATCTTGTTTGCAGAGCTATTATCAAAACTGCGGAAGACAGTCTAAACGAGTGCTAAGTATCTCGGCGGCGATGGCGCCACGTTATAGTTGTACTACGTATAATTACGTCATCATCGTGTATAGTTTGTTTTCCCCTTTTGCAAACCTGAAAATTAGATTCTTTTCATTGGCTGGTATACTGTAGAGGTCGCTTATTCAGACTATTCCTCAGATTGTGGAAACTTCTTCGTGATTGAGCGGGAAACGATGCCAGATTTTCTGTGGATATATTCAGACCACGAAGAAAAAAATCTGACTGTTATTCTCTATATAAAGAGGAAGCGTATTTTTAGTGACATTTGGTTACTTGTTCATTTCTTCTTCTTGAAGAAATGATTTCAATTTTCTCGAATGTTTTCATTTTTCTCGAAGGTGTCAACCAACCCCACCCCTATTATGCTCGTTTGTATACAGTGCCTAATGTGCCCGTATATGGCTGCCATTTTGACCTCGTCATGCTCGTGAAGTTCAAATTTTAGAATGAACAGGTGGACCTACACAGCGAAATAAATAATCTTCATCATGAAGCCCAATCTACTCTAAGCTGAAAAGACACGCATACACTGCCTCAAGCTAACTAAATCTAATACAAGGCTTCTTTTAAATTGACTACACTTATTTTGGGCATGGTTGCCTTTTCACTAATTCAAATGACCGACGAGGTAAAAATAATAATGTCGTGATTGCAACATGCATTTCGGAAACAATGAGATAATTTCCTTCAATTCTTTCAATCTTTTTAAGCGAATTCAATGGTGCATTTCTTTTCAAATTATGATACACAATACTGATCTACATGCAGGTCATTTCGATCAATGTTCGACATGCGGTAGGCCTATATTTCCCCCTTTCAAACCTCGAAAATCAAGTGTTGAAATGACAGGAAGATTATTCCGCTCAAATTTCTCATGACCTTTTTTGTTGTATGGCTATCATGGTTGCAGGTTTTCAGCAGTCAAGAAAGCGTTGGAATCGACAACTGCTAAGTACGTGTTGGTCAAGGATATGGCGTTTGGTGTACGAGACGAAGAGAGCCGCGCCTACATCCCAGCCGGGTACAGACACGTGTTCCTCATCCGTCACCCAGTGAGGGCGTATTCGTCTTACAGAAAAGCAGCCTTCAAGCGGCTCATGTCCATGGGCAGGTTGAAGGGGAATGCTCGGAACTTGGAAACGTTCGACTTAAGCGGGGTAGAAAATTGCATTCTTCCCTCGAAGACGTTTTACAAAGATCTGCATTCTCTGTGGGTATACGTGCGCGAGTCCGGCCTCGACCCGGAACCGATTGTCCTCGACGCCGACGATCTGTTGGCGAGACCTTCCGAAGTGTTGTCGAAGTTTTGCCGACTGGTTGGGCTTCCCTATTCGGATTCCTTGCTCCAGTGGGATTCGTCAACGGCCGTAGCTGACTCATGGAAGGCACCCGGGAACGCAGTGACGAAAGAAATGGTCACCATGTACGAAACAGCTATGAAGAGTAGCTGTTTCATGCCACTTTCCAAGCTCGCAACACGCGACCAGCTACCCGCCGACGTTGTACTACTTTCGGACTCGTCGATGAAGTTCTACGAAGAACTTCAAAAATACAAACTGTGATTATTTTCATGACATTTCATTCATTTTCATATTCTTAGATGAAGATCAGCTAAATATAAAAACTGCAAATGGGATATCTTTGAATAAACTTACTGGTTATAAATCAAATTACAAGGTATACCGGTGAACCACATAAAAAGAGACATGGAGGGGGCATTAAAAAAGAGAGCAAACTCCGTCCGTTTGGTAATAAGTTCGTTCTCTCTTCGCTCGTTGGCAATCTTTTTGCACCCTCCTGTACTTTTTCTCGCTATCGTCGAAATTTGCATGCAAATCCCCATCCATTTTTACAACAGATATGAGCCCTCTGGCTGGGGTAGTCTTCAATGCTTCCATGTTTTAGCATCTGAGATGGCCGTAATATTAAGAGTTTTTATCATTAGTTTTTGTCATTGTCTACAACCGGGAGCCCCGACAAAGAAAAACAGCTAGGGCAACTCCATGCTGCAGTCGACGGAGCCACTGTCCGGCATACATCGTATTTCAGTGCCGTATATATATGCGGCATTGTCGTACTTCAGTTAAGAGCGCCCCCTTTTGACATCGTTATGTGCAGCCAACACCCGGATCCAACACCAAGACATGTGAAGAGAAAGAGTGCGTTTCTATTATACCAGGGAGGTTTCGTCTCACCTCCTTGATTATACTCTTTGGTGAAGAGCCTATTCAACATCCGTAATATCCGTAAGATCACAAAACCCAAAATATTTTAGAAAGACAAGTGATAAACCACGACAAAGGGTTTAAAATTCATCATTGTAAACACAGAGCAATATAAACATGAATTCATTTCAGTATAAAGAACATGAATTCATTTCAGTATAAAGAAAATGTAAATAAAATTCAACATATTTCAACTTTTTTCGCATAATAAAAGAGCACTTGACTTGCCTCTTTCTAAAGGCAATGGGAATAACATTACCCATAACATATGTCAGTAACGAGTCATGGGAATGTGTACTTTTTTCAAAATTTGAAATTTTGTGAAATTCTTTTTATATTTTCCTTATATTGTTGTACGCATGTGACATCATACACTGCAGTAGTCTTCTTATCCAGCGGTGACTCCACAAAAACTTCAAAAATTCATAACTTTTGAACGGATTGTCCGATTTTCCTCAAACTTTCAATGATGTGTTCTACTAAATTGCTACATTCTCTCAACCCTTATGTTAATGAATGTGAACTTGTCCTTTAAGGGGCTTGGAATCACATCCCAGCAACAGTAATCAACAGCCCATCTCGAGAAGTCTTCAGAAGTAAGATAGAACATTGAAAAAAAAATAGATAATTAAGAACATTCTTCAAAAGTTTATCGGCACGTTGAGAAACGGTCGAGAAGGCCAATTACTCCCCAGTAGCCCCTTTCCAGGAGTCGGTAGAATTGGTGATAAAAGAGGGATGGCTCATCTCGGGCGGACGTCTTTTCTACTGCTGTTTATTCTCACTGGGGTACGCTCGCTGATCTCTCTTTCTGCTTGATTGCATGCCAATGTAAATTACTGAATTCGTATTCCGAAACATGATAATTTTCCTGCAGTGATTGTATGAAATACTTGATCGGTGGTCAGTCCTGTCTTTCTTCTTTTTCTTCTTCTCCTGTTTCTCTCATTCTACTTTTTTTTTTTTTTATATTCTTGTTCATGGGAATGCTCCCCAGGGAGTGGAGAATGAACACTGTTAGTGCTGGTTGATAATGTATCCAGTGACCGGGGTAATAATAGTCTGTAAAGCGCATTGAAACCCTGAAGTGTGTGAAATGCGCTATATAAAAAACCAGCTATTATTATTATTATTATTATTATTATTATGTTCATGTTTTATTTTCATTTCCAATCAATGTACATAGGTAATACAAACGTCAAATGATAACATATCTTGAAACATTCTTTTCATCCGCCTCCTCTTTTTTTTTCTTCTCCTTCTTCTTCCTCCTCATCTTCTCTTGGGACAGATAATGACTTAGACGAATTATACTATCATGAATATGTGCAACATCCTAACGCAACAACGACCGAGTACAAATTTTCTGCTCGCGGTGGTTCAGTCTTTTTCGACTAGAGCCCTCTACGGTCAGTGCTGACATAGTTACTCTTAACAAACTTCTCAGTCTGAAAAATCTAATAATGAAAACTGAGGTATGGTGATCAAGATACTAATGATTGCGATGATGACTATGTTGATAATAATCCATATTGGCATTATTATTTGGTCCATCAGAGGTGACAGAAAAAGCATTGCAGGCATTAATTTCGTTGTGTTTTTTCTTCTGTAAAGAAAGAAAAAGCAAAAGAAAACAACAAATAAACAAAAAGATTTACATTTTTTTTTTCATTCGTACCGTTAACAACGATTTCTTGTAAAATACATTTCACTAATTACTCCCTGAATAATTAAGAGCAAAAGAAAAACAATAACGATGTAATAGGGATCAACATTGCACTTGAAGCATCTATACGGCTTTGTCGGCAGCCATTTGAATCATGATGGTTACTGATATAAAAATATCCAATTCATGGATTTATTTTGGTTATTTCTTGTTTTCATTTGGAGAATTTGGTAACGAGATATTTAAATCCTATTATCATTGTTCTCGTATCATAGTCTTTATAGATAGAAGGAGGTAGAATCCATCAGCTCTTGTCACAGCAGGCTAGTTTGGGGGTTAGCTTCATGATTAGAAATAATTATTTGCTCGTATCGCAAAACGATTTGACTTCATTTTTGTTGACTGGAGATGTTTGAGATTAAAGCTGCAAAAAAGAAAGAAAGAAAGAGAGAGAGAATATATGGGATATTTTTTACCATGGCTCAAGAATATTCCTTGTTATGTTACAAAATGTATCACTGGAAAGGATTTATTTTGTCTATCTTGCTGATGATGGACTTACTTAGAAATTATAAGAAATGGCGATTAGCCTATTTTGCAAGGAAATCTCAAAATATTTGCTCGAATTTTGAGACATGTTTATAACAGGAATCAAAGTACCGTGCAAAGAGTCCACCTCGAAGTGTCAGAAATACACAAGAGATTTACACGTTAAGTAGAGACTTCATTTCCACCTTTTTTTTAAATAAAAAGTACACATTCATCCGACTGAGTATTTATCATACTTACATCTATTGAGTATAATAATTCCTATAGAAACTGCGCAATATAAATTTACAATTACAGCGTTTCTGCACTTACTGAATTAATGTGCGCCCTACATATTATTTGAGGGTAAAGTTAGGAATAGTTAATGCACGCAGAGTAAAACTTATAGTTATAATGAACGCGGGAGTATAAAGGATAAGGTATAAAGAAATAAGGTATATACTTAAGCTGTTTCCGGAATGTGCATATTTGCAAAATATTTGAAATGAAATCTCGTTTTTGTTGACATTGATCTAAAACGATCTATATCTTGGCAGGGCTGGTGTCTTATGGAAAATGTGTGTAATAGAAAAATAAGCCCGTCCTCAACAGGAAAAAGTTATTTAAAGTCGATATGCCTTGGGCAAACTTCGTGGAATTCTTAAAGACCAATAAATCTGATTCTGCGTTCTCATGATCCTTATCGAAGACTGAATGTGGCAACATCCAGCCAGCCCGCAGCTCAGAACGAAATCGGTGCACACCTTTCCAAGAAAATCACAAGTATGCTATGATAATAATTCGTCTCGTTCATTTCCCATTATATTTATTCTGTCTGTATGCTTTTTCACTTTCTTCTTTTTCATATCCTCCGCTTCCTCCTCCTCCTCCTCCTTCTTTTGCTAATTCATTTCCTATTTGTATTCTTTCTGTATTTATTGTCTGGACATTTTCTGAATGCAATACTGCATGTTTAAAGAAGCCCCCCCCCCCAAAAAAAAAAAAAAAAAAAAAAAAAAGTTATGACGTGTCTAGCTACATATCAAGACCACTGTCTAATCTTCCAAGATTTTTGTTTTGTTTTGTTTTGTTTTTTAAACAATAAGACTGGAAAGACTTGCACTTAGACTACAGCTTATCTGTCTTCTACGCCCTTGTCTGCATCATGATTGGTTAATTCAAATCAAGCCTGCATCTTCTCGAAATTGTGGGAAAATGTCACAATATACAATGTATTTTGCTCTTCTGCACATGCTGTGAACAAATGCTACAGCATATTTCACACACACTATATTACAGACCAACCTGTACATAAATTCACACAAATTAACAAGCACTTCACACCTTCACAAGATACCAACTGCTACACCAAATCTGTGTGACACTACGTAACTGCACGAAGTAATGAATTAGACAGTCCTTACAGGAATCAAACCTCTAAAATGATGGAAAAGGAAAAATTTGATATAAATCATATGTATTCATCACACTGCTCCTGAATATCTTACCAATGGAGTATGCATGCAAACCCCCCCGAGTATTCTCTTTGCCAAACCAACACAAATTTGGGAAAAAATATACATATATTTTTCATATTCTGGTGAAATATAATTCAACATATACCATAATTATGACATTCATGGTCAATTGAGAAAATCTGCTGTTTTAAACAGAATGTTAGTAGATAAAATTTGTTATAGTTTGTGTTTTTGAAATACAATGCATTTTTCAGTTGGTATTACCCACTGAATAATTCTGACTGATTTTTAGTATACACTGACTTTTCATCTTAGGATTTTTCAGGATACTTTGGATGCTAAAATGTAGTCACCCTGTATAGTATTTTGAATTTTGTGTTGATTTGTTGTTCATACCTGTTTACATAATTTGCATTCTGCTATTTCAGCTTGTACACCATTGTACTTTTTATGTGGAACCCTCTGAAAAGAAGTGTTTTACTGAAAGGGTTATTCACCCTGTGATTTGAGATAGGTGAACACAGAGAAGACTATACTCACACACACACACACACACACACACACACACACACACACACACACACACACTTGCAAACTAACAAACACTCCACACCTTGTAATACACTTCAAACAAATCTAGAAACACTACAAACTCACAAATACTACATAACCAACATATATACTTACATAGTGAAATTTACAGACAATATCAACCCCACGCAGACTAATCATCAACAACCCTCCTCCTGACAGGAAAAAAAAAATCCCTGAAAACAAAACGAAACCCAAATGTTAAAGGTTGTGTACAGTTCTGGTCGAGGTGAGGATTTAGCTTTTAACGTTTTGCGAGATATTCAGAAACCACTCTATGAGATGTCAAAGAGCATGCAGTTCTAAGGGGTATCAAAAGTTTATTCGATGAAAATCGGTTTTGAAATGGCTGCGATATCCAAAGACAAGGTGAGAAAAAGAGATCCTAATAAAAGGCGTGGCCTGTCGCCTTTTATTATTATCAATTTTTTAGATATCTCAGCCATTTGAAAACCAATTTTCATCAACTAAATGTTGAATCCTTCTTAAAATTACATGCTCTTTCATTTTTCATAAGAGGCTTTTCATTATCTCACCTAGTAATGTTCAAAACATGAATACCCACCTCAACCAGTACTGTACAGTCCCTTTAAAATTATGAGAACAGACACAGAAATAACACAATTACACCATGTAAAGGTTCATTTCTTGAAAATAAAATATTTTTTCTTCTCCTCTTTTTTTTCTCTCATAGACCACACAAGCTTTGCTTTTTCCACTGAACAATATCCACTTGCTGTGTATAAAAATAAATTATCTGAACATATAATTTACATACTTTAGCTGTCAAACAAGCAACACTGAATACAACTATTACATTCACAACATTTTTGTTGTTGTCATCTTTGCTTAAATTAAACATTTCTTTGGATCAACATACTTATCAAGACAAACTTCCACACATCTGACTGCAGAATATTAAATTTCATGTTATCAAGTGATTATAATATTTTCTTCTACTTTATATGAGCTTTATCACCTCTTTGCATTGTGGCAGTTCATCAGAAATATATGTTTATTTCTTTTAAAAAATGCATATATGTCTTAAAAGCTATTCTAGCACCTTCCTTTATATTCAGTTTTGTTTTGCCAAGAAGGTTGTGGTATAAATTCAGTTAAGCCAAATAAAGGGGCAATAAGTTGGGAAAGAGACAGTGAAATAATATACTCTGAACAGCAGTTCACTGCTTACACAAAAACAGAGATGTGTGTTGATGCTAGAAAGGTGCTATTACAGATCAAACTTTAACATATGTGGGAAAATATTTTTGAACCAATTACGATTATCTATACACGGTGTATATATTTTACTGTCCATGCTGTTTCAGTAATTGATCATTGGTTGTGTACCGGTGGAAAAAAACAACAAAAACAAAAACAAAAACAAATGGGCAATCGAATATTGCTGGTTGTTTTTCTGACATTACTATTTGTTGTTTTGTTTGCATGCTATTACTTGCTTTATCTTTTCTACAGAGCTCAATGAACTAGACACACTATAATTATCTACTACACTCACGGCACGCACTGCTATGACCAAGCCAGCTTAGTCTTGGGTGCCAGACCCTAGGCCTTTTGACACTACATAAATCTATGAAACAGACAAAATTTGAGGAATGATAATTCCTTTCCACACAACACTATGTTTCTAAGCCTTGAAACAAATTGAACTTGAACTTGAGCCTGCAACTAGACCAGCTTTTGTCTCAAGGTTCCCCCACAACACATAGAAATGGGCTCACTACTATACTTCAACGAAATGGTTGCCTGTAGACCTATGGATTAATTACATCGAAGCACTGAATTCACGGTGATGATGCTGCTAACACTTTCCTAATCCATTCCATACTGAATTCTGAAATGCCCAGACTTGATACGCAGGCCACCAGGTTTCCGTACGGAACAGGTTAACCTAAAGGATTCTACAATCCCTGTAGATCTGTGCAAGAGTCTCCAAATTCCCACTAGCAATAGGTTGAAGAATTAAGGCTGGTAATTGATGAGAAAATCACAAAAAATTGCAATCACGATAATTATATCATATGACGACAATAAACCCAGTACAAAGACATAACTATCATGCATTAGTGCAGTGAAAGTCTAATGCCGTGCACATGAATCACTAAATGTGGGAATTGCAAGACATAGAATAGTCCCATCTATTCCAAATCATGCTGGTTGTGAAATGTGATAAAGAACAATACATTGAGATACTTTTGTACAGCATCACCTGTGACATAACCACTGCATGATTAACGATACAGTCACTTGTGTCAAATAAAAAATAAAAAAAAAATCATTTGATCCCTTTCTTGCTCTTTATATTTGATTGCTTTGGTTGCAAAATTTCCCAAAGCTGTTTTATTGATAATTTACAACTGATTTTGAGATTATCAAAACACTGTAGATAATTAAAGTTCCTTTTACCTTCTTAAACTGGCAATTTTTGCTGTTCAATTTCTTTCTGAGTTTGTGGACATATAAAGAATACAACCAATTCCATCCTATCCTCATCCAATAAAGAAAATTATGCAGTAAAATTCAGAGGCGATGGGATGGATATGAGAAAACATAGCCAGAGACAAACAAACTTGCATGTTCTGCCTCAACCAGTCTTGCAACAAACAGCCCATTGTACCTGGTACCATTCCTATTTTTAGTCTCAAGGCAAGTCCGACTTTGACTAACAAGCGTGGCCGAGAAGCGGACACAAACAGGATACAAAGGATTGACAGTGGGTTGCAGATGTGTTTTTCACTTTTTGTTTTAGACATCCAATCAAATGAAGGTACATGAGTGAAAAATTCTTGCGAGAATCACAGACAATACATGGCAAAAAACACCTAACCACACTCACTGGCTTGTTGTACTCCTTGGCAGTAATTTGCAACATTTTACAAAAGAGTCTTTATTGTCTGCTCAATGGCATTTTATGTTTGAGAGAAGCCTGGATTACAATTGGAGTGGAGCTGCAAGTATTCTTCATGTCTTTTTCATCAAAACAGCTGGCCTAGCTATTCAATTGTTTGTTTGTTTCCTTCTGTGCTATGGTCATCTACTATTTCATCACAAATTTAAAGACTTGAAACGACAGATATCAGTCAAAAAAGGCCTCAAACACTAAAAGGCACTTCCTATGTTGATGTCATCATTAATCCCACCAAAATATCAGCATAAAACATCACACACAGACTGTACAGAATGTGAGTTCTCCTCTACAGACACAACTTCAGTTTGAGATTGGCATGCAGTGTTCATTCCCTACATCATTACAAGTATACAGGACTATGTACTGTACTTTTTTTTTTAATTAATCGATATAAGAATATTCTGATACAATCAAACCTGCTAACAAAGACCATACATGCGAGAACAAAAGAAAAAGATGGTCTTTACAGACAGTTCATCGCTACATGGTGACACCACAGTTCAGCAGCATGTTAAGTGCCTTGAGAGCCTGGTAGTTATATATGCCTAGTGGTCTTGCATAAGGCCAGTGGTTGTTATACCAATCTATTTTTTCACACCTTACTCAATACAAACTTACACAGACGCAGCATCCGATGCTCCGACATTCATAAAAACAGCTACTGGTACATCAGCATTCCAGAGATTGCATCTATAAATGTCTTGTTACGTGGTTTTAACACTCAATCTGAAAGTGATTTATACCATACAATTTATACCCTCAGGGCAAGTTAAAACTAAACTACATCTGACACAACTTTCTATGAAAATCACACATCCGCTCCAGACTAAGTCATCAGGTCAAATTCCCCTGGACTTTAACCTACTATTTCTTTCAAAATGATATCAAATTGATTAGGCTATCGCACCGAGTACTATGTTAGATAGTAAATATCATTCGTAAGAAGTAAATATTCTAGGAAAGAAACCTTTCTAAAGGACAATTATCATTTATCATTAAATAGACAAAATCCATACCAAGGATAACATTCAGGGCAGTGTTTAAAAAAATCCATTCTTAAAATACTCAACTTCTAATAATATAGTTTCAATAATATAGTACTAGCTAGAATAGACACAGTCAAACAGCATGCAGGATGTCCGCTCGTTGTCTTGGTAACCGGAAGGATGTGGTGTGCAGCATTGAAACAGGAAAAAATGGTCTCACATATCCTGCATGTAGCAGATAGGGCAAGGAATAGTATCCAATTTTGTAAACGAGGGGTCCCACTAATGTGGCTACATACATAGGGCCTATATAGCTTACATATATTTGTATGTCATTATATTGCTAATCTTTGACAGGAATACCACTTGGTAACCATAAAGTCACAGCCCCAATCTATTTTTGTACTTTGTGTGTGTGTGTTTTTATGAAACATCCCTAAAATAGTACAGTCCGACTTGAGCTCCAATGCAAGGCCAACATGTTATGCCACGAAAACAAACACTATATACCTCGAAAAGAAGATGCTCGACGTACATCAACGGAGGATCCCTACACTCGCATATCGACCGGACGTCCATTCGCAAAAAACAAACAAGGATGTCTGATTATGATACGAGTGCTGGAATATCTCTCACGTGTATTCCCGCAATATTTGACGTACGCCGAGATTTCAACGAGGTCTATCGTCCTGATATTTGGGCAAAAAAAGAACCTGATCTATCATCACACACACACACTCACGCACACATAGAGAAAGTGAAAAAAAAAAGGAGCAATATAAAGGCAAAATTACTCTTTCTCATCTTTAAAACTGCCAGCTAAGGGGTATCTCATACTGTCTACATTATTTCAGATTAGCTGTCACCAAGTGCAGAAAAAAAAATTACATTTCTTATCAGTTAGATCGCTGCTTCTGATTACCATTTCTACACACCTTCTGCAAATTGTGCACTTCCCTCCAGCAAATATTGGGTATGCTGACTTCAAAATGCTGCCATACTTAATCGATCGGGCATGGAACTACATTGTATGGCATTTCTTGCATTTACAAGACAAGTGAGTCTAGTGCAATTTGATAACATATATCCACTATAAAACTTTATGATATGCCCTGTATTCGCCTATTAAATTAGATATCTTTAGATAAGGGGCAAAAGGGTGTATGGACCAATCCACAGTCAACCTTTACGTATTACATCCATGCTCCAAAACAAGGAATTTTCGTGGGGAAATTTTTTATCTAAACTCTTCATAATATGTATCATCATTCCATTTCTCGCTCACTTGTGGACTTTGATACATGAGGATGGTACATCAAATATTACACACTTCTTCTGATTTTTTGTCATTGATAACTGATTGCCAGCCCCTTTTCCTTTGACCCTTAGTGTGTTTCACTCATTAATTGGCACAGATGTTAGGAAGCTAATCCCCAATGAATAGAGATTACCTAATCCCTTCTCCTTAATCTCTATCTCATCACCATGGCCTTTTTGTTGGACATAGACGCACTGCTACTTTAGTGAAATTTTTCCATCGAGATTTTTTCATTGCAACTGATTGACAAATTGCCCAACATCACTGCTACTTTGTACGCCAATGAGGGTGGGCAAACTCACAATTAGGTTATGTTTGGAGGAATCGTTCAACTGCTGCTGAGAAAGCATGACATGTTCCAGCTAAGTACCAGGGCAATAAAGGGTTACATTTGCCCAAAATCACAAATCACAGTGAATTTCACTCGAAAGCATGTAGTGAATTCGTATCGTATCATCTATATAAAAGGCACGAAGTAGCATATAATCTCTCCTGTCAGATTCATACAATTACTTTACATGATATACATAAAATATCATTGAACGATACATACCTTCATTCTTTTGCGCTTTTTGAATGTGCTTCCCTTTGTCACCTTCAACGACAAAGGCAAACACAAACATTTTTCTCTCATGACCTACTCTATCTGATAAATCACGCATTGCAAGGATAATATATGGCTACTTTGTAGCGACACCTTTGATAAACTTTCTTTATTCAAATTTCTGATGATATACTTTCCAGGCACGGGATGAAACCATGGTTATTGCACTTAATCCACTGGCATAACTGAAAGATCATCATTCCCACAATACATATCACTCAGGTTGCTTCACCATAACCAGAAACTCCTCAACTTTTTGACCACCCTTTTGGGAGAGTTTGAAAACCCCCTGCACCCTTGCTGCCCCCCCCCCCCCCACACACACACACACACATACACACTTCTGTAAGCAACAGAGTATAATTTCTGTGACACAAATTTCAAACTTTGGAAATTTATCAGGGTTGTTATTTTTTTTAACTATCCTTTTCTGTGTATTAAAAAAAAAACTGTGTCCTACCAGAAGCTAGTGCCTCATTACTTCAAATAATTCACACATACCACGAAATGAATTGTACATAGTCAATTACTACTGCGATTCACAATCCAGCCCTTTTCAAATGCAAACTGCCATATTACTGATGGGCAAGATTTTCAGAGTCCTATGGTTGCATGTACACAGTTGCTGTGATACAAGTTTAACTGTTTCAGCTTGTACTATCTCATCGATTCACTCTACCATCTTCTGGCATAACAACAAGGTTATCACTATCTGAAGGCGTAAGAGTCAGGAAAGAAGGCAACCTTCGATATCAAATGACTACATTTAGTAACAGCAGCTGATCTTGGGCTCATACATCTTAGAAGAGATGAATGGTCCACAATCCTCCATCGCAAAACAAAATTCACCTCGAGAAATAAATAAGAAGCAAGTTTCTTATGTACAGGCACTTTGAATAAATAAGGTGAGACATCATGATTTCCTCTAGCTTGAATTCTATCAGAAAGTAGTTCCTGATTTATGTTTCTGTTGTTGAGCAGGATCTACTGGAAATACCCATAGCAAAGTCAGTACCTATATTGAAAACCTGAGATATAGCAGTGACATTAGTGATTGCTCCCTTCTGGGCATTGAGATCAATAACACCTGGCTGGTTGTCTGGGATCTTGTGCAGGGAGAGGTCGATGGCGCCTCCATCTTCCCCAGGCGGCGGAAGGTGCCCCTGCATGAGGAAGTGCGTCTTCAGGTGCCGGTTGAGGTGGTGGGAGCGGGCAAAGGCTGTAGCACAGACGTTGCAGATGTATGGCTTCTCACCGGTGTGCGTCCGCCGGTGGATCACGAGGTGGTGCTTGCGGCTGAAGGCGTCGCCACACTCGCCGCAGACGTACGGCTTCTCGCCGGTGTGCGTGCGGATGTGGTTGGTCAGGATGCACTTGCGGGCAAACATGGCGCCGCACTCCTCGCACCGGAATGGCTTCTCGCCGGTGTGCGCCCGCATGTGGCGCACCACGTGGTGTCGGTGCTTGAACGTCGCCCCACACTGCTGGCAGGTGAACATTTTGGCAGCATTTGCACCCGTCACTGACGATATGAGATCCGGTTTGCGGTAGAAAGGTGGCAGGCGACTGGCAGTGCTGGGAAGGGGCTGGAATGGCAACACACCATGGTACGGCGGCTCCTGCTTGATAGGAGGCAGAGGAACAAAGTTCATCCGCATCAAGTCCTCCAGCTGCATGCGGTGCAGGGCTTCCATCGGCGGTAGGCTGGCAGCTTTGCCCAAGAATTCCACCATCATACCCGTGTGACTTGATGACCTGGAGACAAACGTCTGACCAGCAAGGGGGCTGCTGCATTGCTGCATGCCAGTGCATGGCCCCACAACTCCTGGTTCTGTCTTCACCATGATGGGTAAACTCCTCACCATGGGGAATGGGTGGGGTGCGTAGAGAGGACTACTACCGTGGAGACCACCAGCTACACTGCTCTCCCGAGAATGTTGGTTTTCGTGAGAATCTCTCCCAGCCTCCGTTTTGATCGTGCAATCATCAGCATCAAGTTGCTCCTCCTTGATGCGAGGTTTAACCTTTGTGAACTTGGTTGATTCGCCTGTGTCCATGTCAACGTCCGTGCTGGGCACGAAAGTGTGAGGAATGGAGGGCCTCCATTCCAGTTTGGATGCAAGTGTCACAGGCAGCGAGGATGCATGACAACCGAGTCTCGGGACAGCGGGAGCATCTGGTGGATCAGGATGGTGTGAAACCTCATGAGCGCCATCGGTATCAACCCGCCATGGCCCTTCACTGGTCCTAGTCTTGGGCTTGAAACAAGCCATCATTGACCTTCTTTGAGTGTCCCTGGCGGGAGCTGCAGAAGATCTATCCTCAGATCTGCCAGCGGGATCCACATCCATGGACTCTGCATCGTCTGCCTTCTTGTTACCCTTCTCCTCCTCCTCCTGGGGTAAAAGAACAGCGATGCCCTTGCTGCACCACTGCACTTCATCGTCAGTGTCGTCCTCCGTCTGTCTGCCACAATCCTCCGGGCGGCTCTTTCCGCTCCTGCCAGACTTGCACTTGAGTTTCGTTGCCCCCGATTCGAGGGACTGTTGGGCGAAGGTTACGGGCAAGGCTGCCCGCGATGCTCCTGCTTCGACATGCTCCCTTGGCATGGTTGCCACGGTTGCAGCAGTTTCGTTGGGTTCTGATGCATCCTCGATGGTGCCGTCCACCGAGGAGGCGGCTTGTGTCGCAGCCACTTCGCACTCCATGGCTTCTGGCCTCATGAATGCCTTCTGTTTAGGATGCATTGTGTCTCTGATGATGTCTTATACCTGCAGGTATAAAAACAAAAGATGAAAGGAATGATTCAAGAGTTTATTTCTCTAACCCCATTTAGGTAATACCATCTTTGAGTCATACTTCACTTTGGGGTAAAACCTCCCTGGTAAAACACTGTGTTTCTATATACAAGATACAATCTTCTTCAAGTCAGCAATACAGTAAGATATCCACATACGCTGAACTGGGGGAAAAACCTGTTCTTTGGGGAAAGGAAAGACACCAATACAACATACTGTTATATTGATGTTTCTTCTCAAAGACAGTAAACATGTGTACCAAATGAAACAGACTACAATACAATAACACAATCAAACATATGTTTCCTAACGCTTCATCTATTTCATCTTTACCTGGTGTTTAATGTATCATCAATTATCACTCCATTCATTTTTGCTGGCAACATACTTGCACTGCCCTCTGTAGCCACAGATAAGACAAGGAACACATTCTAATGAATAAATGTCAGGGTATATATGGCACGTACACAATGACCTGTTGTCCATTATCTTTCTACCTGATGGCAAAGCTCTCTTATATCATGTTGGGGAGAGATTTATATAATGCCATAAACGGTATCGCTGCGTCATACTACACATATTTATGGAAGTGAAGATTCCAAGAAATGCTTCCTCAAATCTTTTCCCTCTTTTTTTTCAGGCCATATTCATGTGACAGGAAATACTGGTGCTTCTCTATAGCAGCAAGAACAAACAAACGAACACAAGCATGTAAAGTGGTAGTTTATACAGAATTGAAGTTTGTACTTCTACCATCATTCTACAGAAATATCTGATAGCCCTTTGAAATGATACATTCTGCCAACCTCTTAGGGATCATTTTTTCGATTAAAATGCTCACTATTACAATGAAATCCTTCCTTCTCAGTCTGCTGTGATATCAAAGTTGCTGTACATTTCTGATGTCACTTGCTCTGGCTTTTTGATTCCCCATTTTATTTTCATTTATCTATCTATGTATTTATTTTTTACAATAATGTTTCCACTATGCGCCACTGACAGATAGGAATAAGTCACTCATCACATTTATGATAAGTGTCCACTCTTGTTATAAAAGTGGGAAAGCAGTCGTAACCTCTACGTTGGATTCTCTTTTCTTTTCTTTCTTTCTTCATTTTTTTTTTTCCAACTGGACCTCAAGAATTTCTGAAAAGAAGTAAAAAGAATTTCTCAAAGTGCCTGGCAGCTAGTTTGTCCTGAAAGAAAAGAAAAGAAGAAGAAGAAGAAAGCAAAAGTATTTTCATTCTCAGACAACAGTTGCTGCCTTTTGCCAGAAAGACTGCAAGACCATGACATGTCTGGTGAGGCAGAGAGCTGTAGGAAGATAGCAAGCGAAGCCATGTCAAGGGATCTCGAGTAGCTGTATGATCTTCATCAACGGCGGCATTGCAATCATTTGGTAGTGAATGCTGCTACAGAACAGACATACATGTACTTTCTGGCTTGTGCCTGTGCATTTTGATCTGTTTTTGTTCACACTACTGTGTGCATAATTCTAAATTCTATGGAAAAGTGACATAATTTCACCATACAGTAGAAAAGAATCTGGCAAAAGTCATGGCTTTGTTACGCCACATGGTTCTGTTGTGTAGCAACGATTGTGCTATTCTCATTAAAAAAAAAATGCACAGAAGATCTCACAAAATTAAACAATGTGTGTCATCATTACTTTAAAACCTTGCAAAGTTAGCAGGGACAAAAAAAAAAATTGCCAAGTTTCTGGAAGAACTGCACAAGCCCAATTTAATCATTCAAGACACAATAAAGGAAGATTGCCAGAGTGGATACAGAAATCGTATAAGTAACTTTGCAATTTTTTCTGCTGTGTGCATTCTCATTACAAAACAAATCATGAAGTTGCACATGATATTACAAACTTTGCACTCTGAAGCCCATGTTTTTTGTGTGAAGTGTCCTGCGGAAATTGGTAGAGTTATTAGGCAACCTTCACCCTAACTTTGCACGTTTCTGACTTTGTGAGTTTTTAAGCCCAGTAAGAATGGCCTTCTGTGGTGTTGGTCAGAGAAAATCAAACAGGAAAAAAGTCTCACCAAATACCTGTGGATGAGATATATGTCAAATGGGTAAAGTATACGGTGCAAAATGCCACCAAAGAACCAGGATAGAAGAAACTATTGCCTTGCAAAGATTCGAACTCACGAAAAGTTCCACACTTTGTTTGAGACATTTTGCCCGTGAGCACATCGACTGCCACAGTCATCCTGTCACTACTTTTCCGCGGTTTTGCTTCCTGAACAATTTTAGGATATGTTGCAGAGGAGAACAAGCTTCTATCAAAGAACAGAGAAATCAACCACGATTTCTTCAAAATCAACGATCATGCAAGGAAAGTCGTATGCTCACTACCGAGCAAAAGTAGTGTGATACCAGAATTGGGCATCAAAACCAGTCACGTGATCCCAATATGAACCACGCTACCCTGCAATGCATCAGCAGAATGAAAAAGAAAAACAAGCATTTAATCAATATCCGAGGACACTCTGTAGTGGCTGAATAGTTTCAATCGCTGTCGATCCCTCCAAATGTTTACCGATGAAGAAAAACAAAGCATATTAGATATCATCTACTCACAGGTATGACATACAAACCAGGCCGAGCAAAGAAGAGGCACACATGTGCACACAAATCAAATAAATGAATCTCAACATACCGTAAGGAGCCACCGTATGTAACAACGTCATTGATAAATTCCAAATCAGGAGGGCGCTATTCCAATCATCCTACGTATGAGAGCAGCGGTTCAGTGAGGGCTTTATAGTGAAAGATCACCGACTTCACTCTGTCAAATGATGCAGTTTGTCGCCGTCTTTTATACCGCCCTCACACAAAGAGAGTTTCCTTCCTCTGATTACACAATCGGGTAAAGTCCCCTCCACGTTCTCTTCCTGCTCCTCCTCCTCGATCATAACAAAACAAACTGTAGAGAAGTGTGCGTGTTTTACATACAAACCTGGTGTATCAATATACCATATGTTTGTTGGTAATTTGTGTTTTTCTTTCATTAAAGGGGGGCACACTCACTCTCTTTAGCCAGTCATTGTGGTGGCTGACCCACTCCCAAACTCAAGTTTGAAATTTCAGTGCAGGTCATGAGGAAATTGAAACTAAAATTGAGCGAGCATACAAACTGTCACCTCCATTTCTCTGTAAATGAGAAAAACACAATTCCTAGTCAGGCATGTACAGATATCTATGGGTTGCACATGTATGTGCATGTCGCATTAAAGGGACTGTACAGTACTGGTTGAGGTGGGGATTCATGTTTTGAACATTCCTAAGTGAGATAATGAGAAACCTCTTATGAAATACGAAAGAGCATGTAATTTTAAGAAGGATTCAACGTTTATTTGATGAAAATTGGGTTTCAAATGGCGGAGATATCCAAAAAATTGATAATAATAAAAGGCGACAGGCCACGCCTTTTATTAGGATCTCTTTGTTTCATCTTGTCTTTGGATATCTCAACCATTTCAAAACCGATTTTCATCAAATAAACTTTCGATACCCCTTAGAACTGCATGCTCTTTGACATCTCATAGAGTGGTTTCTGAATATCTCGCAAAACGTTAAAAGCTAAATCCTCACCTCGACCAGAACTGTACACACCCTTTAAAAGACAAAAAAGCAAAATAATGCTCTTTATCATCCTTAATTTTTTTTTTTTTTGGGGGGGGAACAAATGTACATATTGTCTAGTCTTGTGATAAGAGATGTTAATTCATTCATGTAATACAATTTTGATTTCTTCATTTGAACATATGAGGGATATTTTGTCCTCTTAAATACATATTTTCCATGTTCATTAGGTATGGTGTGCGAGCAAATAACCAACTGATGGTAAAAAAAAACCAACTCAAACTAAATGCAGATATTGTGACTAAAACAGTAATGCAATAGTACAAGGTATGATATTAGACATCCACTTCACAGAAGTGGTATCTAAGTACTGTAAAACCACACATTTTCATGTGCATTTTAATTTTCCAAATTTTGCAGGAGCCAAAATGTGCAAAATTAAAATGCAAGAGCAAAAGTTTTGTCTACACTATAATGCATTGGATGCCAGTTGCAACTCACAAAAATGTCATGCAGTGAAAAAAGTCGTCAGCTCTAATTCGTGAAAATTTCATGCTGTGAATATTTCTTACTTTTTAGTAGCTTAGACACCTCTAGTATCACTGTTCAATGGTCAGCATTATCAAAGAGACAAATATCGAAAGAAAATCAGATAAATTTTCCTAGTTTATGGTGACACAGCACGACAAAGTTTCGACCGCTTCCTCCTATTTTTGCATAAAAAGGAAGATCTAATTTCATAGTACTCACATCTCCAAAGGAACATGACCTATTCCCACAAAAGCTTCCATAAAAATATCAAATACCAATTTTCTGCTGATTCTACAGAATTTTTAGCTCTCATGATGAATACATGCGTTTTCTCCTACTCTGTTTACAACAAAAACCCACAATAGGAAAACAAAATACACAATACACACATCTTCTACAGAACTGATATGGAAGCTGATAACCAATGAATTGCGCTGTAAGGATTTCCCCTGCGACCAAATACCGGCCCCACATGACCAGAACGCTTCTCAGTGAACATGCAGAACAGAATTTTCCACCATGTAGGTTCTAGAATCATTCTCAAGAAAAGATATTAATGGATCCTCTGCCACAGCTTTTTTTTTTTTCTCAGCTTCAGAGCTTAGCTCAGTCTTGCCATCTCCACGGCAACTGACCACAGTCAGGCAATGGCCAGTGAGCATGAGCAATGAAAGAGAGAGAGGGAGAGAGAAAGAGAAAACCAAGAAAGATGGTGACACAAATCTATACCTTGTCTCACGAAATAGGGACTACCAATGAGCCTCAGAAACTGCCTGTGTGGTAACAGAATGACATCACAATCCTCAATACTCCCATTCTCATGATATCCTCTTTCTACTCCCATCCCCCTCTTCTACAATCTCCTTACCCACCTCCACCCCCACCCCATCTTGGGGAGTAATGGCAAACTGAGCCTGTCTATGTCAGTTTTTAGATCTATGGTCAAATGATAGTGGTCAAAATTTACCTGTAGCAGATTGTGAACACTGCTGCAATGCAGGTTCCTATCAATGATACTTGGGGCTCTATAGATTTTAACTGGTGGTGAAAGCAGGATGACCACTACAGTCAGGTGGCCTCTCGGACAGGGTCAGACTGTCCTTTGGTGAGAGATTTTCCATCGGTCAGCTCTGCCCACCCCTTGATACCACACCAGCACACTTCTATGGCTGGACTTTCCAATGCACCACTACCAGGTAGAAACTGGCAAGACTGTTGTGTGGAAAAGTATATAATTTCTGGAAAATACTAGGGATCACTGTGTTCATACACTTGCAAACTGTCCCCAATACAGAGATGAGTCTTGAGAGATTTATGAAAAGTTTTTGATTTTTTTTTTCCTGGGTAGTTGATTAAGTATCTATAAATATGCCTATTATTCGTGACCATGCTTCACATACACAACATTGCCCAAAACTGCCTCTGTGTTCTGGGTTTATGTGGCAAGGAATAATTGTTCAATTCCTTCATGCAGTACAAAAACTTTCGACAGTAGAGCGTGATTAAAATAGAACACGGTGTTGGAGCATTTTTTCCTTTGTCTTGTCTAAAGCCTCGCTTACATTGTACATACTCATGCCATTTCGGGCAAGTAATCGTTCATAATACTGTGGAGTGCAGCATACCTCTCCTGCATTTGGAAGTTTGCAAATTAGTATATGGATTCATGATTTCAAAGACGATTGCATCACAGTGACATACACAGTTTTTCCCCCCAGACAGTCACATGTTCTGAGAACAATGGAATTCACATGAGGTGTCAGGGTTCATGCATGAATTTGCAGTATTAATACATGTATGAACACTTTGAATCAAACTTTTTTTTTTCAATGTGTGTGTGTGTGGGTGTAGGTGTGCACCACATATACATGACAGATTTCTGTGCAGAATTCTCTTCTATGTATAATGCTAACTTGCTTACATACATATGTACAAAGTATAACATACAAGTCCCCCAACATCAATTGCGTCTTGACTTGTACTGATGTGAATAGGTCTATAAATCACACATTTTAGATTCTAAAAATCAAAATGTGTATCACATATTTTAATCATTTTTTACATATTATTCTTTTCTGCACTCACTATTTGAGCTCATTTTTGTGAAGTTATCAACAGTACAGTCCGGTGAAATAAGCATTACAATGTCTGCTGTTTTGCACCTTACCTTGACTAATACGTAAAATCACAATAGTTACATTCAGACAGTTGTCCTTAAAGGGTATGTACAGTTCTGGTCGAGGTGAGAATTTTGCTTGTAACGTTTTTCGAGATATTCGGAAAGCACTCTATGAGATGTCAAAGATCATGCAATTCTAAGGGGTTTCAAAAGTTTATTTGATGAAAATCGGTTTTGAAATGGCTGAGATATCCAAAAACAAGGTGAAACAAAGAGATCCTAATAAAGGTGGGGCATGTCGCCTTTTATTATTATCACTTTTTTTGGATATCTCAGCCATTTGAACACCAATTTTCATCAAATAAACGTTGAATCCTTTTTAAAATTACATGCTCTTTCATATTTCATGAGATGTTTCTCACTATCTCACCTAAGAATGTTCAAAACATGAATCCCCACCTCAACCAGTACTGTACAGTCTCTTTAAGTTAAAGGAAAGCTCTATGGGGCACCAAGTGTCGCACAGTTAATTTTGTTCCGAAACATTTCGTTGACAAAATAGCCATTTTGTCACAAAATCGACCTTGCGACACTTGGCGCCCCATAGAGCTTATCCTCAAGATTTTAGCAAGACAGGTCTCAGAATGTAATCTCCATAGAATAAAACCTTTGAATCTTTCAATATGAATGGTCATTGCAATGCGGGAAGTATGCAGGGATTGAGATTATAGTAAAAAACAGAAAGTTGTCCAACAGTATTGTATGAAACCTGTCTTGCTGGTGAGAGAGCTAATACAATTTTGTATCTTGTTATGGCAAGGTGCATACTCATTAGGCATTGTTATGTCTATTTCAACCAACTGTACTGTTGATGACATTAAAAAGCGCAAGAAGGATTTTTTTTTTTTATCATTATTACAGGTGGAGTTATGTGGGAGCAGAAAAATGAAAATTATACAATTACAAACATATGGTGCATATTTTGATTAAACAAATCTCGAATTTATGATGTGAAGACCTATTCATATCACTCAGCAGAAATCATGAACATGCACAGGACCAGAACTGAATGGCATGGTACCTTTTCAAAGGTTAACGGTATAAAAATCCAGCATTAAAACAACAGCAACAAAAAAGAAAATCAGGTCATGGTGTGCCCTGGATTCAAGTATAAAGTAGAAAACGGGAAATCATAATGCTTTTTTTTTTCACAAAAAATTCTCGGAAAACGCTATTGTTTGTTCGCCTGTTCTTCCTGATGTGGACAATGGTGAAAAAAAAAAGGATCCTTGCAGAGTAGTTGTTCGGAAATGAGCATGGCAGGTGGAATGGAAGAGGGGGAAAAAATACACACCTACTGACGACGTACAATATGGAATTTGGCCCAGAGTCAGAAAGGAAAAGGGAGAGAGAGAGAGAGGGTGAGAAGAGAGTGGGAGAGAGAAAAGAAAAGGAGAGACTACAAGAGAGGGTCTCTGCAAAGGGGCGTGAACTTTGTGCTCATAATCATATTAAAAATTGATGTCATTTCATTCAGTTCTAGGGCAATTACCCCCTGGACAATTTAATAACCTAGACCCTTCCCCTTTAATTCTAATCTTTACTCTAACCTTATCAATAACCAGTATTTGGGGGGGGGGGGAGGGTACTGTATAAGCTGTTATTTTCGTGAATTTCGCGAATCACAGTCGGATCGCAAATTTAACAACATGCGAAAATGTTGCGTTGCACTACAGGTAATACTGTATTTACGATACCGTTGGTGTCAATTCGCGAAAACAACATCTCGTGGAAATGTCTCTGACCTCCTCATTGGCGAAAAATATCTGTACGCGAAAATTACAGCTTATACAGTAATTGCCTTGATATGTTTCATTATTTATGTACTTGTCTTATTTCCATGGTATTGTTTACCATTGGGAGCAGTGATTCAAAAAAATTTTAAATATCGCATTTGATGTATATGTACACAACATTGTAGGTCAGTTGTATCACAAAACATCCTACCTTAAAAAACATTTGAAATAAAGCCTAAAATATAAGGAGATATATCACTATTTTTCTTACTAAACCATAACTGTACATGATTAAGTCTGGAAACAATAACACTGATTATAATGATTACAATTTTTACATTGGTTGTTTCTATCCCTAACTCACATTTTAGAACTATTTTGAAGCACTGAAGCTGGGTTTTTGTTTCGTCTGCAAATGGTACATAATACCGTTAAAGTGTCACTCTGATGAAGAAATGTGAATCTTTTCTATGAGCTCCAGCTACAGGAATCTACAAGATGGAATCTTGTCCTCTTTTTTTGTTCTTGTTGATTGCCAAAGTACGCACACATTAACAAAAGGTATGTTATGGGGGAACCCCATTGTCTTCTCCCATAGACAAATACTCCCACAATGTCATTTTTACGCCCCACAGTGTCTGACTAAATAGAGTAAAACATAAGAGGAATACCCCCACATGTACCCCTTGCTCATTTGTGTGTATGTGTGTGTGTGTGTGTGTGTGTGTGCATGGAAATTTATGTTTGTTTATTTGCATTTATACATTTAAATCTACTAAACTAATTGTTAATATCCACAGAAAATATGTTCATACAACTCTGAAACCACTTTCCCCCATTGTGATTGTACAACCGAAATTTGAAACAACAAGATTAGGAGGTTACCAGCCTTCCTTTTTTCTTGTTTAAAATCAGAACTGCCTATGTTCACATATTTTTTTTTGGTATCGTGATGCAATAATTAGTAATTGCAAAACTGTATACGCTGTTATTTTTGCGAGTGTTTAATTTTCGTGAATTTCGCGAATCACGGCTGGACCGCAAATTTAACAACACACGAAAATGTCGCACATATAGATCAAAGTCATTAATGTCAAGTATGTGTGAACAGGCCTACACAATGTAGTTGACAAGAATGGGATTTTTCTTTCTCTTTCTCTCTTGAACCTTAACTGCCACTCTGGACTGCTCCTTCAATGGGGAAAACACCAGCCTGCTCAGACGTGAATGACATGAAATTATTTTTTTTTTCACAGAAATGATGCTATTTACTTGGCAAATTAGCATCATTTGTTGGGTTGTAGCTTCATGATTTGAGGGGTGGAAGGGCACAACAGCCATGGAAACTATGTGCTATTAAATCGAACAGCCTTCTACCACTAAACTGACCACACGAGGATGGAAGAAGAACGAGTCCAGACATGATTGGGGTCACGGGAGGTGATTGGGTATTAAAACCATCGGTGGTTAGTGAGGATGATTCATGCCGGCCGATTGTTGGTAACAATGTGGAAGCTATCACTTCCCAAAAACAAACAAAAACTCCATTCACGTGAGGGATGATGCAAGGAATAGTACCACTGAAAATATTTTCCCCCCAGTATTTTACATGGAAAGATTTTGCATGAAGTGATGTCACTATTTGGTTTGTGGGGAGGGGGGGGGGGGGGGGGGTGGGCCTTCGCCCTTTTTCACATTTGATTACTTTGAGAATATCTTATTTCAGTTGCAATAGTTTAATCCCATTTTGACAAACAATGAACATACTTTATTTACCACAGCCATGTGAAGAGAATTGATTCTTGCATATCATTATGCAATTACATTCTGTAATAAACCTAAATTAAAAAAGAAAAGAAAAGAAAAGAAACAGAAAACTATGCCTCAAAACATTTAGCCTATCGTCAACCATGAAAACAAAGATCATTGGCAAGAACAGACATTGGTTTTGGCCGTATGTACAGCTCCAACAACATTGTGAACTGCATCGAAGACTGTCAAGTTTAGAGTCCTTCAAAATATACTGTACAAGCTGTTATTTTCGCGAGGGTTTAATTTTTGCAAATTTCACGAATCACTGTTGAACTGCAAATTTAACAACACGCTAAGCCTCAGCGTTATTTCACAAAAATGTTCTAGACCTCCTCATTTGCGAAAATACCTGTACGTGAAAATAACAGCTTGTACAGTAGGTGGTCTTTATAATAAAGCGTTTACATGAATGTCGGATTTCACTGTGTATAATTACATCATGTAATGTTAGCCCATCACAGCTAGGTGCAATGATATGCTCATAGTACAATTTGTAGAATTCCTCAAACAGGGCCTTTATCAAGTCCAAAGTTTGAGTAAGAGTTCAAAGAAGTTGTATCATGGGTAAAGATAGGGAAAAATAGTGGGTATAGATCTGTCTCCAGTTGCTGGTGTAAAGTCTGGTAACTGTTTGGTAGGCAAAGGCACAAAGAAAATCAACACAACATAGCAAAGGTATACTGTGTTCATATAATACACTATGTCTAGACGTTATTACTGCATCAATCCTATTAAGTGGGCTAACTGACAGCTGCATACATGTAGCTGCATCAGCTAGCAAATATCCAGTGGTCATTCAGTACTTAAAACGACAATTTACAGGGAATTCCAGTGGCATAGCCTCAATAAGCCGCAATATCAAACAGTACAAAATACACAGCATATGATACACCAGTACACATAAACAAAAACATGCTTTATACCAGTACCAAAGCAAGTTCACACTGTATATGTACCAACACACTTGTGTTCACACTGTGATATGAGCACACACATTACACACATGTGCACAAATGTCTATAAGACTGCTAAGAGTCACAATGCATTTGACCGGGGGCTCCCATTCGAAGGAAAAAATGTGATCCCTTTCAAACATATTTCCTCACACTTTTGATAGATTTTCAATGAAATATTGTACACAAAGCATACAACTTACAAAGGGAATTCCAACTCACTCCAGAGAGTATTTCCTTGACTTCGACAGACACAATATCTTGACGCACACACTCGAAAAGAGAAAAAGAGGCAAAAAAAAAAAAAGAAATCAGAAAAAGGGACAGAAAAAAAAAAAAAAATCTGTGTCTGACATAATTGACTCCCTCGTTTCCTCTTGGCATCGAAGGACGATTTTCAGCACACCAAGATCAAACACTCCACTTCCTTAGCAACAGCAACCTACCCATATTTATCTTTTGACCGCAGTAAACAATCCCATGTTTTTGTTTTTTTCTTGGACCATTCTAAAAAATGAGATATCAGGACTCGAGGAGGGGGAGGGGGATGGGAGGGGAGGGGAGAGAGAGGGAGAGGGAGAGGGAGAGAGAGAACGAAAGAACATTTTTTGAAGAAATACACGTGAAAACAACGGAGAGATTGAGCATATGATGAGTGCGCCGGTAGAAACAGCTGAATGTCAGGGATACGCCGCGCGTCACTCCAGCCCGTCCCATCACGCTCATGTGACCCGAGTCCCCACGATCGACGCCCCGAGACTCACGCCGACTCGTCTGAGACATCTGCGGGGCAATCTTTGTCCCCCCGTTTTTTTTCTTCTTCTTCTTCTTCTTGCCCCATGATCAAAACTAAGTGACCTCAACACACCGCAGGACAAGAAATCCTATAGATGTGCCCATCGATGACATAATTGCCTTTCTTTATTTTCTTTTTTTCCTGGCACAGAAACCCAAATTGAATACTGATTGATTGCTGTATAATTGCCTTCGACTCCTTTCCCCCTAACAAAAAACCTGGTCCACCCACAACCCTCCTCCCCGCAAGATTTGTTGCCGTGATCAACTTGTGTGCGACCCCTACAAAACCTTTCTACCGATAGTCCAACATCTTTAGCAACCTCTAGTGGCAGCTATCAAGCAGATACTGTGGTTAGTGAAGGGCACATTCAGTGATTGTGTGTGTGACTAGAAAATTTTGAGAGAGTTATGACCTCATTGCTTGCCCTCCTGAAGAGCCCTATGAAAGGTCTGTGTGCTTGAAAAATCACAAATCAATGATGTTACATCATATGAGAGAGCTTTCAAAACTCTATTGAATTTTGTCACAAACCAAAAATTGATTTTAGGTTGAAATTTCATGCTAGGGCCTTTCTGCCAGGTAAAAGATGACCTATGCATATCATATGCAAAATTTTGAGCTGCATATGGGAGACAATGGTGTAGTCAAACTCTGCATAAGTCAAAGTTGTGAAAGTCAAATTTTGTGAAGTACCGTACACAGTAAATTTGGGGGCCAAAATATGAAAAGTGTGTATCAGTCACATCATGCATGAAATCAAATACTGGATCTCGTCAAAGCTTGTTCTCCAGTAAGATTTGATTCATGTGGAGCTGACTGTTAGCTGACACTTTGAATTTCAAACCGTTATATAACACTTTTAATGCTCATTTGAGTCTGCTTACATGTTTACCAAGCTATTGCCGATGTTTCACTGTTTTCATTGAAAACAACTCGATGCTTTGTGAAGCTGTAACTCTCATTCTAAATATAAATGTCACTCGAATGACATAAAACAAAGCTTTTCCAATAGAGTCTATTTGTAGTAGTACTGCTATCGTCATTATTATTTCTATCTTATTCATCACCCTATAAAGAAACATTTGTCATAACAAGAGCCAGGTTTTCATCGCCATGACAACACAGTGAAACAAGGGCAACAACTCGGTAAATCTAAAAGCATAGTCAACTGAAAATCAAAGTGGATCGGTTGGCGAGGGAAAACTTGTTCCTTATCTCATTTTTGCTTTGGAAACACTTGAAAATGAAGTATGTTTAACACGGCAATGACTTCTGTGAAGGGAAAACAAAAAAATGATCAAAGGCATGTATGAAATTAATTGGGTATGCACAGATTCTCTGTAAAACTTTCTTCAATTTGTGCATTTTAATGAGTCTGTGTACATTCAATGCTTTTTGCTTCAAAATTATTGGGTCCACTACATCGATAATAGTAAAGCATCAGCTGCACATTGGTTGTGACTGGGCGTACAATCCGCTGATCGCATGGAGTGATGTGTCATCACAGAGCATCAATTCGACAAAAGATTGCAAAATGGAGTCAAAAGGGGCCTGAGCTTTCGATTCTAGGAGAATCTTCGTCAGAGGCAAAATGACCAGGTCATTGGTCATTTTGCCTCTGACGAAGATTCTGCTAGGATCGAAAGCTCAGGCTCCTTTTAACTCCATTTTACTCCATTGGCTTGCCACTATTGAATCTTCAGCAGCTTTTTTTTTTTTGCTACAAAAAGATTGCAAAAAGCAAAAACATTTCCTTTTGTGGAGTTGGTAGGATGTTTTGAGAAGAAAATAGTTATGATATATGATATGTTTATGAGTGGTGTATCTGTCATATATAGCAACAACAACAACAAAAAAAAAGCCCGTGCCTCGTGATACTATTTTGTAGTAATAACTTTAAGGCAGTTTGAATGTAAGTCACTATGGGGGTAATATTTGACTTACATGAGGCAATTTTAACACATTCTTTGCATATTTTTCTCTCTTCTTTTGGTAATAATTTATTCACAGAAACTTGACTTTTGCAAATCTGGCACAATCATTTGTTTTCATTTCTGAAAAAAAAAATCACCCCCCCCAAAAAAAAAAAAACCTAAAAAAAAAAAGAGAAGAAAGTAACTCCCTTTGTTAGAAAAAACAACAACATTTGAATAAATGACTAAGACTACATTGTACCTCTAGTCTGTTAAATCTGCAGCTTACCAGCAATGTTGCCAAAAGAAGTCAAGAATGGGTCCACAATGGATATTATATTCCAAAAGTTACATTCCCTGCAAGCTTCTCTTGTAAGTAGCTTGGCATGGGACATATGAAGTCCATGGAGGTTGAATGGTAAACTAGATACTGGACTGCATCGGCATCTGATGATAACCCTGTGTATGCATCCATTCCTACCACACCCATGGCTATAAAAATATAAACAAAAATACACACACACACACACACACACACAAATTGGTAAGGCATTTGTAATTCATTATTTGTCATCATGATAACTATTCATATTGACATCCTCCCACCCCTCACACAAAAATAACAACTAGTGACTTCGCAAATACGACGTTGGAATCTGACTCTAGACCCAGCAACACCCAAATGTGTGACTCATATTTTTTTCCCCATCCACTCCCAAAGTTGTTGGTGTTTTGTTTTTTTTATATGCCCTATTCCTCATCTCAGACCTACTGGTGGTCTGTGCATTCATCCATGCACATGACCTAGTCTGGTATTCAGACCTCAAGTTCTTAGCTGCCTTTTTTTCAAAATTTTATTCAAAATATCATCATTTTTTGGGGCTAAACTGGCATTAAAACCAACATCTGAAGGAAAGCATGCTTCTTTCCCTTAGGTTTAGCATGGACCTACTTAGGTCCATGGGTTTAGCAGAATACTGAACGTATCACAAAAATAGCACGCATTTTTATGTCATGTACATAGCGGTATAAATACAATGAACTTTGTACTCATGACTCAGCAATGTACACATCTATAAATCCCCATCTTGAATGTCGACCTGACTGGTACTAAATACAGAATGTTAACAAACATTAAAAGGTGTGCAGTACTGCTACACTTGGTGCATAATTAGTCACTAAATTTATCCATCATTTATTCCTATTTACATTATGATTTCCACTCCTACAATACTATTGTCATCAGTTTAAATATTTCAGAACAACACTGTGGGCACCGGTGAAATTTGAGAGTACACACCTGTATGACACATTTCACTCCCGAGATACAAATTGTCCAATTTTAGCAAGCCCAGGAATAGCAGTTTTTCTTCTTATTATTTTTTTCCATGTTGAATAGGGGAATTTTGATATTTGTCATGTTCAGGTTTAAATCTTAAACTTTAATTAGTAAGTTTATGACTGGGATGTAATCACTGCTCCCAAAGGTAAGCAAGACCTTTAAACTTGTATATATGCATTATACTTGATACTATACATGAAATGAGAGGAGCGGTTATCATTCTACATAATACATAATGCATATGCTGGGTATTCATAAGAGGGACAATCCAAATTTGGGAAGGGGAAAGTTCTAAAGCCATATATGGTCATGAGATTTTATGAATGACCTCTCTACTCTGATGTGGTGGTTGTCAACACAATGGAATGTACTGGTCAAGTGTTTAACAAGCCAGTAGCCTAAAACAAAGGGTCACAGAGGTGGGTGAAATTGGTCAGTGGGGACTGACCATTTTCCAAATAAACCAGTGCTTCATAAGGCACTGCAAGGACATTAATTTTAATCAAGGAGGGAAGTGAGGAGTGGGGAGAAATATACAATTTTGGGTCTTACAGAAGTATGCCCAAATTTTGAACACATAAAAAAAAAAGAAATCTACATATTTTACAGCAGATATACCAAACCCCTTATCTACAAATACAATGTCTAAAAATGTATTGTACAAGGTTAACAATCCCATCACACACCCCTCCAGACACACAAACTCATCCGCCCACACACACACAAACACACAAATATTTGGATAGTTGGGGGTGGCCCGATATGTGGAGACACGATAGTTTTGTCATCAATACTTTGCTTTTTAAAAAAAAAAGGTCAATAAAAATCAAAAAGACTTCTATGTAAATAGTGCTGATTATTGCCTTATGTTTTCCATAAGCTTTTCAATAACTGCTTCTTTGGATAAAAACAATTTGTGCAATAATTTCATTTCAATCTTTAAATAATTTTCATTAGCTGATTACAAAATTAAAAATAATGTCATTATTGACTATTTAGTTGTTAGTTTGTCTATTGTTGTTCTTTTTTCAACTTTAGCCTGGTACAATGAGCAAATAAAAGTGTTTTTTCTTGAACATCCAATATCCTACACACAGATAGCAACACAGAAAACTCACACCCTGAATAGGCACATTAGAACTAAAAATTTAATGGATGCAGCCAGTTTGATTTTTTTTTTCTCAACTAAAGCATAACTTTGTATTTTTGCCAGTATGCATGCATATCTTTATCTGTGTTATCTATCCTTTGCAAAGTCGAATGTCCTATGTTTATGATATAATTCCTGATTTATTCTGTGTTACATTTTGTTGGGAAACGAAGAATGAAAATAAATGAAACTAGAAAAGCATTGAGCGCAGACCTCCGCCTAACAGCTACTTTCCACCGAGGCACGCCTCGCCCAGCAGAAAGTGGAGCACGCACTTTAGTGCGCATATGAAAACCTCAAAAATGCGCAGCTTGAACTCCCAAGTTCATTGACCCTACCTGCCAAAATATCAAAAATCCTTCATAAATTAAAAAAAAAAAAATTCTTGGATCACTACCAAAATTTAAAAATCGGTTACTTGTGTCATTCTCAACCTTTCCTGTAAGTTTCATCCAAATCCATTAACTACTTTTTGAGTTATTTTGCACATGGACAAACAAACTAACTAACAAACCGACGGTAACGTAAACATAATCTCCTCCCTTGGCGGAGGTAATGAAATGAAATGAAATGAATAAAGGGAATAAAAATATGGTACATGTTTGACCAGTCTATCATCATCAAAACAATGACATCTCTTTGGGACACAATTATATATATATATATATATATATATATATATATATATATATATATATATATATATATAGATAGATACATATAGATATTTTTTCCAAAGCTTTCCATATAGTCATTGATGCATTGCAATGTTACATCAAGTACAGCCCTGTACTTTTCCTCAAACCTGCAGATTCTCTGAATCATGAATACATAAAAAGTCCATTAAAAAAAATTCTTGGAAAAGTTTCATGGTGAAACTTTTTCTTCTCAAAACAATTTGTATACACACCTTTCCAGATCATATATATATATATATATATATATATACATATATTGATATCAAGCTCTGAATCTTTGTGTTTATTTCTGTCCATGGATACAAAAAGATCTCCATTTCTATTTCCAGCAGCTACCCAAAGAAAGGGATGCCAACCTTGTTAATGGCATTGCTGTATTCTGATAGCTAAAAGGCATATTTTAGGTGGAGAAACAGTATCTTTACCGTCCCTGTAAAAAAAAAAAAAAAAAAAAAGAAGAAGAATGTGTAATAGCATTTTGAAAAAAAAAAATACTAATTTCCATGCAACCGGCCATATTTGGGGTTAAGAAAAAAATCATAAATAGTGCAAAAAAAAAGGTAAAAGTTGGCATCTCTGCAAAGTGGATTACACAGGATACAACACTGAAGGAAGATTTTGGAAGAAATCGTTGAGAGAGCTCTGCAGACATCACACATAACCAGCAAGAATCTGAGGAGATGTGTGTTTTCAAATTACAGAATAAAGTCTCTCTGTCAAGACTAGGTTTCTAATGCTAACATTACTCAACTAGTATACTTCAAAGGTCATGGAATTGAGGGGATTTCTCTGACTAATGATCTATCTCTTTCCAACTTCTATTGTTTGTTTTTTTTAATTACCCTTTGAACTCCTTCCATGCAATATCTGAACTGCATACATTTGTATGTTTGGACTGCAATATTCATCCACAAAATATTTATTCATATCATATTTTCCATCATTTGATAACTCCTAAGCAATATCTTAACAATACACTGCATTTTGCATCAACAAAATATATGATCAAATGATATTTTCTATCATTTAATAATTGTTGCTGAAAGATGTGTAATCTACAGCTCTGTTGGAAAAATGGAAAACGAGGAGAATACACATGCATGAACAGATGCACTGTGGTAGGCATGTCCTACAGGGTCAACTTCTTGTAAAAATTTGTTCAACACAAGAGGTGCACTCACAATCAAATCACTGAATAGCTGAAATTGTTTTCTGTCAAATAAAAAGTGACAATACCTACTGTATACGATGCACACTGAAATGAAGTTGTTACCTCATGAAGCCAACACTGGTAAGAAATTCAAGTCCACCCAGAAACACATGTTGCTTCCTGATATAAAACATCACTTTTAATATCAGAAACTTAAACACCAGAGACATATGTGACCAATCCTCTTTTCCCCTTCTCCTTCCTCCCCACTCCACCCAAATAAAAGCCAAAAACAACCAAAAATCACAAAAATAACTGCACAGAAAAATGACTAGGCAGAACCTGGCTTTTGTGAATAGATTTCCGACACTCAGATTTCCCCGACACTCAGAAGTGACACTCGTAACTCTCTGGGCTAGCCACGGAACACGTGAGCTCAATGAACCGATGCGGGTGGTGGCGGCAGCGGCGGGCATGTGTCATCGCCGAGTGCTACCCCACCGGCTGGTACGCCGGTTAAGACGCCACTATTGTGCTCCAATGACCCATATCCTATCCCGCCGAGTCATTTTTTCCCCTTTTTTGCACACTCCTAAGTATCAGGAATGATGAAATACACTGTACATGTCCATTGCATATATCATCTGGGGTTGAGTATTTATCTCTTCTTTATCTAAACTCTCTCCTTCTTTTTTCTGTCTACTCCTGAGATTAAAACAAGATAAATAGGAGAGGGAAATATCAAGACTTGTTTCTACCACTGTATCAATGGATGTGCCTGATAGATGTTGTCATCGGTATAAATATAATTCTATGGCTTCGCTGGGGTTAATTGTGGACTACTTGTACCGCCACGTGCACTGGCACAATGGGCAATTGTGTTTGGCTAGTTCCTGGACTGCACAACAAGAAGAACTCTGGCCAAAGCAGTAATCTACGTACGCTTTTCATCCTACCTCACTGATTTCTTTTTTTCTTCCTCAACTTTTGGATGCATGTGGGAAAAGAAAACGAGAAAAAAAGAAGACAACCATAACTCTGTTAAAAATCAAGAGCTGCAACTTAGTACCTAGCATTTCAAAAATACAGCAACATCATCCCCCTTTAAAAAGGGATTTTATATATATATATCCCATTACATCATTTATCTTTTGTCATTTTTTCTAACTGTAAAAATTGAACGAGGAAGAGACACTCCTAACTCTTTCATGATGTAGTTTTTTCACAGGCTTCTTAGGCTGCTCAATATAGGACATAATTGCCAAATGACGTCAAAAGGAGACAGAAGCGTTTTTGGTCTGAGAAGTAAAGGTACCTTCCCTCACCTTGCTCCTTCTGTCACCGATGAAAAAAACAGAAAAGAATCTATAATATTCAGTGCTCCATTTCAGTCACAGCAAGCCCTGATGTCCTGAATGTTTAAAAAGGGGATTTCTGGACCAGTCAAAAGTTGGCCTGGTCCAAAAGAGTAAAATTTTTGAAACACCAACAGTGTAAATTTGATTGAAATTGAATAAAACCTGAGGAAGAGATGACATTGTGAAATTTCGCTAATTTCCAGAACAGTTGATGTGTGTGCAATTGTGTGAGCTGACAAAATCATCACCTCATAATTTTCCAGTGGTCGTTTGCTAAAAACTGGCAAAATTTCAATTTTTCTGGTATACTTGTGAAAGTGTAAAATATAATGTTATTTCTGGCTGAATAACTTTAAAATAACGATCAGTGACTTTGGACATTAGACTTAATTACATACTAAATTGCTTTGAACTAAAAAGCTGTAAATTTCAAGATTTTGTAAACAAATTAGATTGCAGGTTATGAGGTGATGACATCATTTGCAAATTCGTATTGACTGTTCAAGGAGTGTTCATGAACATTAGCGAAACTTAACAATGTCATAACTTCCTTCATCTTTATCTGATATTGATCAAATTTTCTCCATTGTGCTTGTAAAATTTTATTCTTTCTTTTCAGACTAACTTTTAACTGATATGGGATTCCCCTTTACGGGTATTAGGCATCTGGTTTCATCACTTGATTTTCCACTTCAAATGTGACCACACCCACTTCCAGTTGCCGGAGGATTGGGGGGGGGGGGGGGGGAATTGGCACGCGTAGTAAGAACAAAACTAGCTCATGCTATGAGGAAATGAGTTACTCTGGCATCTTCTTGTCTGCCAGTTTCAGTGAAGAGAAATGTTTGTTGAGTCATTTACTGCAATCAGATCTAGAAGACTTTGCTAAGAATTATTGAATTACATGTATGTGCATAAATCTCAAAACATACATTAAAGAAGGACCGACACAAATCCTAACAAATAAAGCAACTGATAGGTGAAATGATCCTAAACCTGAAATGCTGTTATGATAATGTCACTTCAAAAATGACTGAAGTACTTTTAGATCCATATTGCTAAATATATTCAGAAGGAGAAGTTATTTCAGATGATACTACAGTCGCATTTCACACCATCAAAACGGCACTATTACGGAGCATTGTAATTAAGGATCTCTAGAAATATGAGGAGATACAGCTAATATAGGACATATTCCTTTATACAGGAGATAATGATTTCAAGAAAAGAAAGAAAAAAAAACCAAAAGAACTATTGAGCAAACACTTGAAGGATTCTATGGTCAATGTATATTGATGAAAGCTTTCATACTGAATACTAATAACCTTTTCACTGAGTAGAATCGAAATTGAAGTCATTGCTGGTATTGTTAAGGGATATACATGTAGTATACTGTACTTAAGACTGAGATATCACATAGAATTTCAATTAATGCCCCCCCCCCCCCAAAAAAAAAAAACCAACTCAATAACAACTGCTTCTTCAATTTCATAATATGAATATCATTGCCATCATTTCTATCATCGTTCTTATCAATAGCAACTGCAATATGATTTTCCTCCATCATTCTTGATAGTTTATTTGTAATTGCTTGAATACATAAAAATCCATTTGAATTTACATTACTCATCCTTTGTTTCCTTTTAATTCTACCAAGTCTGACTCCCAGATACAGTATACTTTGAACTGTATGAAATCATTATTAGAACAATGCTTTTTCCATGGAAGAGAGTTATTGAGTTTTTACTACTGGTAATGAATAACATTGCCCATTACAAAAAAAAAATATATATATATATATATATATATATATATATATATATATATATAATATATATTAATGCCATAAAGGCACTATATATAAAAAGTCATACAGTGCAAAAGGATCTCTTTTGCTACCAACTGCAGCCTTGAAGAACAAAGAATGAAAGAAAAATAAATTCTTTAATAAATGCCTAGATCAAATAACTAAATCACAATAAAATATTTAGATGAGAATAAAAAGAATATGACTGCAATAGATACATTGAATATGTAAGAAAAGTATGACTACTATGATAAATGGATGAAGACATTTTTGTTATCATGCAAAAAAATATTCACTGTGCATATCATATTCACTGAATTTTCAGTTAATAAAAGTGATTTTTAAAAATCACATTTCAAATCAATCAATCACAGCCAGTAAAAGAAGCTGGCATAAGAACAAAAATCTAATACATAAGCTGTATCAACAGGAAAAAAAGAAAGAAAAATAAAGCAATAAAAAAAATAGTGCATGTAATATAAATTGTATACTACATCCCGTTCAAATCGCTGTAAGAAAACAGATGATATTTGAGGACACTACAAGTGTAATACACAAATTAATTTGCTGTTCATGATTTAACCACAGTAGCAAGTTTGCCCCACAGGCTGAAAAAAAAAGATGTTTATAAAAGAAGTGAGTCAGAGAACATATGAAGCCACTGAATATCCACAACCATGGTACAAACTACTTTTCTTTTAAAAAGTCAAGGAAAAAAAACTACGAAAAAGCTTCAATGAAAAAAAAAAAATTGAAGCACTATGGTCATTGATACCATGCATCCATCCGTCTCGAGGCAACACACAAATTGACTCACTCACTTACTCACTCAGTCGCTAACGCAATAACCACACCAAACGCAAGCAATTTGTGGAGCACTTACCCTCCGCCGACATCTCCCTATTCCTACTGCCTCCTTCTCAATTCCGCCATGTGCCTTAAATACTCCGCTATATAAAGCCCCTCTTGAAAGCGGCCCGACCTCTGCTGAGCGAATCAAGTCTCGCTTTCTTGACGACGTCTTTGCCTCTTTGTCTCCCCATCTCTCCCTCCCGCTCTTGCGCTCTCTCCCTCTCTCTCTCTCTATCACCGATTGACGATGTCATCTCTAAGAGATGGACGACACACACACGTCCGTACCAAGAGCATCACGTAATCACACATTGTATGTATCGGCACCGTGTACACACACACGACAACACAAACGCACACGAGCACACGAGCACACGCAAGAAATCGCCAACACTTGTTACTAGACAACCCGCTACACAAAACACAAAGAAGAACTGGAGGGGGAGAAAAAAATATTCATTTCTTAGCTTAATTTGCAAACATATGACTTCTCCTTTTTTTTTTTTTTTTTCCTGCTTGACTTCAGCTCACTTCCCTCCTTCTTCATTCCGCCCATCTGAGCGACGGAGTGCCGAGGAATCGTGGCCAGCCGGCGCGGGCTGCTCCCCAATCAGCCGGTTGGGTGGTTTTTCGGCTCAAGATCGGAGGGAGTGTAGGAAGTTGCTAAGTATGGAAACTCCACCCAGAATGTGGGTGGGACATGAATTACACATCAGAAGGCCACTACGTTCTGCATCTGTGTTTGCTGTTTCCTTGAGGGGCTTCCATTACATTTTGATTCTCAATCACTACTACATGGGCTAAAATGTTGAGATAAATGTCTCTCATCCAAAATACAAAAACCTGAATGTGTTCTCCACCATTTGATAATATGACCCCCACAGACATTACATTGCTAAAAAGTTTCGCTTACAGAAATTTGGCAATTCTTAAAAAGTATTTCCAATAAACTTGTTGAACTTTGATCATACAAAAACTGCATAATGCCAAATTTCACAGAGAAAAAATTAAATGAGGTTTCAAGTTACTGCTGTAACTTCTCCTTCGTTCAAATTAAGTGAGAAACATAAGACTACATGCTTGTTGGGTGTTTTTGGTGTAAACTAGACATGGTGTGAATTTTTATGAAAAGTACAATTCTATGAGTCAAAGATTTTGGGGACAAAGATGAAACATAATTAGTTCCATTAAAAGGTTGATTCTGTTTGAGATATCTCAAGAAATTAATCTCAAGATATATCTCAAGATACACTGTACATCTCAAGATATTGCAAAAATTGAATCCTGTGTTTACAAAAAAGAAGAAGACAGATTAAAAAAAAATAACACATTTTTGGTTCCCTCGTTTGAATTTTATGAAAATGATGAGTAATATGCCAGTGATAGGACAAATAAGAAATTACACCTTGACGCCATGTTGTGTAGAATGCCATCATTAAATCAGTCAAAGCAATCGTAAATATATATTATAGAGAGAAGTATGAAGGAGCAGTAGGGGTAGCCAGATTTCCGAAGGTACATGTGTTTCATTGGCAGAGTTTTCAATCATTTAGTAGACCTTCAACATGGCTACATTAAGCAGATTTTAGCACATGTAATTTATTGCGCTCTGCTGAGTAAGATGAATATTGCATATTTTGAATTCCACAGAATCAAGACTTTACGTATTGATACATATGACTTGTAAGCAATTTGCATGCTTTTATTTTCATGCTAGTTTCTGGTCGCATGAAATGAGCAAAAATGTCATCATCGCAACAATTTCCACTTTTACAGTGACATTATAAAAAGAAACGACTCCTTACAGCATATCTCTGCTTTAAGCAATATTTACGGGTAGGAGGATTTATAATAATTTGTGAGAGGTACATTTATATCTTTGTTGCTTGAATTAACCTTCGTAGGGAGAAACACAATATTTGGGTACCACACAATTACTGATTTATCATCGCATGATGTGCACGACGTATGAGGCATATCTCTAAAAAACAAAGAAGAAAAAAAAAATTACTGACATATTTAGAAGAAACTGACAGCCTGTGCAATATTCTAGTATTGATGGGTGAGTATCACAGTTAGCAAAAACACACACAAGAACACTCCTCTCTCACTATACATGCATACAATTGTATAGAAGAACAGATAGGGGAATAATTGAATTAAAGACAACTTATGTGCATAAGCTACAACATTTTCTCTTAGCTTTTACAAATATCATGTACATGAACATGCAAAGTAGAAATTACATTCAGGTGTGAGTTTCTTCAATTTCTCTCCTTCTACAAATTAAATTTATTAAGATCGCAACTGCTGATCAGTAAATTAACAACCTGAACCTTCACTCCTCTGAATAATACCTTTCTTTCATAGAAATAAATTGTATACATCTATACATGTACTTCTAATGACCTCTCGCTTCATGCTCGGGAGCTGATAATCAGATATTGGGTGACAGCAAACTGAACTCAGCATCGCTGCGGCCGACCAGAGAGGACCAAGCCCGGCTATCTGCGATCCGCACCAAGGGAGACTCGGCCATTCTGCCTACACACTCAGAGACATACACACATATTCACACACACACACACACACACACACACACACACACACACACACACACAAAAAAAAAAAAAACACCGCTGTTTTACGTCAAAATCAGAATCAGATGGCAGCTTAATAGCCCCAGCAGTGGTATCGCCCAGCCGTGTGATGTCATTGTTTTTTTTCTGTGATTGGATTACAGTCACACACGCACAGCAGAAGTTGCGCTCTGTGCAAATGGAACGCGAGAAGACTTTAGCACTGGAGGGTAACAGCACAATGAGAACGCCGCACCTTGCTGAAAGCAAATGATGCTCGAAGTGAGTGAGTCACGGAAGAACACACCTGGTAAAACTTTCCACCAATCAGATTGTCGCTCACCATTTTTAGTTGTCTTTTTCAATTTGTTTCAGTATTTTTGTTTGTTTGGTATTTTTTTTTTTTTTTTTTTGGGGGGGGGAAGGGGCAGGGAATCACAATGTACCAGCAAAGGTGTTTTCAGAAGTCTTTACAAAGCATGTACACTGGAAAGAGATGAGAGAAGAACTTGCACAGTTTGTTAAGGGTTTTCATGAAGTGGAAAAAAAAAGTAATACCATAATTATGCTCCATTGTGTGAGTGTGAGTGAGGTAAAGTTTCACCTAAATGTAGCTCCAGCCTACACCGTGTCAACGTAAATTGACATACAGTACTGGCACTTCTTCTTGGGTTAAGCACAGAATCTTCCGTTTGTAGTACATTGAAGTACCATCCCGACCAAAACTTTCTTCTTCTCTTTTTAACAGCCTCATAATGAATGGTCTTTTGTATCTGTACCCATGTTAACTTTTTTTTTTTAAATGGCTGTAAATTATAACAATAATTATGCTATAAACAATAAGATTTCTGTAGTGATGCTCATTTCCAATTGTGGTTTCAATGTAATACGCTCTCCAGAAAAAAATTTAATAACCTGAGTCATGTCAAAACGTTAGTTCCAAAAACTGAATCTAAATTTAGGTACATGTAGTTTCTTTCTTCCACTTGTACAAAAACTACTGAAACTGTGTGGAAATACCTTTAGGCAATGGTTGTGAAAGAGACTGACACAGTTTTATCACAAAAAAAAAAAATAAAAAATCTCCTGGGGAGTTTGAATCAGTCTGCAATCAAGCATACTCAGAAATCGTGCACATGAACACGTAAGCGTGGACGCACAGCAATCACACTGCTATCAATGCAGCAGGCGCCATGGCAACAAAATTCCTGAGTGTTTGTGTCAGAAAATATTCCCCGTGTGATTCATAATTAGACAGAAAACAAATTTGTCATTATGTCGACCCATGCCAGTCAACTGGGGTCTCCGTGGACATAGGTCATGTCACATATTTGCAGGAAGGATATGTGCTGAGCGAGGTCGAAAAGATTCCTTACCTTGATTCTTGCATGTTTTTTTCTCTTATAAATCCTTGATCAGTGCCTCGAAGTTTCCATGTCAAGAGAAGAAAAAAATAATCAAGGACTATGGACCCATGAGCACATACATTCTGGATTTCCTGTCCTACAAACTGTATCCCATCGTATTTTTGCTTTTATTTTACTTATTGTGAAGTATCAGGAACATGAGATTCCTGGATAACACACTTTTGTCCACACAAGATACACTCACACACAAACTTGTGTAAAAATGTCCTTCATTTAGACATTAATTATCATGATGCTGCAAGTCTCTGTTTACAGACAGGTAAATGATATTCTTAGGTATTTCACCAAGCAGTAAGCAAAATAGATAAGAAGTTTATTTAGATATCCACTGTTTACATGACTGAGACAAAACTAAATCACCCTCCTTGTGTTACCAAATCTTCAATTTCAAAGTCGGCCAAAGAAGTTTGAGAATTAAGGAATAAGAGTCAGGGATACATACTTGATTTGTAGACAAAATCTCAGTCCACTTGCTTTAATTCATTTCAAGTTTTCAAGCTTCTAAACTGCTATCATTTGAAAAGCAAAATTATTTAGCACCTGAAATGACAAAAGATCAGTTGTTCGCTCATAAAATGAGATGGCTGTTCACAATGAATTAATGTATATGTGGGAACAACTTTTTTTTTTCTTTACTAGCAATGTGTCATAACAAAAAATTCCTTATAATGAAAACTATGTTCTGTTTTCTCTTCTTGTTTTTTTTTTTTTGACCACACACATACACAAATACAACCTTCTTACCTGTCAATCTATCCATTACTGGGAAACAACATTTTTTAATCTGATTGGAGTAATAATGAGAAAACAAAACATTGAAAAAACAAGTCCTATATTAACTATATCTCAAGCTGAATGAAAGAAAGATATTATTCAGAGGGGTGAAGGTTCATTTGCGAGTTTCTATATCTCAAGCTATTGGTCATAGACAGAAAAGACAAGAAAAAACATGACACTAAGAAAGTCTTCGAAACATACATGTAGCTTACCGACCAGCGGTATTGTATTGAATTGAATTGAATTGAATGATATAAAAAGGTGCATAATCTTGCTACTATTTCAAGAACTTCCATTTGAATACCAATTTGCTACAAGTTGCAGCACCGCAGTAACCCTCTCCCAATTGCCCTTTTAAACCGCCACTGACCAGGCATACAGACAGGTTGCAAAAGGCATCAACAGAGTTAACGAGAAGAGGCGATGATTCTCGATAATGGCTCCGTCGGCTTGGGTGGTTCTCTATCTCTCCCCATACACCCATTGTCAGGTTTACATATGAACTAATTTGATGGATCTGTGCTAACTGCCCACGATCATTAACGTGCCACTGGATAATTGCTGACGGAATTCTCCGGCTTCCTCTGGACGAACACAACCTCGCCAGTGCTTCTAGCGCTCAAACTTCATATCCAATCAATGAAAAAAAAAAACCTTGAGATGGCAGAAGAAATGGATTGGAAAGAAAAGAGTAGGGGGGGGGGAAGACTTTCACTCCCAACCAACTCAAGAAATTAGGGTGGAGACACTCTCTCCTCCTTCCTGCTCAAAATCCATCGCAGTAAGGAGCAAAAGAAAGTCGGTTAAACAAGATTACCCCCCAATTACATCCACACCCCTCTGTGACTTCTTTCAACGCTGTGTATGATGAAGGTTTTCATTGCACAAATGAGGGCAAGTTCTCTAAAACCAAGTTTGCTTTAATATTCCTTCCAGTTTTCTCTCATTCCAGTTTTGATGATTTGTACTACCACAAGCTTCTTTTCTTTTTTTCATATCAAGTTTACTTCAAGTAAATATATTAATTCATTAACAAACAAAAGAATATACTGCAAAACGAGGAATGTTCACATGCATTTTAATTTCACGAATTTCGTGAGAGCCGAGTTTCCCAAAATGAAAATACACGCTAAAGATCTTGTCTGCACTTATATGCATTGAATGTTAGAGGCAACTCGCGAAAATTTCATGCTGCGAATAAGGCCATCAGCTCCCATGCGGGAAAATTTCATGAAGCGAAAATATTGTGTTTTACAGTAAAGAAACGCTTTATTTAGGGAGCTTGGTACAAAATTGGAATTTTAAATTGCAAAGTTGTGAAGAAAGGTATCATTTCAAAGGATATATATATATATATATATCGTAATTCCACTAGTTTCATAAGTACAGCTGTATGCATCTTTTTTTTTTTTTCATTTTTGGATTAACAAAACCTCTGGACTAAGAAATCTTATTTCATCATCCTTCAGATTTATAAACCTTTTGACTGAATAATGCCACAAATGTTAATGTGGATTAATGAACCCTATTTAATTTTCTTAATACACAATTAAGTACCGGTACATGGAATATGCTGTGTTTCTGAATAACAAACCTTATTTCATTTTTGGATTGACATACTTTTGGAATAACAAACATCACTTCATTTCACATTCTCTTTGTTGTGATTTTATTTTATATTAAAGGAGACTGTAGTCTAGTGGTTAATGTCTCGTGGATCATGTACAAGAGGTCTTTGGTTCAATTCTAGCCTATGTAACACATTATACATTTGTACACAAGGTACATTCGCCCATGAATTCCTGTCCTGGGGTATAAATAGCTACCCGACATGCTGGGGTGATGATAAAGGCAAAGCCCTCAAGAAGAGCTGAGCCACACTAATACCATATTTCAGTCGAATTACATCTTTTGTTTGACATATTTCTCTAAATGAGAGGAAAAATGTGGCATATTCAAGAAACCTGAGGCTGAAAAATTGTCATCTACAAATTCTGAATCGTTGGTATTCTTCAAGCCGTGTATGCAAAGTATTAACAGCCTGAAAAGACAGTTGATAGAAATTAACCCTGATATCTTTAACCACAGTACGGGTATTCTTTGTCATGGGGGTGATGATATGAGCTGTGCAATCCATGTTGACTGATTGTGGAAGTTCAAGTGATATGATATCACACATTTTCCTGAGTAAAAATTATCAAACTATGCACAAAACTGATCAGAAAAAAAAAAATTTCTGCCTGGAACAAATTCTCTGAAAAAAAAAAAAAATCATTGAGAGAAACAGATGCAGAATAATGGTAAAGTTGTTCTGATTTGAAAATATCAAATAATTTGAAACTGAAGAAGGGGTATCAAAGATGTCTGAAAGTAGGACTTAAAAAAAAAAAAAAAATCTCCAGCACAAAAATAAAAGATAACTGTGAGAACTACTTGAATGGATCATCGAGCAAGCTGCCCACGCAAACGCAGGTAAAATAAGTAGGCGGGTGCCTCCAAAATAGCACGATGATTTACGTGTTATATGCTAATCATGCTCTTTGGATGTGCCATACTGTCTGGTATTCTGCCCACAATCTTAATTGACTTAGCTTTTACAGGCTCTATTTTTGTAGAGACTCCTTGGTCAAATTCCTTTGCTTTTGTTTTGTATTTTTGTATTTACACATATTTTCATGACCACCGCCGCCCCCCCCCCCCCCTCCCGGAAGTTCCTGTTGCCCGTCATTCAAAAAAGATGACAACAGAACTACCGAAGCTATCAAAATTCATTCATTTATTACACAAAGCAGAAAAAGATGGCTGTTTATTTTTGAAGGTATCACGATTACAATAGACATATTCTTTCTTTTTATTTCGGGAGTCGGTCGAAAGCAACTTGCATTATACTAGTAATAGGCAAATGTGTATTTATCATGCATTGATTTTTTTTTTCTCTTTATGACCTTTAATATAACTTTTCTCCTTTTATCCCTTTCAAAATACATTACAATACTGCAACCCAATTTGGAAGCCATGGGGGCAAGCTTAATGTTTTGTTTGTTTGTTTGTTTGTTTGTTTGTTGTTGTTGTTTTTTTTTTGGGGGGGGGACTTTTCTATGAACATGCAGATAAGGAATTATGTACAGAAAAAATGAAAAAAAAAATCCAATTTTATTTTTATGATGAAGAGGAATATGTGGATTCTCTTGACTTCAATAAATTTTGCCTGAAGCCAAAACATTAGGAGGTTTGAACAACAACACAAAGTGTATTCACAATAACTTTTTAGATTTATCACATCTAACACTGAGAAATTTGGTCTGACACACTTAGACAAATGGCAAGGTGAGGGCTAATCTTCTGGCACTTCCAGTGTTGAGGTATGAAAACATCAGTATATTTTGCATGAATTATATATTTATATTTATTATATATATTTATATTTATATATTTGCATGAAGGTGCGAAGAAAAGTGTTTTTATGTTCTAGGTATCTGTCCTTGATTGTTTGTTTTTTTCTCTCCTTTTTTTTTTTTTGCCCAGGATGTCTCTCTTTTTTTTTTGGTAACGCTGTTGTGCAAAACACATCCAAGGTAAAAGATTTCTAAATTTAGAAAGACGGTCCAAGAGCATAAACAATACTAAAAGAAGTCTACACATACATATTTGTTACCGTACTACTAAACCAATGATATCCCTGGTGTTATTATTAAGAACTGGGCCATTAACCCTGTTGAAGACTTGCTTTGTGCGAGGAGCACAACATACAAATGTAGTCTATCATATAAACTTTGTTGTGCAAACACTCGAAGCACTCCACGGTTGATATGAATGAGCTGTCACCCAAAAAGTTAACTAAAAGAAGTGTATTTCAAATGAGAAACTACTCAGTATAATATACAATACAAATAACAGTATAAATAGAGTAATAACACTGAATTTGACAATGCCTCCATCAAAATAATTTTATATGATGGAAGAGCAACCTAATTTTAACAGTTTGCTTCTTTTTAACTGTGTTACTACTCCAAGAATAATGAAATCAGCATGTATCTCGATCGGAACATTTTGTACCTCTAAATGCAAAATAATCGAGAGGTCTCAAGCTGAAAGGAACATAACTGCAAATACAAAGTATCTGCATTTAAATCTACACTGCTTAGAAAAGAAGGTTGATAATGTGTAATATATACAATGTGTATATATAGTCCAAAGATATGAACTCTACTCTTAAAGTTTGCTGAAAGTTATTCAGCAAAAAGGGTGTATTTTACCCCCCTAAAACCTTCTGGATCACGAAGGAGGATGTTATTATCACACCCCTGTAGGCTGACCTACTTTCGAAAGCTGTCCCACCCACTGTAGCATGGGGGGAAAAAAATGGTCTGAAAGCTCGAGAATTTGTGACATGGGGGTGCGTTTACATCTGAATTTTGCCAGCAACCTCAACGAAAGACGAGTTTTCACAAGAGGTTATTAGTGCATCTAAAGACTTTTTTCCGTTTGAATTTGTCTATTTTTCATGAACGTTCACAGGTATACTAGTCCATCAACTGCATCAAGAGATGGATGGAGTATACATGCATGTGTGTGTGTGTGTGTGTGTGTGTGTGTGTGTTTATCGAACTTAACCTTATCTGTCTATTTCTAGATCTGACAAACACATTCTACGAGCACTGCAAGAGGATTATGGTCTTGGATAGTATCCTGTGACCAAAACAGTTCTAGTACACTCGCACGAAAACAGAAAAGACAACAACAGGAATTCCGAAGCATAGCCTTCACATCCTACACTAAGCAGGAAACAACATGAAAATACAAAACAAATACTGCCGAAGAAAACAGGATGGCATAGAATGGAGAAGCACGTACCAGTCATTCTCAAACAGCAGTTGAACAATCCCACAAGCTGAAACAAGAAAGCTGTCTGAGTACATAATATGTGCATGTGAAGATCATCGCACATCTTCAATTACTTCTATTCCTTTGTCATTCCAATGCATGTGGTTTGAACATAATTGGAGATATTTTCCTCAATTTCACTTCTTCTCTCCACTAATTCACATCTCATCTCTCAAATCTCATTTCTGATTCTGAAATAGTGAAAAAAACTTCCAATTAAAGATAAAAAGTTGTACCACACTGTGAGAGAGCTCTTGCCATCATTCATATGGAATGCTCATTCCATTGCAATAAGGCTCCACACCAACTTTTTTTTTTTCTGGTGGCCCATTTGGGCCACTAAAATCTTTGAATTTGAAATTTTGGTGGAAAAAAATACAATTAGTGATCAGAAACAAAAAAAAATTGTAAAAATTACCTCGAATTTTAGCCGCCTGATCGAGCCACAAAAAGATAGCCTTTTAGGAAATTTGGTAACCCAACATCAATTCTTAGTGGCCCTGGGCCACCGGGCCACCGGACCACTGCTAATGTCATGCGCAGCAAAATCAGACCATATCAGAGTTTAATAGATGAATCATGATGACCTCTCTAGTCGTGTTGTTCAGTTCATTGCCGTAGGCCCCGCCTACCTATCTATACACCTCGTACAGAATTGACTCAGTATTCTAATGATACAAACAAGAATTTATTAAGTCCCATTCCATATATCTAAATGGAACCTCCCACGAACTCAGTAAATTATTCTGCCAGTTTCCACTCTACCATTGTAAACCCCCAAACATGTTTTTCCCGCGCAGTCTGCAGTTAACAGACACGCCTTGCAGCTTCACTTGGAGGAAGTCAATGCATGCCTTGAACTCCACGATCAAACCGCGATGTTTGCCAATGATGTGAACTCAGTCGGGGGCAAAAAAGCGATGAAATTGCGTGATTTGGACAGCATTTTGGGTGGGTACCCTTCCCAGGGATCGCAATGATTTATTTGTGGGGGATATGGGTGATTGATGATACAGGAAACTGGCTGATTGACGAACAATTTGATTAAGATAATTCAAGAGTAGAGTGAGAGCGATTAGAAGTGACAGTGATTGCGGGGCATGGATTATAATTGAAAACACGTTTTCTCCAATCCTTTTTTCTCTCTATCTCACATAAATCCGCACTGAAATTCGGAACAAACAAAGAAGTGTGAGTTGCGAGTTGTGACAGTTGTCGGCACATTGTATGCCACTTCTTCCTATCGATGGCACAAGAAACAATATGCCGAGGATTGATAGAGAAATGCAAACGCCATATTGGTGTCATACGACAACAATCATTCCATGGCAATGACAAGTCATGTACTCTTGGCAAAATGATGTATGAACAAGCAGATGAAAAGAAAATAGCATGTGTAAGCACAGATATGTACCTATAGTGATTATATATATATATATATATATATATATATATATATATATATATATATATATATATATATATATACATATATATATATATATATATATATATATATACACACATACACACATATATATATAGAGAGAGAGATATAGATATAGATATATACATATGTACACTGTATACACACAATGTTGTTCTACAAGAGGAAAATGATAAATAATAATTATCTACAACAAACATAATTTCATTGAAAAGATATGTTTTAAGCTGTTCTGTGAAGAGTGCAGGGTTATTCTGAAAATGAAGAGCACAGGGTACAGAGTTCCACAGGGATGGGTTGCTGTCAGCAAAACAAACAAACAAACAAAGAAACAAACCCCAAAAAACAAACAAGCAAAAACAAAAACAAAACAAAATAAAAAAACTCTCACAATATCTCTTTCTCCTATGGTAGCAGTAGAAGCTGTTGCCCAGGGTATGAGGATATCAATTCAGAAATGTAGTGGGGAGCGAGACTGTGGGCAGCATTAAAGGTGAGAAGTCCAACTTTGAAGAGAAATTGGGCTTTAATGGGCAGCCAGTACAGTTCTTCCAGGATGGGCATGATGTGGTTGCGCTTCTTGGATCTGGAAGCAAGTCTTGCTGCTGAATTCTGAATTCTTTGGTGTTTTGCCGTATCCTTAAATCTGTGACTCCATACAAGAGACTATAAATACATGTACATTGACTGATGTGGACATACCTTTTCAAGTGCAGCAGTATTGTGTCACTTCACTGTTTCTTGGTAATTGACGGACCTGCGGATTCAATCAGGAAGAGGAGCATTAGAAATGACTTGCAAATTCTTTGATGAAAGAAAAATTCCCCAACCATCTACTGTAGGTTGTGCAGTCAAACAAGTTTCCTAGTCTAACTTCTAGACTCTACTTGATGATGTACTCATAGAGCTTTATTCCCTCAGCAAGGCTAACTGTGGTATTACAGGATTGTAAACAATGGTATTAATCATGCCACCAATGAATTGTAGCTGTTGTCTGAATCCTTTAAAAAATTCTAATAGAGAAATCTTAAATTGCTAATTTACAATATAATGTTACAATTACTCAAATGACTCAGGATTTCTAGTTCTCATTTTACTTCAGCCCTGAAATTTGCTAGTTTACAGTTTTTTTTTTCTCAAACTTTGCACAGAGATTCTTGAAGTAAGACTAAGGTTTCACCACTACAATATTGCATGGTGTATACTTTGCCTTTCTGAGTCTATTATGTTGGAAACAAATCCTAACAGGAGAAAAGAGTGTCTAGTCTCCAAATGAAGTATATTGTGAAGAGGAATTCACTGTCATCAACCACAAGTACCAAGTCCTTATAATCATTTAAATTGAAGTCCTCATTTTTATATCTTTGGTATGACAGTGTTGGTGATGGGGTTATCTATTCCATTAACAGGTTTGAAACCTTTCATTTAAAAAAAAAAAAATTGGTCTGTGAGATGAATGCATTTCCTCTGGCTGTTCAACATTCATAGCAAAACTAGTTAAAGAACATCATTATCTTTGTGGATCTTTTCTCCAGTTTTATTGCCTTCATTTCTCCAAGGGTTAATTCACACGTCACTGACACACTACACATGTCTGCTAAGTTGGGCAAATCTTGAGCAGGCTTTGGACTACCATACTTACTTTTGGGCATTTTGAAAGGTAAAAGGGTATATTTCAGGGATGTTAGGTTATTTTCTATTTCCAATGTGCATTACCACCAATAAATTTATGATCTTTGAGAACACTTATGATAAGATAACTTTGCCCCCAAATTGCTTAAAAGAAACAATATATTAGAATTGATGGCAAAATGACAATTTTGGGTGAAGATACATAACACTGCACTGACATCTATGTACTAAAATATTATGGCCAAATAATAAATAATCATTTAAAATTTGTTGTTTTTCTACTGAATGGCTTTAGATTGACTAGAAAAGATAATAACAGCCCTCAAAATCTATTGAACACTGTTCTATACCATTTCTAGACTTAGTGGTGAATGCAAGTTACATGGACTGACAAAAATGCAACAGTTTTGTAAGTCCACTGATACATGAAATATAACTACTTTGCATTAAAGTTCATAATACATTTTTGATGAGTGCACTCATGTTGAACCACTTTTAATAAAATGTATGCTGTATTCATATTTCCCCTGAGAAGCATTTATTGTTATTCTTGATACTCTAAAGGTCATTTAGAATGTCTGATGAAAAAATGTTGTATAAACTAAAGTCTTCAGTTCCATTTCTTCAAAAACTTGCTAAGTTCATGACTCCTTTGAGATAAAACACATTTGCTATCACAGTATGGGGTTTTGTAATGCATCATACTTTATATTAAAATGCTTTTGTTTTTGAGGTGATCTGAATAAAGTAGTAATGCCTCCTCCAGCTTTTTGGCTTGAGTGAGAGCAAAAGTTTGATCTAGATTACAATGTACATATAATATTCACAAGTTGTTCATCACCAGGTAGGACAAGGGTAGTAAGATAATGATTGTGTAGAGATTTATTTTGGACTGAATTTATTTTCCCTTTGTTAAGTGAGCTCACATAGGTTTTATCTCTTCCTATGCCATCCACCCTGTCACACCTCTTTCACAGTATGGTGCACATCTCCATGTCCTACCAGTGCATGAGCCATTGTTAGAATTTCCCTCCATTTCTCCCGATTGGTTTTCCCTGCAATGAATATTTATTTGTGCAGCCATCTGTTAGGAATTTACATATATATGAGTCATGAATAGTAATTCACCCTCTGTTGAGATCCTTTTATTGTTGAGCCTCTTGAATATTAAGATCATTTGCTGATTTGTTTGCACATACGATGAATATTTATTGAATGTCTAGTGCTTGGACAAGAACCATACAACAAAATCGCTGGGAAAAACAGTTTGCCAGCAGATCTCATCCAAGCAGGACCTGTGTGTCAGCTGTGTCCTAACTACTACCAAGTTGTACTGCGTCTAGTAATATGTGAGCGAACCCAAAGCCCTACAATTGCCAAAAAAAAAAAAAGAAGAAAAAAAAAGTAGTTTTGTGCAACACTTGCAAACCTTTTTTAAAACATGAATTGACCCTCTAATCAGGGAGGTGGGAAGTTTCCCACCTCCCTGCTCTAATACTGTAAAAGTGGATATTTTTGGGCGACTAATTATTCGTGCTCAGGCGGCGCCGGGTAAGACGAGTTTCGCATGTTTTTAATTCTGCGGAATCAGGAAATTAACTACAATGTACATGGCATGCAAAAATATTTGCATGCTTTTATTTTTGCACTAGTGTTTGGTTGCGAGAAAATTTCCACACCGCGAATATTTCTACTTTTACAGTAATAATCCATTCCTTAGAAATGAATAATACCATGATAAGATCCAGAGATGCCAAGTTCAAAAAACTTTTATGAGTGAGATTTTTATGACTCGGCGTCTCGGCGCTCGCACGCATGTGCACGCGAACGAGGAGGGTGTCCCACTCCCATGGTAGGGAGCTTTTTTTAAATTATTAGCTTTTAATGATGCGATCTGGTGCATACTTTAGTGACTATTTTTTACTAATTTTGAAAGGCAAAAGGGAAATATACCTTCAATTGCAACTATCACTTTAATCCTTTGAGCTATGCTCCTTATTTTTGGCCCAAATTGCAGACTTCACCAGATGAGTGAGAAAAATGGGTGCCATGCGTGAGATCGTGAGACAGACCCTAAATGCTTGAGTCTCACGCAGAATGCGTGAGACTTGGTAGCTCTGTAAGATCTCTAGGTTCTATGCATGTACATACGTAGTAAATGAAAATCATACAAACATATAATTTTCGTATACTTATGTAGAACAATCATCAAAAAGATGAGTTTCTAACACAGATTTGAATTGATCAAAATCTGACATGTACATGAGATTGTTCCACAATGATGGTGCCATTTTTCCAAAAGCCCCATCATCAGTACCACCAAACATCTTGACAATCTTCTTGGATTTCATACTAATATAAGTAGACTCTAATATTTCAGAGAGGAGATTCTTTGACTTTTGATCATAGTCATAGCCTGACATAGGGAATCATAAATCGATTCTAAATAATTGTACACTCTCCGAGTCTGAATTTATCATTCACTGACACTAGATCATTCCGTTGAAAATATCTGTGCTCCAGAAATACTCGGAAGATCTAGCAGGCAAAATTCTGTGATCTGCATACATCATACATGTACTATTCCCTGTTTCACCAGCGCCCAGCGCCGTGTTTCGCTGCAAGAGCAGCGTTGTGCGTGCGTACACCACGTACCATCACCTTACAAAACAGTTCAAGTTCAACTCCAAGTCAGCATGACCGGTTGACCGTCCCAAAGGTTGTAGCTAGTTGACTTGTACAATTCAAATGTTATGAAAGACAAGACAAATAATGACCTAAGACATGTGTGTCACATCATAGGCACATGATCCCACCACAACGACAACAACACGCACTCAAACACACAATTCATTCTCAAACACCGAATTCCCAAATCAGAGCCAGTGCACTCTCCGAAATTGTGCACATGTGGGACTGAGGAAATCAATTCAAGCGAACCGCAAGGCGTTGAAATTACCGTAAATTCCGGCCTCTGTGCCGAAACCCTGTCCACAGCACTTCCACATGGAGCTCGCCTATCGATCTCTTCTCACCAACTTCGTTTAGATTCTTTTGATTCCCCATGCTGCAGGGGAAAAGGGTGGGGTAAATTTAGGTTTGTATACAAAGTACTAATGATTCATCGACTAAGGACTTACTCCACCCATCCACACACATTACATTTTTTACCCGCCCTCGCGATATCTCTGCATGCTTGCTACTACTGCTGCGCTGGATTTGTCCTTGTGTATACATGCAACGTGTGCGACTCTCTTGCGATCAGCTGATTCGAGTCGCGAGGCAGGTAGTGCCGCAGAGTATTATTTTGTCAACAAAAGGGTTAGATTAGTCTACACAATAGACCTTACTAAAGAGTTCCTGGTTGTTAGTAACTACAAGACTTTTCTCATTTCAAAATATGCATAAGTAACAGAGATTATTCGAATAAGATGCATCCTACTCCCTCTAATATAATGGCCTGCTCGATAATCAAGATATCACTTTGTCTTTCTAAATGAATATATAATTATTTCAGTGAATGCTAACCTTACAAAGAAAACACTCGTGAACACCCATTACAACCCTAGCTAGCTCTTTGTACTTTTCCCCTAAATCAGTGCCATTCTGTGTAAAAACAAAAATGCAATAAAAATGCAAAAATGTCTATGACATTTATTTGATTGTACTCCCAACTACAGACACTCATAATGCACTTTAGGCCTATATTCTCGAGAAAAATGGTAAAAAAAAAAAAAAAAAAAAAAAAAAAAACCGCTAGCATCAAGCGGAGTTGTCTTTGCAAAAGACTACGAGATTGCTAACACCCGTTCAGTGATAACAAGCTCCTTGGTGATACGGGGGTGTGAACTTGCTATAGTGACGACCTCGGGCGGGAAAACTGGACCTCAGAAGTCCCCAAAGTTTGAAACACGAGGGTAACACTCTCCCACCCACCCTCCCCCCCCCCCCCCAAAAAAAAAAAGAAAAAAAAAAGAAAAGAAAAGAAAAACACAAGCAAACAAAAAAACATGATGTAACATTGAAAGTTAACCCAAGTTTTTTGTTTTGTTTTGTTTTATCGATCTCAACCATTGGCATACAAACTTAAATCATTTAGGCTTAGTAATCACATATGAAGTATAAAAGCAGTCAGTAGTCAATAGGTCAACAGCAGTAGCATAGTCGATAGTAGCAGCAGTATAGCAGGTCATGTAGTATAGTCGTAGTAGTAAAGTAGGGGAGTAGTATAGTAATATATAGCAAGAGATGTAGGCCTATCACACACAATCATACCTCTTTAATTATAGTACAAGACAATGTAGTAATGTAGAAGTTAGAGTGGCGGCTGTAAAAGTGACAGCGATCATAATAATTCTGCATTGTAAACGCATGTGAGGAACAGATGTATGTATATAAACAGAATATGACCCCAAAAATTGAAAATAATCATATTACTGCGTATTGCCACATATGTACAATGTTAATGCAAATGCTGAGAATTGATGTACTTGTAAAGAAATGTCATACAGAGAATAAATCAAAATGAATTAAAATCACAACAATCGCAATAATCAATGTCTTGCAAAGTGCCTGAAACTTGTTGATTTGAGGAAGCGTCAAGTAAAAGGTTTGACAAATTATACCTGCCTCATTCCTTATCTGATTGTTTCTCAGCACTAGAATACCCTTATCAAATAAGAAACAAAGTGAAATTTAATTTGAGTGTTTCAATGAAAAACACCAATCTAGGGAAACAATCAATTCCATAGTCATGACCTCATATATGGAATAATTTTTCAAAAAATTAAGAATTATTACCAGTCGCTGAAGGTTGGATGGGCATTACAACAATATTTAATCGAGGAATAGCAACTTGAAACTTAATTTCAGAAAAAATCATAAAGGTCATTGTTTTTCACTTTATTTATCTTAAGCTCACTCGATATTTGTTATTTTTCTTCTTTTTTTTTGTCATGGTTATTACTGTTATTCTTCTTGTAGATATTGTATATGTGTTATAATTTTTAAAGATAATCGTGAGAGATGTATATTCTCAGTCAGTTTGCTGATATTGATTCTTGTAATCAACCTTATGGGGCTATAACCTCGTCTAGCATTATGTCATTTGTTAGCACTCTTTACCAAAATGTTAGATAATATGTATGTGATATATCAAAATATATGTATCAATAAAATTTTGTAATTCATTCATTCATTCATTCATTCACTCACTCATAAAAATTATGACTTAATACTATCTTGATGCACCGCTGTCATATAAATCTTCGTTTGATGATCTATAACACTTGTCCAAAACTGCGTGTTCATCTCTGACGTTATGGACAACAGAACTGCATAAGTGAAAATTCAAGCTATTTGACTAATCATTTTATTTTTTTTTTTCATCTTCTTCAGCCAGGAATAACACGGGACAGCAATGAAAATATTATAACCACTGGATAGAAGATATTTGGCATTATGTCTATGGCATTTGAGATGATTTATCAGGAGTTTTTATTTTCAGTCGTTTATCTAAGTATGCATAACCCTTATATATCTGTTAGTATATTCATGGAGTTACGTAGCTCCATGGTATATCATAGAATTATATGAGATAACGTAAACATTTGAGAGTTCATACGGGTTTGAAGGGAATTAGAACGTAAGTCAGAATGTCACTCTGTAAATGCATGACAAGATGAATGTACAGGTATCAATTAGGCACTGATTCCCTTTTCAACCAACAGAAGAAAGCATCATTCCAATATTAATTAACTAATTCATTTACTAATGTTTCTATGCTATCATCTATCTACTTATATAGCATTGTGAAGGTGGTGTCAGTTTGAGATCAAATTTCTTGTTTGTTTTACCGATCCTCACTTTGGCTTAGTTGATCTTTATGATTTATCACATTTCATTATCATCACAATAATTATCATTGTCTTTTTCTTCCTTTCCTCTTCTTACTACTAAAGGCCTAAATGTTATCATTATTATCATTGTTATATTATCCACATGACTGTTATTTTTATTGTTATTATCATTATTATTATTATTATTATTATTATCATTATTATTATTATTATTATTATTATTATCATGATTATTATTATTATTATTATTATTATTATTATTATCATTATTATTATTATTATTATTATTATTATTATCATTATTATTATTATTATTATTATTATTATTATTATTATTCATTATTACCGCTATCGATCCTCACTATAATTTTCAACGACAGTATCATCATTATCATTATTAAAATCCCTGTCATTATCAGTCATGTGATACTTTCAAATTGCTATTGGTTTAATAGCAAAATTCTTTGCTAGCATGATATGTTTTGTATACATTTATATTTTTGTCGAATATGAAAACGCATAAATGAAATGAAATGAAATGGAAATAATGAAATAATGTCATCCACTTTCCAAACGTAATGTTTGACATCGTGTAAGTTTATATCGCGTAAGTTTATAATCTTTCCCTTTCTCTCTTTTTTTTTCTCTTTTTATTCCTTTCTTTCTTTCTTTCTTTCTTTCTTTTTTTTTCTATGCCTCCGTCTGCTGCTCTTTGCACTTGCAACGCTATATAATAGTTATCATTGGAATATAGGATTCGCAGAGTGTCCATGAATGACTGAGATAAGCTAATTTATGGAGAACATACGATTATATTGTATCACCACGATACTCTGCGCAACAACTGCAATTTCCATATGAGGAACTGGAGGGAGGGAGGAAGCCGAGACGGATGGGGGGGGGGGGAGTTTTTTGTTGGAAAAATACATTTGTAATGAAACTTATGCATGCGCACGTTTGTCTTTTTGCAGGTCTCAAGTTTATAGGAACAAATATATAAAAATAGGACCCAACAACATGGTTCATTGCAAACAATGGTCTGATTTAATGCCATTTTACGACCGTCGGAACGTTTTGACGATCGGGAACCGCAAATAAAAAGAAATAATATAACAACCTATTATATTCACTGTATACCGAGCGCACGATCACCCGAGAGAAGTGTGTGTCGCTGAACACGTAGGGAGGCATCCCTGTTTGGATAATGCGATGAAATGGTGCTCTCTCTTCTTCCTCCTCTCTCCCTCTCTCGCTCGACACCAACAGGTTGCTGATGACGTCACGTATGAATATGAGGCAGATAAGCGTTCGCTCATGACGCAATCAACTCATTGACTGGTTTCTCGGCTCTCCGCAGCGTGGATAAACAGGGATCAGCGTGCACGGTGGAAGTTGCATTAAGTCAGAACGTCACAACAAGGGTTATTAAGAATATATGTCTACCAACTGTATACGCACACAAGTGTTATTTATAGTCATTTTACTTTAAAATAACTCGATATTTCTAACTATACACTCGCACCCGTGAGGTTCGTTTTAGATACATCTCTTTGAACCTAATGAAGATATGTAAAGCGCGTAATCACTGCAAACAGATTACTGAGACGGATGTTATACTGGACGAGTGATTTATGAGATGGTAAAAATCTATTTTAGTATTGTCATTTTTATTTATTTTTTTCCTTCCCAGCCGAAATTTCATCACGTTTGCGACACTAACAGAATATCAAGTATGACGCACCCAGCGACATATATCATAATTTCATATTTAGAGATGGCGCGGATATTGCTGTATAGTTTGATGCAAATATCATACTATTTATACTTCCGACTTCTGTTCCTTCTTGATATATATATATATATATATATATATATATATATATATATATATATATGTACTCTCTTTTCTTTTCTTTTTCTTATTTTCCGGTTTCTCGCTCATCTCATCCCAAATTCACTCAAAGGTCAAACTGTCAGTTCGTCCGTGATCGAACGTTTGTATAATTTTATCTCGTGCAGCTAAAATCCCTTCTCTTATGCTGGCAAGATGTTTATACTGACTTAGTTGTAAAGAGTACATTGCCCGTGATATATGCTGTGTCTTTTCTACACTCCATTATGATCTATTTTATTGTGAGACATTCATAAAGAAAGGAAAATGAAATAAAGATGGATTATGACGTTGAATCAAAGCAATATACTCATATAAAACAAAAGAAAGTGCGATTCTTTGAAGAAAATATTGTCATGAGGCTTCGATTTTTTTTCTCTTCTTTTTGGACATGCCATCGTCATCACCATTTCTGTGAAATCTTTACAAAAGTCTCGTCACCGTGGTCACAGGTCTTTAGCCAGGTAGAATCATTTAATCAATCAATCAATCAATCAATCAATCAATCAATCAATCAATCAATCAATCAATCAATCAATCAATCAATCAATCAATCAATCAATCAATCAATCAATCAATCAATCAATGAAGTAATCAATCAAACAAACAAATTAACAAACAAACAAATAAATCAACAACAACAAAACACCTGCACATGTAGATCCTGCATCTGAAAGTTATACAGGAAAATGACCTCAAAGGCAGTTCTGCGCCAACTCCGATTTTGTTCTTCCACTATGCTCCGTTAGCTTCTGACTGGAGTAAAATTGGAACAGGATGTAATTTAATGTAGGCTTACTATAAAATGATGTGCCTTTTGGAATGAGCCGTCCATCTCTTCACATCGGACGCTTCGGCATATAGCTCCGTGTCAAACGTTGGCGGCCAGCTTAGGAGAACATCAGTCTGTTCTGTGCCAACTTGCAAAGAAAGCATTTGCATTTTAACTCATTCACTCATTCAAGCATTATTTTGTGACACGCAAAATTGCGTATTTCTCCCCGTTCAGCGCATCCATGAAACCCTTTTGACTCACTGGTTTCTTTAATGGACAGTCCCTACTGACCATCCTACCCACCTCATAACGCGCATCTTTGTTTTAAGCTACCGGCTAAATACCCATAACGAGCTGAGCAGATTAACTAGTCATTCATAATATCTAATGACCATTTTATGTAATGTCTTGTTATTATCACTGTCATTATCGTCAATATATCATCATTATTATTTTCATATAATCATTATTGTCATCATCATTACGCCAAATGATAACAATGGACATATTATTTTACTGATGAAGTATGATAATGGTGACAACTACATGACTATGATCACATGAATGTAATTATAGTATGTATAGGATCTATGACTCAAATTCGGGCGAATTCGGGCAAGTTTATTATATTCTCGACATGTTGTATTCTTGCATGTTTCGACATTTTTTACACTGACATACTGTACATGTACTAAAAGCATATTATCTTTGGAACCTACATTCTACAAGCTTTGCTTTTTAGTAGGTTCCTCATATTACACGTCACTTATATGTCCTTATTCATTTTGTGCAATTTTGTTTCAAATTGACTACTGTTGTGTTAAACACATTTTCTTTTTTGAAATCAAATGGAATTTAAAACTTATATGAAATGTGGAATATGGAACATGAATGAAAAAAAAAGTTACGATACTAATTTACGACTTACAAAGCTGAACCTTTGAGTGGTTCCCGCCATCTTCATCAAAATTATCAACCCGCTGTTTATGATTAAATTTTCTTTTGTTATTTTCAGTACATGGAAATAATGTAGATTGTTGGTTTTTTCATCCTTTTCCATGTGTTTTCTTTTCTATGTAAGCCTATATGCCCGCTTTAAAAAGATATTATTATGATGATGATGATGATGATGATGATGATTATCATTATCATTATTGTCATATTATTATATATGTTTTTGTTGTTGATGATAACGATATCAGTTTTATTCAATTCAATTCAATTCAATTCAATTCAATTCAATTCAATTCAATCCAATTCAATTCAATTCAATTCAATCCAATCCAATCCAATTCAATTCAATTCAATTCAATTCAATTCAATTCAATTCAATTCAATTCAATTCAACTGTTTCATACCACAGAGACTGTTAGGAAATTAAAATGTTTAGGTTGGGTAATGACAAGCTGCGATGTGCTTTGCAATTTCCTGCGTGTCGACGGGGAATTTTCTTTCTCGCATTCGTATCTGTTTGCTCCCAGAGAGTGAGACAGCATGCAATGGTGGCAAACGGAACTGTACGGCTATAGCGTGGTGTCGCGGTGCGGAAGCTCTCTGCCCGGAGGAGAGCGACGGAGGTGGCTGGCGGAGGAGTAGACATTGATGCCGAAGTCGAGGGGCTTAGACAACAATATTTCATTTTCAAGATTTTTTTTTGGTTTTCGTTTCTTTTTATGACCTTGTAAATAATTCGAAGAGGTACGTGAAGTTGGGTCCCGCTGATGAACTATTGTGATGAAGAGAAAAGACGCCAAATTGTGAATCAATGTATTTTGATACTTTGTTCAGAGATAAGGCGAAATAACACGACTTTATGTAGGTAAACGAAATGTATGAAAAGATAAAGTATGGAAGCATAGTTTATATGGAAACATGAAGTATGGAAACATCCATGAAAGATATTGTTCTTTTTCTATTATTTTTTTTTTTACCCTGCTTGTATGGAATCATGTGGGTTGAGACGTGACAGACCTTGATGGATGCGCATAATAATTTTTGCGCTAACTATAAACAGGGAGGTGTCGCCTCCCTGCTATAAAACAGATATCACCTTACGGAAGTTCCGATATGGGCACACACTGACGAAGCTAAAATAGTGACGGAAGTCTCATTTTCTAGTTTCTCTTTCGCTATAATCAAAAGGAAGTATGTAACATATATAGACCCTAATATATAGATGTAGATATATATATATATCATATGAATTATATATATACCTCCAGATCGATTCACAAATAGAAAAATCGGTGTATACAATAACAATGGGAAATTGAACAAGTAATTTTTTTCATAGATACTGCCATGATATATGATAATCTGTTATAATACATAATATATACGTCTTAACACTGCGGATATTTCCTAAGACAGAAAAGTAAAAAGAAAGAAAGAAAGAGAATAAATGAATAAAGAAGGAACATTGTACACATTAACATTTACATAATTATGATACATACACACACAAAAATACATGGTGCTGGATATAACTAGCAGCATCTCGAGTGTTGCAGATCTATAACTCCTTTTAGGAATTCTTCCTTGTTCTTATACCAACCTGTATTTTGATGTTAACACAATTTTCTTCATAGAGTGTCATCATGGATTGGGGAGTAAAAAAACAAACAAACAAACACGTCGGGTTCATGACCAATATTAACGATTTGTTATACAATTTCAATGCGTGCGCATATACGCGAATCTTCTTCTTGACAAATTCTTTAACGAAATGAAGCCAAAATAATCCACTGTAGCAAATAATCGCATAGGCGAAACAACTTTAACAATATTAATCTTTAAGTGGGAAGAGGTTATAGGTGCTAAATAATTGACCAAAATCACGATTTTCACAATGTGCCTACATGTTATGCGACTGAGTACAGTTGTGAATGACATAATCACTTCATCTAATTTGAGTACCGATGTCATTAGCTCTTCCGTGAAAACCATGCATGATTAGAAACTTTCAAATTACCAAACTGACTCATTGTCTGTCTGGTGCGTTGTGTGCTTGGTTTGATTTGGTTTTCTTTCTTTTCTTTTGTCTTGTTTTTTTTTTCAAAAAGGAAATTCATTGCAATGAAGTGGAATTAGAGAGGCGTTTCGATCTTTGCTCGTGAAATCATCTTCATTGCATAAGATTGGTCTTCGTCCAATGGTGTTCTGTACCTCTCTCTCTCTCTCTCTCCATCTCCAGTTCCATGGCGAATGTGCCCATTTTATTATGATAATAAGATTCGATTCGATTTGATTTGACAAAAAACAACAACAAACAAACAAACAAACGTCTGAGAACATTCATTTTGGAATACATGAGAAAGGAAACATTACGAAGTATAAAACATGTTTATGTAAACCTAGGATCGTCTTTCGCCAGTTTTACAGCAACAAAGGAATAGTCCTCACTTTCATTAAAAATTCAGTCCATTATACTCACTTTTACGAAAATAATGAAAACTTAATTGTCTCTTTGCAAGTCAATCTGATTGATCTGTGTGCATTTCATTTATGTGCATATCAAAATTATGATCTATACAGTATGTTTATATACGCTGTGGCACAATTGCAGGGCTTACACCTAATTCCTGCATGGTAATAATAATAATAATAATAATAATAATAATAATAATAATAATAATAATAATAATAATAATAATAATAATAATAATAATAATAATAATAATAATAATAATAATAATAATAATAATAATAATTATAATAATTATAATAATAATCATCATCATAATAATAATAATGATGATAAAGATGACGATGATGATGATGATGATGATGATGATTTGAATTGAATAATAAAAGAATTGACAAAAAAAAAGACAACACCACAATCTGAATTGCAGGAGATCTTCATCTCAAATAATATCTCTTGTAACATAAGTCAGTGTACAGACAGCTGAGGAGAGAGGGGAAAAGAAGGCAAACCAAGCGTGAAAACATGAATTGCATGGTAGTTTGTGCCCGGGCTCTATTAATATAGTATATTTTTATGTTTTATTATGAAGAGCAACTCTAGACAATACCCTTTGGCTGTTGATGGCCTTTTTAATACCACTAAGTCGGAAGTTGTTTTGTGTGTGTAAGTGTTTTTCTTTTCTCTTTTTCTTTTTTTTTTCTGTTCTTGCACCGCAAGGGTAATTAATTTGTTTGTTTACCACAAAGCAAAAATCCCTTTGACATATTATCAGACGGCAATGCCCTTTAAAAAAATGCACTCTCGCCCTCGTAAATGTTGGCGCAATAATATTACTTTATGCGTGTGTTGGTAGCCTCTCTCGCCCCGACGCGTCGCTTACATATCTATACCCCTACGCTATTTTTGTTTTTCTCTGTCTGCGAAAGCACATCTACCCACCTACTCACAGAAGCTTACACAGGAACACCTTCTTTTTTCGTTTTTCAATAATCTGTATTTGATTTCTATAATTTCACGTAACAAAACATCCATCTTGAATGTATACACACAATATACAATCAGTAATGTGTGATCACTGAAAAGAAATCACACACACACACGCACACACACTCATACACACAAACGAAAAAAAAAAGCACAGAGATAATGCATATAGATTTATTCCAACTTAAGATTAAGACGAGCTTACAGGAGATAATAACATCCACTGTGTGTTTCAAGCGGGCAAGTTAAACGTGTTCAGAGTCACCTATAATTAGTCACTGAACTGGCTGGCGCACACGTGATGTCTCGAAATTATATTGACCCCTTAATTTCCTTCCTTCCTTGTTTTTGGCTCTTCCTAGACCTTTACTTCCATTTCCTTCCAATACCTCTTCCTCTTCCTCTTCCTACTTTTCAAACTTTGCATTGTTCTGTTCTCTTTCTCCAATGGGTTTACTTCCGCTTTGTCTGTTATCCTTCGCTTTTTTTAAAATCATCGTTATTATTGTTTCACTTTTGAAATGCTTGAGCTGCGTGTAAGCTGAAAACAGTTTTTCCTGCGTGATATTCCCCACATGACACGTTTGATTTACTAGTATACTGGAGGTAACACGTACAGATTGCGTGCATGATATGCCTAGTAACATATTACATCATGTAACGTGGAAGATGGCAATATCCACAAAAGTCCCCTTTTAGTGTTTATTTTGCAAGAGAACGTACTTTCAGGAAAGTCATCCAAGTGTGTGTGTGTGTCTGTGTGTGCGTTGTGTGTGTGTGTGTGTCTCTCTCTCTCTATCTGTGTGTGTGTGTGTGTGTGTGTGTGTGTGTGTGTGTGTGTGTGCGTATGAGTGCGTGTGTAGTGTATAGATAGACATAGAGAGAGAGAGACAAAGGGAAATGGGGGAAACAAAGAAAAAGAAAACAAACAGAAAGAGAAAAAAAGAAAAAAAAAAGATGTGTCATGCAATATTGGCAATCCCTCTAAATTGCAACAGTAGTAAATTGTATGTGTGTGTGTTTGCGGAGAGATGAAAAAAAAAAAAACTTGGGTAACGCTCACGCCAAACTCTCTCGCGGCTTTGCATGAAGTAAGGCATGTACATTAAAGGTCCTTTTATCTTTGGGAGCAGGGATTTTAAAAAAATGTTCAAGATATCACATTTGATGCATATGTGTAGGTCAGTTGTATCACAAAACATCCTACCATTTCGCAGTAAGGCCTAAAATATAAGGAGATATCACTGTTTTTCTCGATAAACCATAACTGTAGACGGTTTAGTCTAGAAACATTTTCATCGTAACTATTGTTCACATTTTGTGCATTTAACAAAACTTAACATTGATTATACCGATTCAAATTTGTACATTGGTTGTTTCTATCAATGACTCACATTTTAGAACTATTTTGAAGCACCAATGTTTGGTTTTTGTTTCAGCTGCAAATGGTGAATTATTCCTTTGAGGGAAAAAAGGAAGATCAAGGCATAAAGATTTAAAAAAAAAAAGTGAAAGTAGAACAGCTGGATGTGATAAAAACTTACAGAAACAATAGTGTCAGACAGAGAATTGATGAAAAGCGGGAAGGTCTGTGAGGGAAATGATTCCATGGCAATTGATTCCATGAAATATCTGCACACAAAACCAAACAAATTCTACCCATCACAAACATACCCCTAACCCTAATCCTAATCCTCACATTAAACGTATTGTTTACCTTTGGGAGCAGTGATTAAAAAAAAAAATCGAGTTATCACATTTGATGCATATGTGTAGGTTAGTTGTATTACAAAACATCCTACCATATAGAAAGTTTGCAATAAAGCCTAAAATATAAGGAGATATCACTAATTTTCTCACTAAACCATAACTGTAGACGGTTTAGTCTAGAAACAATGTTATCATAACTATTGTTCACATTTTGTATATTGAACAATACTTAACATTGATTACAATGATTAAAATCTTTACATTAGTTGTTTCTATTCCTAACTCGCATTTTAGAACCATTTCGAAACACTAAACCTAGATTTTTGTCTCATCTGCAAATGTAAATAATGCCTTTAAACTGAAATCCTATAACTCTATCACAACCCTAACCCTAAGTCCTTGGATAAAATAAGAGTGGAGCAATCGTCGCAGGAGCTAATGTCGTGTCACAGAGGGAAATACATGGGTGTATTTTGAACAAGGTACATGATAAATGGGAGAGGGCAGTCATATGGATGGAAGGCACACTAAAGGATAAGACTACAGCTCCTGCATTTGTCAAGTCCAGGACAGAGATATGCATAAATGCCATAGCAATCACACAAACAAACAAACAAACAAACACAAACATACACACACACACACACAAATAAAAACCCACTTGAGAAGGCTTTATATGGATAGTGAAAGCCAACGGAAAAAGCATATTTAATATTCCTGCATCCACACAAGGTTAACTGTAGATGTAGTTCAAGTAAATGTGACATGAAGTGTTCCTTGTTCACCGAGTCACCTTCTACTTTTTTGCTGTTTTGTTGTTGTTGTTGTTTGGGGTTTGTTTGTTGGTATTTTGTTTTTTGGTTTGGCTGGGGGTTGATCCTTTTTGTTTGATTTGATCTTTTTCTTTAGTTAAAGGCAAGAAGGGTGAAAAAATATAAAACCCCAGAATGTTAAGAATGTGCTTTGTACTACAGTATGATAATCTATTTTTAATCTTCCTCATGCACTCACATTTGTTCCTCTATATATCTACCGGTCTGTCTGTCTGTCTGTCCCTGTCTTGTCTGTCTGTCTATGTATTTCATTGTTGTTATCTCTCTCCTCACAATGTCTACACACACCTTTTGCATTCACCGAACAGCCATTCATTCAGAGGTAATGATATGATCAGATCCTTGCCCGGTAGCCACAAAGGAAGATCAAGCATTGTATTCAAAATAAGAATATTTTGATTTAATGGCACTTTTAGACATTGAGAATACCTCTTCTATACAATGTTTGTTCCACTTTTCTAAAAAAAAAAAAAAAAAAAAAAAAAAAAAAGGCAGGTGATGCTAAATATCAGTATTGCACTTGAGGCAGAGAACTGCTTCTATAGTTGAAATGAAATAACAACAGAATATGCTTTTTTCTCTATACTTCTTCCACAACTGATGCAACAGTTTTGAAATGATCATCGATACACACACCAGTAAACAAGTAAATTTTTAGTTAGTGGAGAATCGAAGTGGATTTCATCCATTTCACTCTATGTCACACATAATGTCCATCTCAGGTGATGCTATGTAACAGATTTCAGTTTCTCTTTGGGAGTTGATGATAATAATCAGTATTTTTATAGCGCCTTTTCAAAATAGGTACATAATAGATAAAACGTTCACACAATAAAAAAAAAAATACAAGAAACCAATAACATGCTTTTTGAACTTAACAACAAGACTACGTACTAAACTTGATGTAATCACCATACCATTGGAATAACATAAAAACTAAGACCCAAAAGTTCCCTCGCCATGTCTTTTGTTAGTCACATTATTATCACAGAAACATGCAAGTTATGCTGAGTCGAGGGGAAGGTGCATTCCAATGTCTTTTGTTAAACATTTCAGTACTTTAGCAATGATTGACAGATGATGTCATCTCAAGAATATTGGTTTGGAAGGATTTTTTTTTGGCGTTCCCAAGTAGTCTGAATAAAAATAAAAGAAAAAAATCATTAAAAATATATGAAATGTTTCTTGATATTCATTTCACCACAAAAGTGATGTTGAGGGTATCATAAATCAACACAAATCAACATGCATTTGGATTTCAGGGCCCCTTTAACCACTTGCAAAACCGTTGGGAAGTCCCGCTTTGCAAAAATTGACTCACTAAATATATGGCTATACAATTGCTTATTCAGGCAAATCATAACTAAAGATACTCATGTGGAAAATTTCAGAGAAAAAAATCAATGCTCTGATGATGCATTTTTCATATTTCCATGACAATCAGTAGAGCACACGATAGTTGCAGTATTCTGAATAAGTCATCCAGAATTAGATTGCTCTCATTTGTATAATCTGAGGACATAGTTCCAGGACACAGCAGTTTCAGGCACACATTTAAACTTCTGCTCTGATGATCACATTTTTTTTGACAGAAACTTCTGCAATCATCTACTGGATCCACACACACAGTAGTCTTTTCTCAAGGTCTTCTTATTTGATTGTGTTCACTTTCCTGGCTTATGCCATCTTCAGAGTCTATACTACCCCTTCCTTTTTCAACTGGTTTCAATGGAGGACAATCTTCCCTGCAGGTCTGTAGAAGCCGTCGTCACCATAGCGACCACGTTCCGAGATGTGGACAGAGTCAATGCAGTGCTCGCCGAAGAAGAAGTCCCTAAGTCTCTGCAAAGCAGAAAGCAGGGTTTCAAGCAAAATTAGAACTGGTGGAGTACACTTACATTGTAGGGGCCTGTTGGAGTATTAACAACATCAACTTTTTGATTATGGGGTCAGTCAGACAAACAAAGTTTCTTATTTTAAAAAAGGAGAATTTACCCCCAAAATATACATGTATGAAGATTCAGTGAATGCAGAATAGTAGTAAAACACAACGGTGAAGTTTGAAGAAAATGAGATCATTCATTTAAAAGACAAGTTATGAATTTTCAAAAAAGCGGTGATGAAATCCAAGAGCCATCATGATTGGATAAAAAGTGATGAAAGAAAAAATGTTGTTGTTGTCTTTGTTGTTGTTTTTTTGCAATTATTATTTTTTTCTCTATGAGGGGACTGCATTCTACAAGCTCTGCTTTTTAGCAGTCCCCTCCATTTCCAGCAATATTGTTTATGCATTTACCACAGTGACGTAACAGTTATTTATATCTCTGTTGATAATTTACCTGTATCTCTTTTACAATGTTATTCTGTTCATCGCATTGTGGTACTGATTTCATGACGTCTGTGTATATGAGCGTTTCTTTGTATTTCTTATTATTTGTTTGTTGGAAGTGAAATAAATCAACTTGAACTTGAACTTGAATGTAAGGGAGTTCTGCAAATTTCATTTATTAATGAAGACTTCAGATTCCCCAAATTTGCTTCTGACATAGTTAGGGTTAATATCATTTCCCTGCCCTCTAAAGGATGAAAATTAGATGCTTTTTCATTATGCTAGCAAAAGCAAACTATGTAGAATTCTATTCATCAAGATAAAATCTTTCCAGTCATTCAATTTCAGTTATTGTCAACATGATCCATAAAAAAAAAACAACGAATAGCACCAGGTCTTTCATGATAACCCGTCCAAGAGAAGAAGTCTCAAAAAAATCATGAATCTGACGTAAAAACCCCCATTGTCCTTTCAAGGATTTTTGTTCATGTCAACATACCTCATAAATGCATAATGCCTACATTTAAGAAATCTGTTCATTCCCCTACATCAACCTTGTGAAGAGTGCAAGTTCTACTACATTCCACATTGAATCATGATTCCCCCCCCCCCCCATGTAGTCTGTGGACCCTCATCAACAAAGTGACATACTGTATTGTCAATGGTGGAAACTCTTGGTACATTGGATAATACAAAAATCAATCACCAAATATATTCAAGAAGACATTAAGATATGCTCACACAAACTAGAACTGAAACTGAAACATACACCAACATACAATGTAACATGCTTACAAATGGTGCAAAAAGATTTAGAGGAAACATAATATATACCCACACACACACACACACACCCAAAAGAATGGCAATTCACCTGTAAGATTTCACTTGCATCAAACATCTGAATGTTGGTGGTGGGGCGCCCTCTACCTCTCCCCTCCGCCCTCGTGTCTGGGAGGTCCTTCTGGCGGAAAGAGGCGTTCATCACCGTCATGTGCAGCTTGACCCCGGCCTTCTCAAACTTGTCTTGGGACAGCGGCGAGGCCAAAAATCTCTGTCGTATTCTGTCGGCTATTTCCTGCAGTCTGGATCGAATGGGCAACACCGGTATACAATTTTCATGCTTCTGAATTGCTACTTTAAATCCAAAATGCTACATTTACAATGGAAAGAAAACAATTTCTCAAACATTGAGAATTGATACCATAATGCAGATTGCATACAGGCGACTCCCACTATAACAAAGTCCTCAGGATTGGCAGTTAGGTTTTGTTATAAAGAAATGTCATTTTAGCCGAACAGTTAAGTGTAATATCAAGATTATGTAGATTATAATAATTTTAACCTGAATTTTTACTATGTTGTGATAGAAATTTTGTTATAACCATGTTCGTTGTAAAGGGAGTGCACTGTAGTACTTGCATGCAGAGAAAGCATGTAACAGCCTGCACATGTGCAAGATCCCACCCCCTGGTTTGCCCCAGGTAACTGGCAATAGTCAGCTAATGGTACCAACCAGGCATGTGGTGCCACATGAGAAGAAGACCTGACGGCCTGGGCTTTCAGTGTGCAGCAAGCAGTGAGATAGTGTTTGCTGCCCTCACAGGCTTTTCGGTGTTAGCAATCAGGACTAGGGGTGGTATTCTGAAATCCTTCCTATGAAGAAATTTCTTCTTAAGTCAGGATTTTTTCCTCAGTGGTATTCTGAAAATCTTCCTAAGTTTCTTTCTAAGTGTTTTCCTAACTTTTTCCTAAACTTAATAGGAAGAAACTTAGGAAGATATGCAAATGAGAAAGAGATATGTACATTTCTGACTTAGGAAGAAGTTGGTATTCTAGAATGCACTTAGGAAAGATTTTTAGAAAGATTATTAGGAAAGCCCCACCCCTGTCCTACATACATTGTTACGATATATAGCAAGCTGCAAAACATTGTGATAGGCACTTGTCATTCATTGTGCGCAACATGTGCTTTATATGCGCAAAATGGGCATGAAAAATGGGACGTGCCACGCATGCGTGTATCTAACCCAACGTCATAATAGCATGTGATTGTCATTGGTTGGTTCCTTATGATACAACAATTCGTATTGGCTAAAGAAAGAACAGTGGGCGGGGCTAAGGAAGGCCTAATTTGCATTAAGAAGTGCCTAGGAAGACATTTCAGAATATCAATTTTGTCTTTCCTGGGCACTTCCTAACACAATGCAATGGTTTTGGCATGTTGTTAATTTCATGATCATGATTTAACTCGACAAATTCTGAAAAAGGAAAGCACCAGCAAAAAGCAAAATTTGGATTCACAGGCATATGGCATTACTTGAATTTGATAAAAATGGGACCTCTCTTCTTCTTTTTTTTTTTTTTTTTTTTGGGGGGGGGGGGGAGGGGGGTCTTTTGGGTGACTGACACATGCCTCTGAAGCATTCAAAGAAAACAAACAGAAATGTGGGGGAGCTGTGGCACAGTGGATAAGACTCCCGACTCCCAATCGGAGGACCCGAGTTCAAATCCCGCCCAGTGTTTATACGTCCCTAGACAAGATGTTTATACCCACCATGTCCCTCTCGACCCAGGTGTATAAATGGGTACCCGGCAATGCTAGGGTAATAATAATGACAGGGCCCTCTGGTAGAGCAGTGGCAACACTGAAGAGGCTACCCTGGGTATATAATATCTTATAATATAAATTCAAGAAAACAATCACTAACTTGCTGCTGTTGTGCGCATGGCTACATGAATACAAAGGATTGTTTTGGGGGCTTTTTATGAAAGAGAGAGAGTGAGTGTTCAAATTAAAGATACTGTAAGTTTTCCACCGTCGATCTCCATCACTATGAAGATGTATAATTTACCACACCAATCATGTGGATGGCTTGGCTAGGCTGGGCTGATGTGATCCATCACATGCAATTGCGTTGACTAGCAAATGTCAGCCTACAAGATAGTAACTGAAAATTGTGGGACTGTGCACTGAAAGGGACACTACCTTTTGAAGATTTGGAGTCAGTTAGGAATCTTGGGAGTGTTTAAACAAAGAATTAAAGTTGATCTTCAATTAAAATCAATTTAAAATCATGGGAAGCTGCATGTATCTTCAATGACATTCTAACTTCCAAATGAAAACAAAAATGCAGGAGAGTCTTTCTGTAAATTTTGACATCAATTTGACATGGATTCTGAAAACATTAGATGACACTAAATAAGGAAACAAACAGCATACCACAATTTTAGATAGACCGTAAGTTCCACATTTGACGTATATTCTTCGTGGAACACTCCCCTGGGTCATGTATCACAGTCTGGTATTTCCTTTGTGATGGAGAAATACCCCTTCCCCCTCCCCCCCCCCCCCCCCACTTCCCGTAAAGACACAATAAGGAGAATGTAACACAACACAAAGGCCAACAAAAACTCACTTGTTCGAGCCATCTTGCATTCTGACCTTCGCGTATAGGACATTGACCCTCCCAGGGTCATCATTCATGTACTCCAGACCAGCAACATCGATGAGAAGAGGTTGCCCCTTCAAAATTGGACTGTACAAAAGAAAAAATATACACAATGCTATTGTATTTAAATTTCACAAAAATTCAATTTTTATGACATAGAAATTGCACATGGCTGAGCTCCCTTATTAAGGTTGATGAATACCATAAAAGCTAAAATTTTGGTGCAATGAATTCCTCGGAATAGGCAGGGTGAGACAAACTTCACATTTAAAATTCCCCAGAATCAAAAGATGAAACAGTATTACACATTACAAGCAAAAAATTTCACATGCGTTTATTTCATGCCAGTTTCATGTTGTGCAAAGTGTGCAAAAATTTCAACACCATGAAAATCCCACTTTTACAGTACATGACTTAGCATATCTCAATGATACAGTAAATCCACAGAATGTGTAATTTTTTTGAGAAAACGACAACTTTTATATTCTTTATATACTTTCTTCATATCATTGTACTATTCTAGCATCATAAGTTGTTGTTGAGTTCTCATCTAGAGAAAGGAGTACAATGAAATAGCTAAAAGTCTGAATATTCATAAATTTCATACAAGTGGCCAATTTTCCTTGACCTGTTTAATTTTACTTTCTGCGCTCATAGAATTGAAAGTACCAGGAATACGTATCTGGGGGAAACTTCCCCTTTAAACCTGTATTAGAAATGATATGAAAGCTTGCTCCTATATCAAACAGAATCTCAACCTTTCTCTTTAGGCGCGGTCAGACTGGCAAAAGATCGAGAAGTTTAAGATCGCAATCTTTAAGATCTCGAAGTTTTGCCAGTGTGACCGCAAACTTCCTGCGAAACTTCCCGCGAAACTTCTCGATATGTTTGTGGGCAGTGCCTCCGAAGCGCGAGGTCATTGTCATGTGCAGATGCGCATTGTTACGTCACAATCACTAGCCATCGGACGGCGCACTCTTGCTTGCGCGCGTACCAATGGCCCAAACTTTGCGATCTTAAACTTCTCGATCTTTTGCCAGTCTGACCGCGCCTTTTAAGTGCAGATGTTAAGTGATTGAAAGTATATCAATAATTTGTCATTACCTTTTGTGGCTTCTATGAATCAATTTGCAAAATAAAAGCAGTGGCATGACCAAACTATCAAGAAAAAGTTTGCATTAGTTATATGACAATTGCACACTTTGTTTTATACAAATATATTCCAGGCATTTAAATTGCACAATTTTGTTTTATCAAAATAATTCCAAGCAGTTTACTATCAACGTTAACGAAAACATGCTGTATAGGAGCCTTTTTGACAGAGCTCATGATGAGGTTCCACACATACATACTTGATAATCGTTTCTTGACATTCATCCAAAATGTCTCGAGCCGCATCCTAAACAGAAGAAAAAACAAACGTAAAATAAGAGTCATATGTAGCTCTGCAAAGAGGAGTTTCAACGATAAGATCTAATGAAAACACTCTTACAGTACAACTAGAGTTGGGGTCACAAACTGCTTCTGTACATCAGCGACAGCAATACCGGTATAATTGTTTTCACAGAAAATTCTGATACAAGAATAAAGAAATGTGAGCAAAATTTCATGTCTTTGAAGATGACTATTCAAGGAGCATTTCTATACCGAAGTTCACATTAGCATTTCATACACAGAATAACATTAAATGATCAGAAAGATGGAGGTTTAAAGGGAAGATAAACCCCAAGAACAATGTGGATTGAGTGAAAGCAGCAACATTAGTAGAACACATCAGTGAAAGTTTGAAGAAAATCGGACAATCGATGCAAAAGTTATGAATTTTTAAAGTTTTGGTGTTGGAACAGCTGGATGAGGAGACTACTAGAGGTTATGACGTATGAGTGGACTACAATATCAAGAAAATATAAAGAAAATACTTTAAAAATCCATTTTTCATGAAAATTACAAATTCCATCAACTTGATATTGACATATGTTAAGGGTAGCAATTATTCCCCCTGCTTTCTGAAAGCGGTTGGTCCACTGCTCTTTCATAATTCTAGAAAAGTGAATTTTTGTTGAATATACTTTATATTTTCTTTGTATTGTTGTCCACTCATACGTCATATTCTCTAGTAGTCTCCTCATCCAGCGGTTCCAACACCAAAACTTTAAAAATTCATAACTTCTGCATCGATTGTCTGATTTTCCTCAAACTTTCACTGATGTGTTCTACTAATGTTGCTGCTTTCACTCAATCCACATTGCTCTTTGGGTTTACCTTCCCTTTAATCAAATCAAATACATCATTTGAAAGTTATAGAATTTTACAAACTCTCAATAACATGAAATGAGATATAACACTGCCTCACTGGTATCCCACTGTCCAATCCACAAGTTTCAAGTCTTCATTAAATATTCCTTTCCGACATGATGACAGACAAAAAACTTGTATGCTTCATATCAAATCTTTGTTGCGCTGCAATAAATCTAGTAACGATAAGTCTTGGGTGGAAAGGGTTTTGGTTGCTGATCTATTGATCAAAAACAGGATTTTTGAAAAAATATTTTGCGCATAAACAAACCCACAGGACAGTTAGAACCCTCAGAACGGTGCCACCATTGCGACATTCCCCAATCCTACTGGTTTCCCTAAACACCCCTCAAATTTCCAAATTATATCAGCACACAGTAATGATGATGCTAAAATTTTGGCTAGGGTCAGGGATACCAACAGAACTCGCACATTTCTCTAACAACTTGGTAATCCGTTTATGTGTCACGATATCAGTCCATGCTGACAATGTAGTGTTTCAGACTCGGCTGTGACTGCAGGATGGCCGCCATAAATTTACGATTTCTCCTTTGTTCATGAGCACCACCTTTAAAGACCAATGCAATTGCTGATACAATGTCAGTCCAAGCTGACGATGCAGTGTTTCAGACTCGACTGTGTTGGCAGGATGTTGCCGCTGTAAACTTACGATTTCTCGTTTGTTCATGAGCACCAGCGTGGTAATGGTGAGGTGAAGTTTGGCAGGAATCTGCATGATTTTGTCTTCTATCCCGTAGCACTGAAAGGGCGTCGGGGTAGGGAGTGAGAGGGAGCAAAGAGAAACAGAGAGTGATAGAGACAAACTGAAATTTGCATGAGGCCTTTAGCACCTACACATTTCTTACAATGTTGATGGTCTCTACAATTGTACCCACTGAAGGGAAACAGTAGATTTCACACTTTTGCAAAGGTTTTGACAAATTGATAATTATGCGTATTTATCACCTTTAATGTGGTTTGTCTGCCGATTGTCACGTCCACCGGAGTACTTTCTTTGCAGATTAGCATAGATTGTTTGGATACTAACTGCCAATAAACAGAGAGTACCTAATCCCCTTAAAGGCATTATTTACCATTTGCAGATGAAACAAATACCCAGCTTCAGTGCTTCAAATAGTTCTAAAATGTGAGTTAGAGATAGAAATAACCAATGTAAAAATTTTAATCTAGTCAATCAATATTATATTGTTAAATAAACAAAATGCGAACAATAGTTATAATAAAATTGTTTCTAAAATAAATTGTCTACAGTTATGGTTTAGAAAAACTGTGATAACCTCCTTACATTTTAGGCTGAATTGCGATATTTTAATATGGTAGGATGTTTTGTGATACAACTGACCTACACACATGGATCTAAAGAATGTGATAACTCGAACATTTCTAAAACACTGCTCCAAATGGTAAACTGTGCCTTGAATCCCTATTGTGGCACCACAGCCTTCCTGTTGGACTGATGCACATTGTTACACCTAGGTGGGCTGGCTAACTTACAGTTATGCCACTTTCACACTGTAGGTCAAGTTTGGATAACTTTAACTTGATGCTGATGAAAAAGCTTGGCAAGTTAAGTGTCAGGGCATCTAACCAAAGGAAACTACTACATATGCCATATATTTAGCAAGTCTAATTTTTTCCACTCGGGAACTTCCAAACAATTTTTTGAGTGGTTAAATTTGCAATCATGGAGTGCAGAAATGAATGGAGAAATGTATGTGAGCATGGTACATTCATGTCAAGATTAGAGTTGATATTATTTTTGACACACCCATATCTACATACCAACTCCCCCCTCCCCCCACACACACATACATACATACATACATACATACATACATACATCCATACACAAATCCATACATTGTATTTAGGGAGGCTGTGGGCAGTTCATTGATTGTTGAGAGAGGTTGTATTTCCTTGTTATGATAATAGTCGATTCTTATAAAACGAGTTTTCATACTTGGTTCAGTATCTCAATGCGTTTTACAGACCACTAGTATTATTACTCGTATCGTATTAAAAGATTTTGCGAACTGGGTGGCTAGAGATGCTGATATCACCCGTCAGTATACTGTAAAAAACAAGAATATTTTGTGCACTTTGCGAGGAGCCAAGATTCGCCAAATTTAAATGTTCGCGAAAGTTCTTGTCTACACTTTGCATTGAATGCCAGTGGCAATTCCCGAAAATTTCATGCCATGAAAAAGGCTGTCAGCTCAAATTCACAAAAATTGAAAGCCGTGAATATTTCTGATTTTACAGTCCATGAAATGACAGACAATGTACATCGCATGACCACAGACCCTCTTTATTTCATGCCCTTTTGACTCGTAAATGCGGTCATGAACTTACGTGGCTGCAATTTGCGAGAACCTCTTCTTTGAATTGGCTGAACCTGTCCATCACGGCTCGGCTGTTCAATGGGAAGGACACAAAGTGGGTAAAGGGCTCCCTCTTGCGGGCAGAGTCTACCAAAACGTCTATCCGGGTCTTGGCCGAACACACTCCATTTCTATTCTTGCCAGTAATAGCTGTCAGACATCAAAATGAAATGGACAGGCAAGGTACTGTCAAATTTACATATAAATACTGTAAGTGTAAATTCATATATTCTTGTGTGCATGAAATTGTCACAATTTTTGTGAAAAGCTATGATTCAAGAAAGTTAATTGCAGAAAAAAAGGTCTTGTGTTTACACAATGCTTTGAATTTCAGTGGCAGTTCATGAATGCTTCTGATTTACAGTAGTCCACTATTCATAGTTCCTTCCTTTCTTTCATTCAGTACCATGGGAAGTGGTCTCCATCAACGATGGTACCTTCACTTTTGACTGCCCACTGACAAAATGGTGCACAGCCCTTGCAGACAATTTGTTTTCAACAATAAAAAACATACATGTAAGTACTCAGAAGGGCTCAAAATTCATTGTCTAACATTTGGACTTTGCTTGCAATACATCCAAAGGGTCTGCCAAGAAACTTGTCTGGCTGACATGATTTGTCAAGATGCTGAGTTATTTTGAAGTATCTTTAAATCAAAGGTGTAAAATAAGATCGTAGGACACAACTTTTATTACTGAAACGCTCTTCCCATTCAGTAGTAGGTAGCAAGAACGTTATGTGATGATCGATCATGAATATGGATTGTATTTTCCAACAAGCTGCATGCGATTCACTCTAGCACAGAAGATATGTGAAAACTGCTGTGGCCTGATTTGTCGACTAATGATGATTGATTAAAAAAAAAAAAAAATTATGCAGCAATCACGATCAGTTAGGCTCTGAGATTGTAGCACAGTACTTCGGACAAAACTTTTTGGCTAATATTTTGATTTCTGGTTCTTACCCAACTGAAACTGTGTTATTAGAGTTATTTCACATATTTTTTAATGCATATATATGTATACATATTTATGCATATATATGTGTCTCGCTTAGAGACTTGAATGTAATTTGCGCTCTATAAAAATGGTTTATTATTATTACATCTTAGAGCAAAAATCCACAGTTTGGCAGGCATTTGAGAACTATGTTTACACTGGAATAAATGCAAAGATGCACACATCTGGCGACATATATTGCAGTCAAACTTGTCTGCTAATTGACTTACATATTCTCTCCACATGCTTCTCTCTGGGAACGTCGACCTTGGTTTGGGTCTCCTCTTCTATCTTCCGCTTCATCTCCCCCTTGCGTCCGATGATGAACCCAAAGAACGCTGCGGGGACCTCCATGACCACTTTGAAACGATCCCCGAACTTCATCATCTCAACCTGGTCACATGACTCGTCGTTCATCTCTGCATCGAGCATGCAATCATCATCTGGATGATATATAAGAAACAGCGACAGAGAGAGAGAGAGAGAGAGAGAGTTTATTTGGTCAATAAACTTAGGCATGCATTTATCTTTATAATGTTCTTTGCTTCTATGCTCCTGCCTTCTGGCATATATTTAGCATCGTGGTTCAAATCTTCCTTTTTTGTTTGCAAAACTGACTTGGTATCCAGTATACAAATGACGCACAGGTCTGAGTGCGTCAGTCAGAATTGTGTGCATAAGGTAACTATGGAATGCTTAACCCACGAGGCGAAGCCGAGTGGGTTTAGGCTAAATTCCATGGTTACCACATGCACACTATATTCCGACTGACGCACGGAAAGACATATGCATCATCTGTTTTATAGAATGGGTAATTTTCTTGCCAAAAACCCATTTTTCTATTGTGTTACCCGATGACAAATTTACTAGATGCATTTCCTTTTGGCTTGCCACAGACGAGAGCCTGAAAACCATGCATCAGTTTTTACTGGATGTATGGTTTTTCTTCAGAACCATGCATCCAGTAAAAACTGAAGCATGGTTGTTTTAGCCAATAGGCGTCTCGTAGTGAGTGCGCGAACGCTTGCTTAGTGCGCGAACCTTTGTTACAAGTGCGCATACTCTTGCTACAAGTGCGCGATAACATGTCTACCACTGTGACTCACCGTGCGGCCAGTACAAAATCAACACATAGCTCTCGACCAATGAGATCGCAGGATTCTCGCTACCCAATCTATAATTACCAATGACTGGACATGAGCTGAAATATGACAGATATTGACAGTTACGACATTTGAACAGAGAGTCATCTTGATCAAAATGCCAAATGCAATTTGCTTTTGGTGAATGAGAAGCTCTACATGACATTCACAAGCAGTGAGACTGCAAATGCACCAAAAGCATTTCAATTAGGTACAATGTAACTCTCTTTGAAAGATGACGTACCTGCATGTACAGAAGAGATGGTGTGCATTTAATATGTGTGTGCACACCATATTGGAAGGTATTACGGTAAATCATCAAATATCTCACAAAACATTACAAGGTGAATCCTCACCTCAACCAGTACTGTACAGTCCCTTTACACCCCCTTTGATTTGTTTTGTTTTTTAGCCTATGGTAAATATTCTCTGAAGCCTCAAAATACACCAGACAAGCAGTCTAGCAAAGTGTTAATTATGTGACTGAGTTTGCCTAGTTTTGCCTCTTTTCATTGGTTGCTTGCAATTTCCTTATTAGCCGTGTCAATCACGTCACACTCAGTCATGCATGCTACGGAATAACATCACCCCTATGCTCACTGGGCTCGTCACCATGGGAACGATCCTGGTATCTTTCCTCTTCCTCATCTACTTCAGCATAGGATGATGCTTGGGCTGGATTGCATCGATAACAGCGCCCTCCTATGGTGATGATGGGTGGTTTCAGGACATCCATGCTGCTGTGATTCATTTTTCTGTTACGGAGGAAAAAACAATAAAAGAACAAATCAAATCACTGGCTTGCCACACGGGATAGTCAACCTGGTCCTAGCTATCTGAAACTCTAAGCACCGAAATAGGGTTCTGCCCATGATTATTTGAAACTTCACCTAAACAAAAAGAATACAGGCAATAGAAGCCTACTTACGTGTACTTCTACTTGTAGGCCTACTGCAGTACTGGTATTTAAATACACTAGTAATAGTAAATACTTCACCTTCTTCTCACCCGGATGCCTGTAGGCCAGTTGGCCTGTCAGTTAGTAAATACTACCACTAGTAAACTTAGTACCAGTACCACTACCAGTACGTTAACTGCGACCAGCAGTCCCAAACGCATTACATAGCGTAATGGGGCTGCGGACTGTAGCATTCAGGATCATGACATGGGTTCCTTTCTGTTCGAATTGATGACTTAATGCAATGTGACTCAGCCGAGAGGAACCTGGGAGAACTACACTGAATTGACGGCTGCATGCGCAGACATCACATGCGCACAAATTTCAAATCCATTGACCGGATAAGAAGTCTACGTACGTATGCGCTGGCCGTCAATTCAGTGTAGCTCTCCCAGGTTCCTCTCGACCGAGTCACATTGATCAATTCGAACAGAAAGGGACTATTGGCAGAACCAAATGTTGTACGCTACAGGTTGTCAACACTTCAACTTCACCTGGAAGTCTTCAAAATGAAGAAATTGTTCAATTTTAAAGGGTGTGTACAGTTCTGGTCGAGGTGAGGATTTAGCTTTTCACATTTTGCGAGATATTCAGAAACCACTCTATGAGATGTCAAAGAGCATGCAGTTCTAAGCGGTATCAAAAGTTTATTCGATGAAAATCGGTTTTGAAATGGCCGAGATATCCAAAAACAAGGTGAAACAAAGAGATCCTAATAAAAGTTGTGGCATGTCGCCTTTTATTATTGGCACTTTTTTGGATATCTCAGCCATTTGAAAACCAATTTTCATCAAATAAACGTTGAATCCTTCTTAAAATTACATGCTCTTTCATATTTCATAAGAGGCTTTTCATTATCTCACTTAGGAATGTTCAAAACATGAATCCCCATCTCAACCAGTACTGTACAGTCCCTTTAAGTTGATATTTATCGGCGATACTACCCATGGTACAGTACAGTCAGTCCACAGCCCCAATTTACGGCATAGCAAAGGCCCCTACTATGCTAACTCGCTATGTAATGCGTTTGGGGCTGCTGGTTGCAGTTACCAGTAGGCCCTATGACAATACCTACAAGTAAACTTGATCCTCGACCTTGTTGCTAGAGTAGAAACATTTTATTAAGTATGACTAAATTCACTGCATATCTGGTGGAGAGCCAGCTGCAGGCCATGTGAGACCTGCAAGTATTATGCAGACGGCGGCCGAACCCCCTCATATACAAGTTAGTAGGACTACGACGAGATGTCAAATATTAGAAGTCAATTTATCAGGCTGAAGCTTTTTAGGGCTATTCGACTGATCGACATAGCACTTTGGCACTTTTTTAAAGCGTAAATCCAGGTTCCCCAATCCTAACTAACTAGTCAAACTGTACCTACCTATGGACTGTATTCTCAAAAGTAGAACTGTTACGTTAAACATTGCCTTTCGTCGCGTCGTGGCAGAGTTGAACAGCAGGCATCCTATGCAGCTGAGCTGATTGCAACACTAGTATCGTACAAAGGGTACATCGGCGTATATGTGGATGGTTTAGGGTTCTTAGGGTGGGCTCAGCACGTAGGACTGTATCGCACGCGCGAAGTGGCCCTGGAAGCAGGGAATCCCCCCGCAACTCAGGAGCAGTGTGGTGGGAAAGCGAGCGTGAACCAGTTGAGGTTTTTATTATTTACCTTACACTAAAACAGATCTACTCATATCATACATTATATATTTTCAAAATCTCTGACGCGGACACAAATCTTAGTTTATAAATTAATATTATTCACTAAGCCACCAGTAAACGAATAGTTCTATCTATCTATCTATCTATCTATCTATCTATCTATCTATCTATCTATCTATCTATCTATTTATTTATCTATCTATCTATCTATCTATCATCTATCTATCTATCTATCTATCTATCTATCTATCTATCTATCTATCTATCTATCTATCTATCTATCTATCTATCTATCTATCTATCTATCTATCTATCTATCTAATATGCTCATCTTGGAATTTTCCACGTGTTGGACTTCGAATGTTATTATAAGAAGAAGAAGGATCAGTCCTGAGTACGCCATTTGTAGATTCAACAAGAAGGTTTATATTCAAAACAAAAATGGAAATTAAAGCATGTCATACAGAGAATAAATCAAATGAAATCAAATCAAATTAATGTAGGCCTACATCAAAACCATGACATCCATGAAATTCTATGCATTTGCGCTTACACACAACAAAACTAAAATACTGAATGAATACTAGTAAATATATGAATAGGTGAATAAATAGAAATCAATAAATAACCATAGATGGTATCATAATATAGTTGGTGCATATTCAGACATCAGCAATTTCTCGTAAGTCATAATCATCTTGTAAAGAACAATCGGTAATATGCGCATCATCACTTCATTTGAAATTCAAAGTGAACTTTTGGACCAAAGACCAAAACATTGAGATTGTATAATTCAACAGTAATACCCGCTTTAGAGACATCTTTCCTCCTTTTTTTCCCCCCAGTTTGACAATTATGATTTACATAGATGATGGAGATGGAGAGATAAGATAGAGACAGCTCAGACAGACAGACAGACAGACAAACAGAGACGGGTGGAGGGATTTTTTGTGGGTTTTTATTATAAGAGGGTAATAATTATATTGACCACTTTGTGAATCTCAGATTGAAGAGAGGGTTATATTTGAGGTTAGGGAGGTATTTTCCCCCTTTTTTTAAAATCAATTTATTATTCTATTGAAGCTTGGGTAGTGGAAAGTTTAAATTAATAATTCAAACCAAGGGAGTATCCAACTAATTGACAAATCAAAACAACTAAAAATCGTTTTTAAAATGCTGCATGTTATTTTATTTATGGTGGAAATGAGATGTTGGAGAATCTATTGATTTGACCCACTTAATTTAGCGACTTAATGACTGATTATATTCCACTTTTGCTCTCTCTCTCGCTCCTCCTCCCGCCGTCCCTTCCTCCCCATCCTCTCTATAGATCTTCAATTTCAATAACTGCATGTGCCAAATTATAGCATACCAAAATTACCCCAAACTGAAAATGATTCAAATATTTTTTTCGAAGACATTCAAGCAGAAAGATACTACATTCCCCAAAGCAGGGCGCCGGTTTGTTTGTTTGTTTGTTTGTTTGTTTGTTTGTTTGTTTGTTTGGTTTTTTTTTTGGGGGGGGGAGGGGGGGCATGGGGGCCTTCAGGACGGCATGCAGGGGTCAAGGTCAATCACACCCCAACTGACTCCCGCCACCCCACCCCACCCCGCCACATTTGACGGGAAGAATGTAAAGATTAAACCTTTGGAACTGTGTGTGATTTTTCCCGATTTTTCCCCTTTTTTGTTTTGTTTTGTGCTGTTCATTCGGTTGTTCTTTTTTTAGCCATTTTTTTTTGGGGGGGGGGGGGGGAATTGCACGGGTTCAGCGGCCCCTGCAAAGAAAAGAAAAAAATTCCTTTGACAAAAGGTGCTCGAGCCTCAACCTGAAGAATGGCTTGGCTGTGAATATGTACAAATATTTTAAGTGTTTATAGTGACCAACATTGTGTCTCACAAGAACATTGTGGTTGTGCTGTATATGCGATAAATGAAATGATTATGATTCCTTCTTGTTTCTGAAGGTATAGGGCCATTCCGATATCTTCAATAATAATAAGGGTACAGATTTTGAGTTCAAGAAGGAAGAACACTTTGAATATGATGGATAATGTTTTTCAACAATCTTCATGGATTAGAGAATGGGAATAATTTCGTTTTCCAGTGATAAGGAAGAATATACGGTAGAGCTTTTTGTTTTAAATCTCCTTTTATCTCGTGTATAACTCGTTCTATTCAAAGTTATAAAAAAAAAAAACAAGATGAGAAAATTTAACTTTACTAGGCTAAAAGCATAAAGAGCATGTATGACCTATGATGTGCCTACACATTCAAAAGGATATGAAAACTAGTTCCAGGCTCCTGTTCACTGTCACGTTATTTAGTGGCTTTCAGAAAAATTGAAACAAAATGTCCTGATAATCCTTAATTCTTCTGTCCATTTTTCTTCTTGTTTTTGAATTGCCTTTACTCCGTGCAATATACTTTCTAAACCCAAATCTGCCATTTTGGTCTATATATCGTGAAAATAACAGTACATACTACCCAGAGAACGATACCTTCTCACATTTTTTTTTGCTAAACAAAATGTGGGTTTTTAGCTCGGGATTTAACTTCTGGTGATGTAACGAACCCAACATGTCAGGATCATATCAGGTAGGTGTAGAGGTCTACTATTTTTTGGTCGCGGACGCCGCCGCGGCGACTACAAAGTACCGATCGGAGCAGGATGTTCGTGAAGCAAGGAAGCTAGCAATGGCAAGAAGTTGTAGTACGCCCTCTGTTGGTTCATCCAAGGAATTTGCTTGAAGTTTGCTGATCCATTATCTACGGCGAAAGGTGCTTGGGGAACGACGGACTCGTTGACGGGAGGAGAAATATTTGGGCAAAAATTTCGCTGTAATCAACATTTTCACTGGATTTAATTGGAATCAGGACTTGACGGATTTCATAGCTAGTCCAGTAAGTATGACCAATCAGTACGTTACGGATAAAGAGAGTATTTCAAACGCGATGTTGGGTGCGTATTTCAGCTCAGATTTAATCAAGTGATAAAACAAGTGGAGGTAAGGTAGTGCGTTGAGCGCACGGGGTTCCCTGCCGTGTGTCCTCGGTGAAGCGTACAGCAGGCAGCACCGCCGCCGCTACATGTCAGTGGAAGAGAGATTCGATCTTTTTTTTTTTTCTGCCTGTCTTTCTCTCTCTTCCTTTTTGTTGACAAATTCACGTGTGTGTTGCATGGAAGAGCAGACGTTTAGGGAAGGTTCTCACAGTAATCGCTCATGTTTTTTTTTGTTTATTCTTCAGATATTTCAGATCTTTTCCCCATGACAGCTTATTTCTCAAATTAACGTTAGTTCAGTTGTGGTGACTGTGTTCTGGATAAACTACTGACCACCCACGGCCCACCCACCAGCCCACTAACGTTACAGTAGTACTCGTAGTAGGCAACGATTTTGCCCAGTACAACTTCGTACAGCCTGTGCATTGTCATGATTGTAAGGCCAACAGTACACTCGTATTCCCAAGACAAATTTGTAGTAATAGCTGTCAAAGGGGGCTTTTACCACTACCAGTTGTACAGACTAACTTTTACATGTCTCTTCTTGTGTTGTTGTGGGCATTTTTACAGTCGTAACACAAAGCTACATAATATTAAGAGTCTAGAGGCTCTAGAGCTGCTGTACCTGGGTCATAAACAAACTCCAAGTAGTAGCGATGCCAGACTGACCGCTCTATGCGCGTGTCCTATTCAGACACTACACAGTGAATGCTTCTTCAAGTCCCTCAATTCAGAGTTAATATCTCAGTAACTAATTGAAGGGGAATGTAATAACTCACATTTTTCGTCAAAAATATCCATATGCTTACTTTCCTTCGTGGTTATTTCGACGAATAAAGTTGATTTTACCCCAAAAAATATCGTTTTCTGTGTGGCTTATTTGCGTACCGTGTCGGGTTTTGTGCATCATCGCTGATCGCCGGCAGTGGAGCTGAAGACACGTCCGGGTTGCAGGGGTCTCGTGAAATCGCGTGTGTCGCGAGATTTTGTATGTTTCCAGTGATGCAAGATGGCTTCTACGGAAGGCAAGATTATTCCCTTTCGATTTCTCGCCAAATTATATTTTTAGAACAGATTTTAATATAATTTCAATATCGTACAAAAAGGTGAAAAATTGATGATATTCTGGCCGCGTTTCAAAGGCATTTATCTCAAAAAGTAGGGGTAGTGACGAAAAAGTAACCGTCTAATTTGTGTTCACTGAACTCATAGCTTTTCAATGCCATACAACTTGTGGCCAATGCACATTGCGGAAATCTGCGGGAGCGGGTATTTTGAGACCGTGTCATCATATTTGAAATTTTTTGCGTGGCCGCTGATGTTCTAGCGCCACCAACGGTGGGAAAAACATGAAGTAGTGTAGTCCCACCCATATAAATTGATGTGTTAGCTGTAGAGATGTTTCCATTTTTGGTCCGGTTTTGATACAAGTGTGTTGGTTGTTGACTTACTATATTTAATATATGATTAAAGCTTTTCTAAGCTAAAGAATGATGAGTGTCACAGTTAGTATTGAAGGCAGACAGTGTGATTGATCCAGGCACTGGCCAAAAATTCAACGTTAGAAGGCTTTTCTCTAACGTGAGATTAGTCTATACTTTTTAACTCATTCTCGCTGTCAGAGTTGACCAACACAGAGTCTTGACTTGAATATTATATATATCTATATATATATATATATATATATATATATATATATAAATTGCAGTATCTTAACATTTGGAGTGAGAGAATGAGTATGTACTTTGATGGGTCAGAATGTCTGGTTAGGGGTGGAACGACCTTGCAGTTACCTTTTTGATGTTAAAAAAAAAAAAACTCCCAAAAACAAAAACAAAATGACTGAGAAAAGAGCGGGGGAGGGGAGGACCACAAAGCAAAAACGAGATTTTTGAATAGGGTAAGCCTATTGCCGGGTTTTTTTTCTTCATATTCTCCAATCTTTTTTTTTTTTTTCTTCTTCTTTTTTTTTAAGTGGGGAAGGGGGATAACTAAGCGGCAGGCCTACAGTACGGTACTTAAGTTTCATGAAAATTTGATTCTAAATTATCAAGCCTTGTGCAGGCAAAGATTTCTTTCCTTTCCAGGACCATAGCTTATCCATGTTTTTTTTTTTTTATTTATTTATTTTTTTACTTTGCATGAATTGGAACTTGAAGATTGATAAAAAAAAAAAAAAAAAAGATAAGCTAGATAGTGCTTGTATTTGTTGAAGGGCTTAGTGAGTGCCGGTATTATTGAAGCCATGTTTGGTAGATAATGGGAATATGTAGTGGATCATGCAAGGGGCAGTAAAAGGGTATATTACTCTTCAAATATGAATTTGATTTCTGTAATTTCAAAAATTTCCTTTCTCTATTTCGTTATTCTAAAAAAGCATTTCTTTTCAAAATGAAATAAACATTGCAATTCTATTATACATGTATTATAGAATTCATAACAGCTTCCATGTTTTTTTTTTTTTCTTCTTTATGAATGAAAAATTCCAAGGTTCATCACAGGGTCCTAGCAGAATCCTTACAAACAAGGACATTTTTGAGTTATTGAAAAGTAGGTCAAATTCAGCTACTGCAAAGCAACTCAAGGAATTGTATACCAGTCCTGAAAATGAAGTATCCGTAAATAGCTTCATGAAGGCATTGCAAAGGTTAAAGCAAAAGCGTGAGCGACTCCAGAAAGACAGAACTCCAGATGGTGGCTTATCACAAACTTATAAAGAATTTCTTGAGCAAACATTTGAGTGCCCAGTTGCGACTCCAGCTTTAAGAAAGCCCCACACTTCAGGAATTTGCCAGCAGCATTCTTCATCAAAATGTGCCTTTGAACAGGTTACAAAGGAATTGAGTGAAGATTTGAAATTGAAGACAGAACATCTCGAAACTGTACAAACAAACCTAGATTATGTAACAGAGAAAAATAAAGATCTTCGCGTTTCCCTGAAAAGGTGTAGAGATAGGGAGAACTATCAAGCGAAAAAATGTAAGAAAATTGAATCGAAACTGCAATTGCAATTATGCAAATTTGTTCAGATTTATTATCCTCGTTCGTGGTGTCTAGATATGCTTTTTGTAGGTCTAGTATGTTGGAATCTGACTTCTGACTATATTTGATTGATTCACTTTCCAACTTTACCAAACTTTTTCCATCATCCTTTATTCTGGGACAGACCGGTGGAAAATATGCAAATTTGCATCTCATTAAATTATGCGCCAATTTGCATATGGTTCCTCAGTGCTTTAAAAAATATGAAAAGGTAATAAAAAAATATTCACTATTGCATAAAGCAGGTTCATTACTTGCAATACATGTTTTACAATCTGTATAAGTTTGCCGAGAATTTAGCTCTTAAAAACAGCAATTTCCAAGTACACAAAAATTTGCAAGTTAATCATGTACTACCGTATACATGTCTTTTTATAATATTGCCAATGTAATTATGCAAATTTATTCAGATTTATTATCCAAGCTCTTGGTGTCCAGATATACTTTTTGTAGGCCCAGTATGTTTGAAACTGACTTCAGGCTGTATAATTGATTCACACAGTTAAAATAACAACTTTACCAACTTTTTCCATCAGCCTCTATTCTGGCCGGTGGAAAATATGCAAATTTGCATCTCATTAATTATGCGCTAATTTGCATATACGTCCTCAATACTAAAAAAACGTAGTCTTATTGCGTGGAGGACTTCCTAAGCTTTAAAATGAGTGGTCACTTGATATACTTCTGAGCATTAATTACAAATCATCTGGCATCGCTACAAGTAGGGTAGAACCTAACTACACGCAGCGCTGTCGCGAATCGCGACATCGCTGCACCCCTTTTCCTTCGCGGACGTTGTTATCGCGCTTATATCGTTCACTGTTTCCTTCATGAATATCTTTATTAATCGTGGAAAACTAAAATATAAGGAACTATCGTAATCTATGATCATCATTCAATAACCAGTATGCGATTTTTTGTTTAATTACGTCTAAGACTTACCGAAATCTATGGCTGAAATCAGGTCTGTAAACGTCCTTACTGCTTCACTCCTCATCTGCGTATTATATGAATAGCATTCACTCTCGTATACTACAACGTAGGTAGTCGGAGATAGTCGGATGACCCCGACTCAAAAAGGTCAAATCATTGCCGGTGCAGCACGCGCGGATCTACTACAAGTTTTACGTAACACATGAAACGCACGGGCGCACGGGCGTAGGTAAAAAGCAACCACTTCTGAATGCGCATGCGTGGTTGTTTGTTGATTTTTTGAAGCTCTCGAAGGAAAAGATGCCACCGCACGATCTATACTCCGAAAAATTCAACAATAAGGTCTGGATACCAACAAAACGCCGAATTCAACTCAACAATCAGGAAAATATGCTGTAGGTAAGTGTTGCAATTATATTACTCTTAAAATCATACAAAATAAAAGGTATTTTATGTGATTTTGCCGTCAATAGTGACGGTCGGTTACAACGTTGAAACACTAACACATGTCAGACCCTGTTCACAGTGTCTGGTCAGGCTAGGTAGAACCTAGCCCGACCAGACACTGTTACGCTATGCGAAAACAGCGTCTGACGAGCACGGCATGCAGCCTCGAAGTGAGGAACCTCAACACAGCTACAAAACTTAGGAACATGTATACTTTTCTCCTTTAAGCAGAATACTTTACTCACGTTAAATGCATGTTTCTATTATAGAAGAATAGTTCGCCACACTGGGTCCATGGAGACCACTTGCGATAAGTCCGTGGAACAAATAAATGACACTTTCTGGCACAATTCCTGACCGTCGGGCTTCGTCGTTGCAGAATTCAAAATGGCGCCTTGACTTATGCGCATGCGTGACCGGATGTGCTCCAGAGCGAGCGCGTGTGCGTTGAAAGTGTCGAACAAACCTTGGCGTCTGCTACACAATAACCGTGGTATGGAGCTGCTCAATGTTCCTCGCCCGACCAGACGCCAGCCGCAGCCGCCGCCAAGCCCAGTACAGTTTATAGCTGTATACTAGTAACCGTGCGTACGCTGCTTGAGTGTAGCAGCACGGTCGACAGCGCGACCTTTTGAAAGGGCATTCACATCACGTGACCACCCGATATCTAAACTTGGCCTGGCGTGAAAGATTGTGTACCGTGTGGACATGCTGGATATGATGATCAATTTCGGTAAGTTTCATTGCGTACATTTGAATATTAATATCATCAGATGTAGAGTAAATATTGAAGAGTATACTCGATGAGTTTGAGGTGACAAAAATGATCGTAAGTATCAAAAGTCAAAGGTATCGTAATACGATTACGTCGCTCTCCTAGTGGTTGGTGGTCGTGCGAGTACAGCCCTGTCGCGACGTACCATGTACACAGCGACTGGGCTGTGTATAGTTAGGTAGAACCATCAGTTGGTTAGAAAATATGCACGAGCATGTCAATATACAGGGCTTATATATCTTCATCTTTACACAAATCAGTTTGCATTTACAATCTGTATGTCATGTACGTACAACTACAACATACATACTGTGTCTGCATAATTATGTATCTTTGGGATTTTTTTTTAGATTATAATGCAAATCTTAAAGAAGAACTTATCTATGGTCCAGTCAGTATGGATATCAAAGATCAAGGTATTCGTGACTGCTCATTATCATAAGTAGATCAACTGTAGCATGTCAAGTACAAAAAAAAAAAAAAAAATGCATTCTCTTGATCACATTAAAAATTAATACATTGTACATTGTAGTTCTCTGGTAGACCAAGCATTGAATTAGATTTTTTTAAATTTTTTTTAAAGATAATTTTTATCATTATCCTGCAGTGTTGAGCAGAGTTCTACAGAATGAAGTTTATGGACTAGCACAATAGCAGCCTTTTTTAAAATTAGGTTTGATAATAATTATAGCATTTAACTTTAAGTGTTCAAATGATTTTATTTATTCCTGTTGTGACTGTAACATGCAATAACAATTACTGAGAAAAGTTTTAGGTGAATGCTTTTCACAGTACATACTACATTGTACATGTGCATGTAGCTGCATGTACCATGCCCAGAAGACAACCTACCAACTACAAAGTAGCTGTGCATTATTTACTGTGGTATAATCACATCCTCAAGCAAGCCTTGGATGTGGGCTGGGCAGGCATAGAATGGCTGAAGACCTAAACATCTCCTGATGGAGATAAATGTATGGCCTTTTTGTTGCAATAGTATGAATGGTTTCTTTTATGTTCTGTAGGCCCTATACTATAATAGATTTGTATGCATGACATCTTGGCCGTGTATGAACTGGACTTAACAGACTTTTAAGAGAAAGCATTTGCACACATTTTTATAAGTGTATTTTGTATTTGTGAGTCATGGTATTGACTACAGAGGTCTGGAAAGGCTGACCCAAATGTAAGCCCAAATGAACAAATTAAACAATGCAGGATACTACAAAGCCGCTAGTCCACTCGCCCAGTTGCGAAGTCTGGCAGGGAGAATGAATTATTATTTTGCTTGTTAAGTGTTTAAGGGTCCTTGCTTAAAAGGAAACACGTAACCTACACTGTAGTGCATGATCAAATCTTGTCATTATGATTTCATTAGGCCCACCAACTGGTGGTGCTTGGAACATGTTATAAGAGATTTTCTAATGAATTTGATGTTTTCTGATGTTTTTGTTTCTTTAAGCATGTGTCTTTGTGTCTCACTCATTACGTCAGTATTTTGACGTCAGCAGTTGCTGCATTGATGTTGCTGAGATACTCTGCCAAGAATCAGTTGGCATGAGAACCAAACTTTATGGAAACTTTCATTGAAGTGTACTCCTTGGTTTCTACTAGTAAGATACAAGATCATGCATATTTTTCCTTTGGTTTATATGTAGAACTTGCTGTCATGTTACCTTAACATAGCACTGAAAGTAGGAACGGAATAGTATTTAGAGCAGTTCATTGTACATCATCTTTCATCACAATGTTTTTACAGGTGATGCTAATGCATAATGTGTAGTTCAGACAGTAGGGATTTGTCACTAAAAAGTGGTCTGCAGTGTATAGACTATCATAATATATGTCAACTTGTGCAGTAGAAATGTGTGCACATGATGCAGAGGTGATGGCTCCTGGCCCATTGGCCTTCCAGTGGGAAGTTGGTGAGTTACTCATGGTGAGTCAAGAGGATACTAGAAATTAGCTGCATCTGATTTTGAGTTGCTTATCCAGTGGTTTCTGTAGACATACAAGTACAGTATACACATACACGGTTACATGCAGTGTATTGAATACACACATGCAGGAATTTATATTAAAAATCTTGTAGGTGTAGTCTACAGTGTAGGCCTACATCTGTAAAGGGAGATATTTTTTGTTTCACATTGTTCCAATTTACAAGTATGTAGTTAATATTGAAGGAATCTGAGCTTCCATGCCTCTTCCCTTTCCACTGTATGTAATTCCCCTCCCCCCCCCAAAAAAAAAAAAAAAAAAAAATGTGGCTGTCAGTGGCATAGCAGCCAGGCTAAACCCATGCTGCCACATATGTACATCCTGTGTAGCTACTGTAATACAATCTATTGTCTTCAGTCACGATAAGTGAGACATTTGTGGGTGATGATCTGCCTCTCGCCTCCATTGTAGTGCATACTACTTTACAAACGTAAGGAACATCATAACCACTACATCAAGTGTAAAGAGCCTCTTTTGATGTCATTTATATCATTCATATGTAATGATGCCAGCTGTAGTTGTAGTTATGAAAGGTCATCAGAAACTCTCTTTAGGTACATGTACGTACATTTGTACATGTAGTATTGTTGGCCTGTTGTCAGTGCTTAGTTCAGTACATGTTTGTCTTGTCACTATTATCATACACGGTGTACATTTTGTAATGAACCAGTTTTAATAGTTAAGTGATTACAGGTGTGCATGTAATTACTTCACAATCAACCAGTCAAAATCAGCTGTGAGTGAGATCTGCAAAAACAGAAGCAGGAAATACAATGTACTGTAACAGTGTGAGTACTGTAAAATCGAACAAATATGAAAGACTTGTAATTGCACTAGATATGAAAGAGAAAAGAGAGAGGTAAAAATACCAACCATTTCTTTTCCCCTACTGGTGAAGTGAAGTGAAGATATTTTTTTTTCCTAGTACGCAAAATGTAAGAGTCTGCATAGTGCATGTGTGTTCTATTTTTTTTTTTTTTTTTTTACTGCCAAAGATGTACAGATCCCGGACTTTCTGAAATAAATATAGAAGGCCAATTCAAATGTACCTGCATAAAATGTTACAGTTCTAATCTAATTTCTGTAACATTTAAAAGGCACATAAGCACATTAATGTAATGTTTCTTGGAAGCAGAAGTAGTGTCACATGATTCTCAAAGACAAGCCCCACTTTATGCTACCATAGTGATCAATATTGTAATATCCAATGCTTCATCTCAGTGAAAGAAAGTCATAAGTTCTTTATATAAATGTCATTGTATACAAGATCAGTTTGTATATATTGAAAAAGGAAATCAGTTGGTTTTATTTTTCCCCACTTCTGGTCAAATCATCTTTTACCGTATGCTTGATATTTGTTGAAGGAAAAAATAATAACAATATTGAATAAAAAAAAGAAAAAGAGAGCATGCAATGGGCCTACACAACAATTAAAGCATGATTGACAACAGTGGTCCAAGCAGAAGATGCCTCAACAAATCAGGCAAACCCTTTCTCTTTGAACATTCTACTGTAATACAATTTTACCAGTAAAAATGTGAAAAGGGTAATTTGTGCATACAGTGTACGTTGCATTTGCGGTTTTCCCTTCAAACATTTGAGGTTTTGTTTTTGTTTTTTTCTGGGACAGGGTGTGCGTGGACAGTCCCTTGTCGTGCGGGCCTGATGCAGGTGGTGAATCGATCAGATAGTTGGTCAGTTGCTATTTATGGTCCTGGAGTAATTATTCCTTGCCTGCCCCTCTTGTTCCTCGTCATGGTCATTTGTCTTATTTCCATTTTCCCATGTGGGCAGCGTGCATTTTTCTGAGCTTGCATTGGTTTTGATTTGATTACTTGGCACTTTGTGTCAGTGGTTCTATCAAAGGTCAAACGATCTCAAAAATTTCATTAATATGATATTGATTGCTGCCATTGACCGTACATTAATGTACATGCACATACTCATACAAGATGTGATATACAGTGTTTGACAGATGGTCATGTTTCCTTGAGTGGTCAAACAATTAAAAAAAAAAATGAAAATGAAAAGGCTCTGTGACATGTCATGGGTCCCCCCCCCCCAAAAAAAAAAAAAAAAAAAAAAAAAACTAAACAAGAACAAAAACTAAACTCCTTCCATAGTTTAGGTGACTGTAAATTGCTGAATCTCTGGAAGTGAAACTGTTTGCTGTAGGTATGATGTAAATTCAATTTATGCAAAATATGCCAAATGCTGTCTTTCTTCAGTAGAGAGTTATACGTGATAACAATGTAGTTACACTGAGTATCCAATGTGTGGACTTCACATGCCCCAGGGGTCGCACTTAACTTTTTTTTTAACTAGCCAGGCGGACTACTTAGAATCAATTTTGACACTGAAGCAATATTTTGGCTAGCCAGACGGACTAGTAACTTCAGAATTTTTTGATTTTTAGCTAGTCCGACGTGATTTTGGGTGGCCAATGGCCAGCGGACCATCGCCAATTACGAACCCTGCATGCCAGTGCTGCATTTGACGGTATTGCTTCCTAGTGTTTGCAATTTTATCTCAACAAGATGCGTTTTTCTTTTTTAAACTTTAGACAAAATACCGAGGTTTGTACTGCAGAGTTGCTGAGTCTTCCTGATTTTGCAGTAGTCTTCCTGAAAACATGAACATACATCTCTTCATGTACTAGCTGAGAGAACACAAAAGTCTGCCTGATTCAGGAATTCTTTGTCCAGTCAGGGAGGTGGAACGACATATCGATGTACATGCAACATGGAGATGTGTTTCTCCCCACATTGCTCTTTGGAATGTTCTTGAATTTTGATGGAAATATTGGCAGCCCTGTTACTGTGATTATGAGAATTTTATTGTTGTTATGCTAAAGCATGTCTGCACTGGTTGTTTACAAGTCTCCTGTCGAAACCGATTCTACCTGTCAAGTCTATAACTTCCAAGGAGAGAGGATGCTGATCGTGTTTCCTCCTAGAGAGTCCCTTGTGGCAAAAGTTCAATGACCTCTAGTGTCAAGAGTTCACTGCACCTTTTAACAACTACAGTACATGTACAGCATACTCTGAGCCCATGTACACAGTAGTAGAGAGCTGTGTGAAAAATTCAGACTCAATGGAAGTGTAGCACAAGGGAAAGCGCAGAATAGCTGGTTTTGAGATGTACATGGGCTGTCCACTGTTGTGAGTGGCTGCTCTCAACTTGGATTTACTGAAGTGTAGAATGTAAAGGAGTGATGTGGATTGTAGCAGCAAGGCCCCATCTTCCTGGTACAAGTAGCAAGTGATTAGTGTACAGCAAGGTATTGTATAATCACACACAAATGTCATCTACTCTAACCAATCAAATCCTCTACCTCTGACAATCCAGCACGTGGGATATTATCATGCACTATACAGTATACTCTTCTATGCTTACACTACATTGTACATGTATGCGTTCAGTTTTAAACTGTGGGGCACTTTGTGCAACGCAGAACGGTGCAGTAGAAGCCATTGTTCATCTTTTAGTATTACACTCTGCATGCTGACAACGTGTTGTAAAGCTGCAATGCAGTGATCTCCTATTGGTGCGCATTGTACATGTACATTTTGTATGTGTGCAACCATTCCCAAGGTTCACATTCATCTCAGTGAAAGTCTCCCTTAATACAGCCCTTGGAAATTTTGTCATCTGTCTTTGTGGACATGTTTTATTGCAGTCTGAGGGTCTTTCTGTAACCGTGCAGGGAATGCTGTCATGTTGCAGGCAGTGCGTTTGCTTTTAGGCCCACTTGTTGTCTTGAGAGTAACCAGAGAGATTTAGGACGCAATAAACTTGTGAAGTGCCAACTGCGAAGGTCATGTTACACCGGCAGATTTTTGCTGGGACCTGGGATTAGATATTGCCAGCTCAAATGACGTCTAGAGTTACAGCGTACCTGTCACTCTTTTATGCGTGTATGACAATTAGCCTGTATTTTTACTATTTGTTTTTTTTCTGTTGCTGGTTTTTGAGTGTGGGGAACCTTTTATGCGTATTGTCTGTAACAGCAGAAAAGTGCCCAGCCAGGTGTGGATTTTTTTCACCATTGTGTATTCTATTGTTGAACAAGTCATTTCGTGCAGAGTCTTGCATCACATCCAGTGCCCAAGTCAGTAGGACAGGCACATGTACCCTTGCAGCTCCTACAAATGTTAAACAGCCCTATTAAAAATATAAAAAAAAAACGGAAGAAGGCTTTTTATGCATAAACTCCGCAGCATGAATGTCGTAATCAAACACAAATTTGTCAGTGCAGTGTAAGGGAATTCATTGAGTATTGTGAATTGAGGAATATTTGCTTGCATTTTAATTTTGAACATACAGCTGTATCACGAGAGCCAAGATTGGCATAATTAAAATGCACGCAAAACTTCTTGTCTGTACTTTAGGCATTGAATGCCAGCGGCAATTTGCGAAAATTTCATTTGACATGAATTATTTATTTTACGTGAAGGTTGAATTGCCACCCTACATTTGTAAATATGTGATGTTTTGCAATATACAGTATTTCACAGTTTATTTCACAGTGTTTTTGTGGTCATGTTTTGAAATACATAGTGTAGAGCCTACCATACAAAATACCACATTATTTCACTGTCCATGTGAATACACCAACTGGCATTGACAGTGTTGACCTGGGAGTAGAAAAAGGTTGATAAATGATTGACTGGAATGTATAATGGGCTGACAATACACAATGTACAGTATCTACTCTTTATTTGTGTGGGTGCTGGAGTGAGCAATGCCAGTAAACCACAATTAACAATGCATGCACAACTGCAAACAGTGCACATTGGCAATGCTGTGTACACCGCGCATGGTATGCCTGCATAGTCTTGTCTGAACTTTGAGCCTGCCTTCAGTGATAATCAGCTGATTAGGCTATCGAATTCCAGGTCGTATCTCCTGGACAATAGCGGCCCAGTGGAAGACAATGAGGATAAGAATGGGGATAAGATGATAGAGGATGATTGCGAGAGTAACCCTTTTTCCTTCCTTTTCAGTCACTTCTGTTATGTGTTGCTCCTTGACCTACTGTATGCTGCAAGATGGTGCAAAGAACTTGCTGATGTACAATAATACAATCGGTCTGCCCATTTTATGGACAGCTTTTCTTTTATAGTCTTTAGATACAGGTATATTTGTAGGTTTAGAGACATAAAAATCCCATCTTTGTAGTTTGTAGGCGCCTACATATTGGATGAAGGCGGTAGTACACTTCTTTATTAAAGCTTTTGTATCTCTTCTATGACTCATGTCACAATATGTCTGTAACTATGACAAGATGTATTTATTGCATGCACCTTGGCAACTACTCTGAAACTCAAAGCTTATTGGGTGCTTCCCGGCTGCTGTCATAGTAACTGCAGCTCTGTGTACAACTTGCCATCTCTGCAGTGTACAAGAATTGTATCAAAACATCTTCATGAAACAGGCCTTTGAACTTGTGCATGAATTTCATGACTTGTACTTCCAGTTCTAGAGTACTGATCAATGGAAATGTGTGAGTTGTTGATTTACACATCTTTTTAGGCAATGATATTTGGTAACCATTATGCAAAAATTATAGGTTACATACACTGTACGCTGTCTAAAGGACAAGTAGAGGTGCATAATCTATGAATTCATTAGGTACAATCGATTACTTTGCCATGATAACATTTTTTCAGAGGGACCTACAGCACTGTACATGTAGGTCTTACATCTATGCCTCACAGAACTATTATTTTTGACCAACTTTCCCAAGAATATCATAAAATGAAATCTCTCATTAAAAAAATGAAATAAAACTTGTACATGAAGACTATGGTACAGTGTCTATCATATGTACCCCTTGCCAAGTACAAATTGTCTTTGACACGAGTGCAAGATTAGTGTGGGCTGTATACAGGGTATACATGTAGGCCTAGTTTACTCAGTATCAATACAGTGCTTTACAATTAGTGCCGTATTCATCTCTTCCCTTTAAAGTTGCAAGTCTTTCTGTGTTAGTTTAGCCTGTGTGTTAACCAGATAGGTATGTGCTTGGTATTGAAGAAGAAGAGATTGTATTCTGTTTAGCTCCCCAACAATTGTGCCTCTTCTTTTGCCAAAGCCAATTTGGTGTTGCTTGTTTGTCAAAATCTTCCATCCCCCAGGGCAGCAGACAAAGACATCCATTTTGGCCTACTTTTTTTTCTTTCTCTCATTTTATTCATTTTTTTTTTTTTTGGTGCAACTACCTTTAGAGGTATTTGACGGATTTTGCAGCTTATTTGTGTCATTTTCTGAAAATGGGGCATCAGTAAATCAGACGCAGAGCCAATATAATTCTTCAGCGGAGAAGAATTTACATGTCTTGCAGTCATCTATGATTATCGTCCTAATATTGATAAGCGTCCAGTTCATACTCCATAATGTAATGACTTCTATTGATACTCAAGTATCTTCCTTCCTTCATCTCCAGTGAAGGGACATGCTATTGATATATCTAGGCTTATTTTTACATTCTGAACTACCCATCTGCAGTGAACATTACACAAGTGCAAGAATGATGCTGCTTCAATAACGCTAAACAAAGCCAGGTATAGAAATGGAAATCATGCTTTTGTTAAAAAAAGAAGAAGAAAAAGAAAAAGAAAGAAAAGAAACAAAGACAAAGAAGAAACAAACAAACAAACAAACAAACCAAAGAACACCACAGAAGAGAATCAGACGACAATCCCTGAAGTCTGTGATGCTTTTTCTCATGTTCCTAGGAGAGAAGACAATTATGATGACTGGGAGCTTTACAGGAAGATCCCTCTCAAGACTGGCAACGTTTCAAACAATCAAATTAATACAAACCGTCTTTTGTTTTGAAATCAAATGTATTATCTGCTGTGTGGGTAAGTTTAAGAACTAATTTGTCCCTTTTGTATCAAAGTTGGTTTCATTTGTAGTAATGCTGGTCTATTCACGAAGACTACGGGTACCCTACATGGGAATCATGTTATTCAACCATTTGACACATACATACACACACACACACACACACACACACACACACACACACACACATATATGCACACAAAAAACAACAACAATGTTTCATTTTGTCATTTGAGATTATGTAGGTGTACCATACAATGTAGCTCTTTGCAGTGAGATAATCTGTGTCATTAGTGTTTAGCAGTTATCAGTCACAATATTTCCAATCTGTTTAAATCCCTTCAGTTATAATAATCTAGACAATCACTTACTACATTATACCCCATTTAGCCAAGGAAGCTTTACACAATTTCCCTGTCAGTGATAATCTACTTGTCATTGGCGAGTGAGTTAGTTCTACCGTAGAGTTGTAGCCCCATGGTCTACTGTGAAACGAGTAATGCTTGTGAGCATTTTGATTTCGCGAACTTCGTGGGAGCCAAGATTTGCGAAATTAAACTGCACACAAAAGTTCTTGTCTGTCCTATAGCCTTATGCATTGAATGCAAGAGTTAACTGGCGAAAAATTCATGCTACGAAACACTCCGTCTCCTCCACTTTGCAAAAATTTCATGCCCTGAAAAAATTTGTTTTACAGTAAACCAGTTCGTAGTGCAAGACTTTGCTCACCCTGCCACACTGTTCATTGTTTTCCATCAGCCTTACCTGTACATATCAGTATCATTCATCCCTTCAGACATGGCAGTATTGGCACTTCCTTTACAGATCAGGCAGACAGTGACCCCTCCCCCCACCCCACCCCTTCAGCCAGCATAGAGGTTAGAAGGGGTCGAGATCCCAACATGACTTCCATAAAAGGGGAGGTTGTAGTTTGTTGCCATCGTGACAGCCCATAATTTCCCCCTTCGTCTCCTATGGAGTTGATGGAGGAAAGAAACTCCCTTTTTACAAGTAGCATGTTGCCAGGTACAAACATGTATGTGTAGGTCCTCAAGATACTGTACATGCATGCCATGCACATGTGTGTGAGTGAGTAAGTGTGTGTGGTGTGTGTGTGTTGTAGGGTGTGTGTTTGTTTGTGTGTATGTATGTGTGTACGTCAGTATGTCAGTGTGTCTGTGACTCCTGCAGAATGTTTGGGTGTTCTTGCCCTTTGACCTCAGGTGTTGATGTTTTGACACAATTCACTGGGCTCTCCAATTTAGTGGCTTGTGCAGCACGAATTCCATTCCAAATGGCACTTTAGTTTCTCTATCCTATCCAAGCGTCTCGTTGGGCTGTAACGGTGCATATTTTGTGATACTCGGTAAATTTCTTCTATTTTTAAGGGGGGGGGGGGGTGGGGGGAGATAGAAGGAGTACAAACTTTGTAAATAACTTTTTGATCATATGAATGACAGAGACCAGCCGTGCTTTCATGTGACAGGAGTAAGGAAATGAAGAGTAGGCCTACATGATATTTTCTTTAATGTTTGGCAAATGTAGGGTCCTAAATAAAGATAGATTGTACATGTTGAAGAGATAGTGATCATTTTACATGCAGGCAGTGCCAAATCTTTCTCTTGTAATAATGTCAGATCATATGAGCCTGCACCACTCTTTATTTTAAAGACACATTATTATACATGGTATGATAAAACTTTCAGCTGCGGGTTGTAGCTACAAACATGGGGGTGGGGTGGTTAGGATAGGAATATTGTTCTGCTTGCAGTCTTTTACAGTTTCATGATGAGTTGACCATCATCGGTGAGCGTACGCTTCGATACACATATTCGCGGACCGGTGCTATTTGTGGTTTTCAAACGTAACCCATTGGGCAGCAGATAAATTGGGACACCCATGAATCCCCACGCTACCCTGTCTTCAAGATTTATGCATACTGTTTTAATGTTCACTATCCTGATTTCTCTCTATGCTGCACAAACCCCAAGTGGTTGAGTGAATGTCCAGAATGGACTGTAGTCATCCGTATGGTGCTGTTTTGAGTGTGGACTGTGCGAATGAACCATCAGAGTACTGTATGTTATTAGCAAACGGCTAATTGCCAGCTTTTGACCTTTAATACTCATGTCATGTTATTTAACAGCCGATTCCATCTTCTTGTTACAGACTGCGGCTGCTATTTCCAGGAGGCCTGTTTACATACACCAAAAAATTGGTGGTTTTCAAATATAAAGTTTTGTGATGCAATGTAAAAGCTGTGTTAATCTTTTGCTTGTAATGTAGACAGAGACTCTCACTCTTGCGATCTGTGTTGTGGTACAGAAATCAGTCCATGTTTTTTTTTTTTTTTTAACCCTTGTGATATTTGCCTCGCATAGCATGTGTAAAAAAAAAATACACTCCTACACACACACAAATATTCAATTTCTTTTAAAGCTCATGATGAAACTAGCTGCACAAGGCTTGGGGTGAGGTTAACGTGATCATGCTTCAACAATGTTAAGGCATGCACAGTTCAGAGATTTAAAGTGATTCATTTGCAGACGAGTGAGTTCTTTTGACCACTTGTATTAAAAGTTAAAGCTGATTTTTGCACCCATAAACCGATGACTTTTGCGTGTGTTTGAGGGGTTTTTGGAGCCATTGCACAAAGGAGATCTTCCTACACCTGGATGTAATGAGTGTTCCTGTGTAGACTTTCCCCACACAGTTTATTCATGCAATGAGTGTCTTTTGTGTATTAGCATAATGCCATGACTCACAAGTAATTCCATTAGTGCCATGTATTTCGTAATTATGTTCTGTAGGCATTCTTTCTGTAGGCGGAGAAGGTAAAAAGACATGGCCATACCTATCGTAATTACTCTGTGATGGCACCAAATTACAGATGGTTAGATTTTGTGCTTAGTATTAATGCAAATCTTTGTCTTTACAGTGGCGGATCCAGAGGGGGGCGCACCGGGCGCGCCCCCATCTTTTCTTTATTTTTTGTGAAAACAAAATAAATAAAAAGAAAGAAGGGGGCACTCCAGGCGCGCCCCCATCTTTTCTTTATTTTTTGTGAAAACAAAATAAATAAAAAGAAAAAAGGGGCACATGTGCCCCCTATAATTTTGTAAAGGCGCCTCCCCTTTTATGGAATTCCCGAATCCGACCCTGTTTCATGTTATTGGAAGTGCCCTGAAATTGCATTTGAATTCAAATTTACAGGCCTGCTACAGTGTACGTGTAGGCCTATGCTAGAATTGGGGATTTTCAGTATCAAGGCAAATGTAGTAAATATGGAGCAAGAATTTTATGAGTAAGTTTGCTGCACAGATTAATGGCCTGGATGGAAGAAGGAATACATTGATAGAGAAGATGTTGGATATGAACAGTGATCTCTTTGTAGCGAATGTATGGTGTATTTGAATGTCTCTATCCCTCTCTTTGGGGCTTTGCAGAGCCAACTAAAGAAACCATGGAATTACATTTGCAGGAATTAGATCCACATGCCAGGGGCAAGTACCATTGTCATCCAGGTAACAACAGCCCATCAACTCTTTGATTATTGTGTGCAGAGTTGTTGTTTTGTTTCATGTTGTTGTTGTTTTTTTTGTCATGGTAGTTGCAATGATTACAAATGGCTGCAAGCCTTCCCCATGTCTATCTGTTAAATGTCCCTGACTTGTTATGCAAGGTGAAAAGATAAATGTGTTGTCTCTCTTCTCAAAATGTTGTGCCTGATGCCCCTTTCAGACCACAGCTTTGGTTCCCACCGAATGACTTGTGATTAAGGGGAGTACCTTGCAGCTCTCCTTGTTACCAGCAATTAACTTCCCTGCCCAACTTTCAGACTGAAATGCTGTGAAGCCTGGATGAAACTGACAAGCACAAGAATATCCTCCAATATCATCCAGTCCCTCTTTGCACACCCCTACAAGAACAGTGGCAGGACCTTATTGCACCCCACACCATAAGGAGGCAGGGTGTGGGAAGTCATTGATGTCTTTTTGTGAGACCATTTCAGAGTGAAATCTCCTGTCGAATGGGTCTTTAACTCCAGAAAGTACCCAATAACCTGCAATCAAATTCTTATTGATTTTTGTAATTAAATGTTTCATATGGAATTAATCTTGTGGGACATTTCAGACCCCCCCCCCAAATTTGGTGCATGAGCCACGGTACACCTATCGACTTGAGGGTTGCCCAGTGTGAAAGGGGCATGGATCAGTAGAACTGCTCTTCTGATTAGCATTCTGTTGTGCATCCCTCGCTTGTGCTACATTATACACATTACGATGTATCCCCCAGGAAACTTTTGAATTTTACAGGACACCCATTGGCAAAGATGGATGACCGACCAGTATACCCCGGGTCAACTCATCCCTGGGACAGTCTACGTAATGCTAATTTTGTCCAGTATATCTCCCCCCCCCCCCCACTTTCCTATCGGTGTCCTGGGATAATTTTGCTCCAGAAAATAATCATCTTGACCTCATGGCAACTCTGAATTGGTCAGTACTGTACATCATATTTTATAAAAGGAAAAAATGGAATTGGTGAGATTTATTAAATCCACAGGAATGAAGCAGAAAAAAAAAGTCATTTGCCAATTTGAGAGAGAAACAAGCACTTAAAATCTTCTAAAATGTGTTGCCAATTTTAGAATCAGGCATTTATAAATTTAGGAATAAACTTGGTCTTTGAAACTTCAGCAACCAGAATCAACAAACAGCTATGGGCTCATGTGAAAATTTTCCCCTCTTTTACTCTACCTCACAGACCACCATATAAACAATGCATAGTATAAATCTTTTAAATAAAAGTATTGAGCACCAAACCACAAAAATTTGGTTCCTGGGACTGTAGTACGTGTAGATGTGTAGGACTCCTGGCCAAATGCCCATATTTATGTGAACGTGTAGTACTCAGGTTAATGCGAGCTCTGACTGACTTTTCCTTGTCTGTATACTGATCCCACAGAGTCAGCTTTGAAGCCATGCATGGATTATAACTGATTCAAAATAGTTGTATCACACTATTGAAAATGAGAGGCAGAAAATCGTAGACTAGCCATTGAAGGAGAGGGATGACATTGATTAATTGGCATGTCTTCAGCCTTTTGTGCGTTAATGACAGGACGATGCAACTTCATGCGTCTCCTGGGGTCCTCCACCTTTTCTTCGGCCCTCTCCCGTGGGTCGTGAAAGCGAGCCGCCGCCAGGTACAAAGGTGCGCGATTGTGCATCTTTTATGAACATGGTGCATGAGGGGAATTTGGGTGCACAGCTAGCAAATAATGCTGAACTTTATAATAGTAGTCCATAGTGGGGACAGGAGCTGAACTTTTAAATGTTGGATATGCAGCATTTCTTTCTGGTTTCGCCCACCTCTACTCTTTCAGAGTCCACATCGTGAAAATTTCTCTGTAGGATTTGGAAGAACTTCTCAAGTGCATTTCTATGCTAGACCTGAAGTCCTTTTTTTTTTTCTTCTGATTTGACTGGTTTTGCAGCATTGTTGGCCACAATATGCAAATGAAAAGCTTGAGACATGTCATTGTCATAGATATAAAGTGACCCATGCATTCAGGCTTTCATATCACTGAATTGAAACATACATTGTGCACAGACACATCCACAAGTGTCAATGAAAGTAGCGAACAAAGCCCTTGAATTGATTCACTTGTAATGAAATGATACCATCATCGTTTCATTATGACCATGATGACCATCATTTAACCTTCATTCAAAATGATGACCATCATTTAACTTTCATTCTAAATCATGATATTTTTTTCGTTGTTTTTGGTGAAAGATGTCTGAAGGAAAGCATGTCCAGAGATACCCTGGAGTTTTGCTTCATGGATTTGTTACATGGCAACTTTAGTTGATAGGTAGCTGAACTATTAGTAGATATGTCTGTGTGTTTAAAGGATGTGTGCAAGGAAACCCATTCATGTCATGCTGCAGCTTCTGGTACAGAAGCAACCTTTATCTGGAAAAGCTTGACTGCACCACAAAAAGCACACTTGCCTCACAATAAATGCTTACTTGGGTAATTGACGCTTTGCACTGTATGCATGTGATAGCTGAATGTCAGACATAGCATTGTTGCACTCCAGCGGTTGCTCTTTTACCAACATACACACATTATGGGATTCCTTCTTCCCTCGCCCTTCACGCTCATGTGCATTGTATGTGCGAGCCCTGTGCTGGGGAGGAAGAGCGTTGCTAAAAATGTCCTTTCCTGGCATTCTGCTTAGAGCAGACTGGCACCTGTTGCCTTCTTCTCCCCCCCCCCCCCCCCCCCCCCCCCCCCAGTGGGCCACTGACTCAGATTTCTCCCGAAATGGAATTTCTGTCAGTGCCTGCTGCGCTGGCAGCGCCGTTCCTTGCCAAAGATTGTGAGCCGAACCCTCATCAGAAATATTAAGTGGGTGTGAGTGGAGCAAGGGATGAGGTGCCTCCTTGCCGTATTATGCACTTACAGGTTGGCAAAGCATTTCACCGCCGCTGCTGCCACCACCCTCCGCCTTGCACCACTCTCTCATCATGTCGGGGGAGCGGAGTGCAGGTTGCTGGGCACCATGGATGTGTGTGTGTGTGTGTACGTGCAATGTTTAGGGAAAGGAAAGGAAGTTAGCCTGGCCAGAGCAGCATTATAGCCGTGCAACAAAGCTGGAGATTGGGATACGCAGTGTGCTATTTAACAAGTTGTCTGATCTATCAGGTAGTGCTTCTGCATCTGAAGGAGGACATATAGGCCCTATACATGTTATGTGAGACAGTTAGAATATTGGTGATGGTAGAATTTGCAAGAGAATGTGAATGTATTTGCAGAAATGAGTGAACTTCCTGAAACATATCATAGTGCTTTTTATGATTTTTGGTTTGTCATGTAGGCCTACAGTATAACATAGACATTCCACAGGTACTCTGAAGTTGCCACCATACGATTGCAGCATTGGAGCTTCTGTAATAGTGAGCATCATCATCAATTTTCTGGCTTCATTCAAAGAGAACCATGAAAATTTTACCTAATTACATCAACATGTTGCAATGTACTTCATGCTTTGCCCAAAGGCAGTGTCCTTTATCGATTGCGGGCAGAATTGAGGTTCAATATCATATGTTGCTATGGAAACATTGTAAAATTGAGGATACTTGAAGATAAAGACCCACACAAAGGCTCTCACCCACGATGATATTCAGATGACTGCAATCAGTCTTTTTGCAGTCTCCAAAGGATTCTACGTTTGATAGCTCGTTGACATTCAGGAATGCCGTAAATATCTTGACATTTAGTCACATTTCCTCCTAAATGTTCAGTTAAAATCTGTTACAGTTGTTTCACAGCTCTCTCTCTTTCTCCCTTGTCTCGCTCTTCCTGTCTTTCTCTCCTAGGTATTTTCAAAGACCTACTGAAGCGTCAGATGATAATCATAATATTCCTGATGATACTATACCATTTCGTAATATAGCACTTCGGATAAAAAACAACAAAAACAAAAACAAAAAACAAAAAAAACTAACCAAAAAATGTCATGTCCATGTTTTGTCCTGACAGCCATCTTTGCATTTTGCATTTGAACAATGATCAGAGTACCTCATCAATGAAAATGACTTATTTCTGTCGCTAATTCCCTCTGTCAGATTTTTTTTTTTTTTTTGGGGGGGGGGGGGTGGGCATAGTGGGACGTGGTAGGGGACCGACCATGTAATCATGTAGAGTAACAAAGTCAGAATTGAGTTCTCTAGCCTGTCAAGGAAACGAACAAAGTTTTTTTTTTCTTTTTATTGTGTGGAAAACAAAAAACAGTTCAAACCTGAAAACAGAGCAAAAATGGCAGATGGTATGGTCCACAGGTAACAACACATCACAGTGGATGTTATGGAGTATGCAGGTGATACTTCCACTGTATAGCTACCGACTTTGATGTTTACAAGTTATAATGTTGTCTTTCATCAATGCTTTGTGGGACCTCCGCCATTGTCCAGGAGATAGCCAGGAAAATGAGCCAGGTTTAAGCTTCCTTTATTGTGCACTACCGCTTCACTTCTGCGGACAAAAGACTGGACCTTGTGTGGCTGCACATGAAGGTTGGACTGGACATAGACATTAAATAGCCTCATTTCCAGCCACCATGTTGTACCTCCCTCATTACTTGCACATTGTATAGTGAATGTTACATATTATAGCATCTTGCAGCAGTGTGCTATTATTCATTGAAACTTTGCACCAAGCTATGGCCTATAGCGTCCACCCAGAGGATGATAGAAATTACCTAGTACAACGTACATGAATTTATAAACACCTGGAAGGGACACCTGGAAGTTGCTACAATATTACCTTCAGAGCAGTTAGCTATCATCGGACTCAAGGGACGACTTTTACACAATGGTCGTGGTTGCTCTGTCCCGAAAAGTTGCATCGATGGGCATATTTTGGTGTAATGTCTAATGAGAAATTTGTTTGTTGCTACAAAAGCATCATACTACAGTAGATCTGCCCAGCCGTTAAAATCTGATACTTGATGGAGTCTGTGTATACTGAACGCTCTTTCCATGAGACTGGAGTGATTTTAGGTACAAAGTTTTTGTGCCAGGTATTAAAGCCTGCAGGCCACATTGTCTGGAAGCAAGACTGATTGTAGTTGTAGATCATGTAGCGGAGTGGCGTAAGGTCTGTAGGTACTGTACGTTTCACTGCAATGCAAAGTTGTCTTAACACGCATGTGTCACACCCGTCTATTGTGTCCAGAGCTCGTGTCATCAGTGAATGAATAAATGAATGAATGAAATGGATATGGTGGCCCTTGTAGTGACAGATTCCCTTTCGTATCAGTTGTCATTAGGGAGCTTTAGATTTTAGACGCGCGGATGTTCAAAGGGAAAAAAACATGATCTGAGCGTGCGCAGTAGCGCACGTCAAGTTACTGCGCACACCACGTATGCACGGCATGGACAAATTACGGGCCGCGGCATTATTGATTGTGACGTAATCGACCTTGATAGCATAAACAATTTATCGTTTATGATCCCTGCATTTTTAATTACCCCTATATTGAATAAGCACTAAATAAAAGAAAAACAAAAAAGGGTGGAAAGTATAGGTATCTTCATTTCATACATATTCATGTCTTTAAAACACTCCAGTCATAGTTGCAAAATCTCACTAAAAATTCCATATAAGTAGTTATTTTTGCACCCTTAATTTCATGCATTAGATATCAAATTATGTCAATTATTTTTACATCATCGTAGTAGTATAAATAACATTTTTGGGGGATTTTTTCATATTTATTCCTCTTGGATTTGAATGAAAGAGGTCATGCCTGCCTGTTTCGTGCAATCGGTTTCCATCTTAGAATTTTTTGCTTATCTACCCATTCTCCTAAAGAAGGGGTACAATAGCGTCTCGTGAGCCCGATGGGCTACTAAAATCAGAGCAATTGTGTTGCTAGCGTTAATTTTGGGGGATATCGAGGTGACATGATTATGATCTCCGGTGAAGTTAGTTTTTTGTGTATAACGATTAGATAGATTGCACTTGGTATTACATTTTTTTTCCCTTTAGGGGAAAAATACAAGATACTTTCCCGATGTAAGAGCCGCAGAATTTTATTTTTATCGGAGTGGCGCTCGCGCTTCCGTCTTGTGCGTAGGCGCAGAGATTCAGTCCCACATCGTTCGTTGTTCGACGCTTGAACGTGCATTTTGGCGCATGCCTATGGCAACTGCGTTATGTCGTGCTATTTTGTAGGTTAGGCTGGTTTTTGTGCAGAATGCATCCTTTGCTGCATGGTTCCTTGGTTAATAAGGTTTTGTTAAAACATGAAAGTTCTGTGTGAAGTCGGATACTGCTTTGGCTTGCTTACGAGAGGGTCTGAATCTAAGCTGCTAAAGTCTCACTTTATGTACAATTTTGCTTTGGGATAGCTGTGTACTGTAGTGTATGTAGCCTGGATAACCAGTACTAGCTTCTAAATATGAATGTTTTTTTTTTGTGTTTTTTTTTTTTAAGATTTATCAGTTTGGGCAGTTTGTAATATCTGTCCAGGCGTCGATGTTCTATAACCTTACTAAATTACCTTCAAGTCTCCATACCATGGACCTGGTAACGGTGGTTCAGGCATGCTTTTGTGGATTTAGGCCTATACAAATGCCTTCAAGAAATTGGAAAAGGAGTTCATAATAGGTAGATTTGATATAGATTCGTCTATATTATATACTGTATGTGATATTTGTGAGTAGGGCCTATTATCAGTATGGTTGCACATTTGCTTTCAGCTTTTGCAATGTTTATATCCACTCATTCCAACACAATGATGATGGGCATGGTGAAATTGTTTACCAATGATGATATAATGACAAAATATGACATTGATGCATTATTATTTTGGTCTCAAGAAAGTGACAGAGTGCATGTGGTTTACTTTATTTTTATCATTTATCAATGTTAATGAATTCAACATCACAAACAACAATGTTACACAACCTGAAAGAGTATTCAGCTACAGGTAGTGATGTATGTTGACTTTCCATCCACTGCTCATAAAAAAAAAAAAAAAAATTAGCTGCTGCACAGATGTAATTTCCTTCTTACTTGAATAAGGAAGTACATGTACAGATTTATGCTAAAACATGTACCGGTACTAAATAATGCAGTTGGTGCAATGGATGTGGGTTTGGTCGTTTGTTTTGTTGTTGTTTTCAGTGAGCAAAGCAACGAAACGTGCAGATGTAAATATATGTAGAGGTAGTAAAGTACTGCTGTGTGATGGCGTTGAACAATTAAGTCTTGAACTGTGGATACTATGCTTGCAGTGCACTCATATTTAGAAGACTTCAACATGACTTGAATGAGCGCTTTATGAGGGGGGGGGGCAATCAATTGAAACTTTTCAACAAAGCTGCAATAATTAAACAATAGCAATAAAAATGAAATAAAAACAAGGTGATCAACATGTTTCAATAGGGCGTGCTACAATTAACACTAATCACAATGTCGTGACAAAGACAACAGAGAAATTCTTGAGACTGCTGATTGCTAAATGTGTCAAGATTAATTTTGCCTCCACACTTTGAGAGATTTCAAGTCAGTGCTGGTCAGTCAGCCTGGACTTTACTGCTCTCTCAAATGAAATTGTTGGCAAACTAATGTGTTTTTTTTTTCTGTCAACTGATAGTGCAATGGTAATGAACATGGTTGAAATGATGAGCAGTCAATGGTGACTGATGGACAGATCTAGACATCTGACTGCCTTAGCAGTGCTTAGTGTTGTCCGCTTTTGTACACTGTCACTGGTGTGCAAAGTGAACTGTGCAGTCTTTGTAAAAGTTATGTGTTCTCTCCTGTACAGTCAAGTCGTTTTTCATTTGTGGAAGTTTTGATTGTAACAGTAGTAGCACGATGTACCGGTACAGGAGTTCGTGGGATGAATTACTGGCACAATCCTTCCGTAACCTTGGCCACCACCACCCGCCCCTCTGGCCCCGGCCCGCGGCGCTCGGCTCCGCGGTCGACTGTAAAGTAACCCGCGCCGCCCGTGTCGCGGCCCGCGTGGTGACCATATATTTGATTTGCCGTAAAGTGTAAATCGAACTGCCCTGAGCAGTGCACAAGGTCAAATTCAAGGGTAATAAATGATTCGCAAAAAAATTCTAAGATGAACAGGAACCACATGAACTTAACAGGAATGTCCTGAATAATGTCAAACAGGCCATCAAATTTCACAGAAAAATCCCGTCGAAACACCGAAAAAGTGAAGAAAATAAGCTGAAAATTGATCGTAATTACGATCCTCTCTGTGTGTCCCATGGGACCAACTCGTCATGACAGCGACATGACTTCAAACGTCGACCCATTGCGAGTTGAATGTTTTGCTAGGAACGTTCTAATTTTTATGAGAGATTGGGTATATCTTGCTCTTCTGGATTTTCTCTGAAACATGTTTGGAAACCACTCTGAGTTTTTCTAATGACGTCAGATCTTGAGTCACCACCCTCGCTCATTTGATCGGTTTCGAACGGAACCCGAATCAAAGTATTTTTTATGAATGATAAAGTGAGCCCTCTCTCGGCGGATGTGCACAATATGGCTGCGCGCGTAAGCTGTCCATTGCTTCTGTGTTGACGTAACATACGTGACACTCAGACCATGTTTTTTTCCCTTTGAACGTCTGCGCGTCTAAAATCTAAAGCTCCCTATTATCTCTTGTGTGAGAGAGTAGCCTTACGCCTTCTGCAAGGATTGAAACTGGTGTGTGGTGGCTGTATTGTGGCTGTCAGACACAAGTATGACAGATTTAAATGCTCTCACCATCTTCATGTCATCCTGAAAAAGCCATCACTGTGAAGTCCTCTCACTAAAATAGTAACTCCCATGCAAGACTACTGCTTAAAAGATTGTGCAGTGGAGGGGTATCATCTGCTTAATGACAGTATTGTCAGTTCTCATTTGTGTATAATTGTTCTCAGTTGTACAACTGTATGTAATCATTCATTTGATAACTCCACATTAAAAATAACAATCATTACAGTTTCGAGTCCTAATATTCATTGTGGGGACAAATAAAAGCCTGTTAGGCTTGATGGGAAAAGACCCTAAAGTAAACGCAAGACTTTCACAACTATGGATACAAAATATATACAACACAAATGGTGAAGGGTGAAACAAGTACTGGCAGAATGTACAAAACTGAGAATTTATTTGCTATTTACAAAACAGACTGTGGCAAGTACCGGTACTCTGGGAATCTGAACAAAACGATGAAATGAAGCCGTTATCTTACCGCTGAATTGTTGGAAGTGATAGTACATGCTGAATTTCGCCTCATGTTGTTCTAAAGCCACTGATGCTCCCAACCCTCCCCCCAAACACACAAACAAACAAACAAACAAACAAACAAACAAACAAACAAACAAACAAACAAACAAACAAAACCAAGCCACTATACAATACAATAACCCCCCCCAAAAACACAAACAAACAAACAAACAATACAAACAAACAAACAAAACCAAGCCACAAAACAAAAACAATAACTTATTAACTAGCCACATTTGTAACAAAAGCACACAATAACAAACCAGTAAAATGGAGATTGTTGTAGTGTAGTGCATTAGTAGTGTTTTGAATCTTTTGAATCAGTTGTATGAAAGCTATTCAAAGCATGCCCAAACAACAGTACCATTCCCAGACTCCTTTCCCATTTCCATGGAAACTGACAATACAGTGGATGTTATTCTTGTCCTAGTCTATGAGCATAGTACCTACATGTACTGTACCTGTGGTGACTCACATTCAGCAGGGTACAGTAAACAGCAGAGGCTGAAAATAGAACAAGTGCCCATTTTGAATGCTGCCCAAAAGTAGTAGTTTATGTCATGCAGGACAAGTGGTTGAGTAGATTTTAGGCACCCCAAAATGGCTGCAGCACACCTGTGATTGTTGTTTGTGTCCTTTGTGTTTAATCATTCTACACTGTACTATTAAACAAATCTGTGTCACAATGCCCAGCCCTAAATCCAAGACTAAAGGTAGAGATTAGGATGGGGAAGGGGGGGGGGGGGGGCAGTGGGGGTGGAGAGGGAGAACAAAAGCACTGAGACTAGTGAACAGAACAAAACAAATGGGTCAAGCATATTTCTAAGGTCATTCACCTTTTTACCAGTTGGTGCCTACATGTTGTGTTAAAGTGGTGTGTCCTGTGATTGGGAACAGAGAGCAACAGCTAGGGCTGGCTGCAGAGGAAGTGGCTATTCAGTCTGGACATCTCTTCCTGTCCTGAGCGAGGGGAGGGATCGGAGAGAGAGCGAGTCGCAGCAATTTTTCACAGCACCTCCCTAAACCACAACTTCCCTTACGCTTTGCATACGATGCATTTCCCTCGAGCAACAACAATAAGGCACCCATCGAATGAATGGGTCACCCTCCTCTCTCTCTATCTATCCTTTTAGCGATTTATTAAGTGTATTTCCCGTCCGATCGGTTGCGTATGTCAGTCAGCGTCTGTCCGTCAGTTTTAGTTTTCCCACCCTTCCTGTCTAGAAGAGTACTGTCACCGGGATTCTAATGTTAGACCCACGGCACATTGCCCGACAGGCGTCCGTGTTTGTCTCGTGCACTGGCGAGGTCTTTTCCTGTCAAGAGCTGAATGGGTTTCCCAGAAACCTTTGTGCCATTCACTGTCAGTAACTAGTAACTTTACATTCTTTCTTTTTTTCAGCTCAGAAACTGCACGCTGTGTTGTGTGTGTAGTTTGTGTTATTATTGTTAACGTAGTTAAGGATATTGTGTTGTACAATGTTCATAGGGCAAACATATGCGGTATACAGGCTAAACCCATTGAAAGGAAATAGTTGGGACTTGGAATTTTGTCATTATGGCAAGATTCTGTTAAAGTGGACAAAGTGAATATGGGAAATAGCGGAAGTTCTGCCAGTAAAATTCTGTCTTGCTATTCAAATGTTGTTGTACATTGTATCTGTGTTTGTTTTAACTTGCATCATTATGATCTCAGCAGAATGCATTATTCTACTGAAACGTTGCATTGTATAAATGAACAAGTAATGCAATGAAGAAACGTACATGTACTCTTCATGAAACGTTTGGCATGCCGTGTGCGTTGTAGATCTACTACAGTTGTTGCAGATGTCATTGACTGTAGCTTTGGACACTTCATATTATATTATGTGTTGCATATTTTCTTCAGGTTCTTGTTCCCGGCCTATTCTGAGGATGTCATTGGATATATAACCCACAAGCCACAGGAGATTTGACAACCCAGCATTGGACCATTAACCGATTGACCGTCCCCGCTGCACCGCCTTCCTGCCCCCTTCTTTCGAATGATGAGCGACTATGAGGGACCTGGGCCACACTCAGACTTGGCACCAGCGTCGCCCATGAAGCGCGAGGACTCTATGGCCCTCTCGCAACTCTCGGAGAACCACGGTCGGCTCAACAGCGCCAGCCTCAGCCGCGAGGGACTAAGCGATCGCGAGACCTCGTACTCGTACGGTGGCTACAGCCCCGCCGCCACACCCACCCACTCGTACAGCACGGCCCGCTCGGACGGCATGTCGCTGGGACGGGACACCTCCACCCCCAAGAAGAAGGGGAAGACGATGTCACTGAAGGTCCAGATGCTGGACGACTCGGTCCTGACTGTGGACGTTGTGGTAGGTGGCTTGGTGACCTCTGTGACCTTATTACTTCCTTTAAACTCTGATGAATAATGGTTGCTTTTAAGGAGTTGGGAAAGAAAGAAGACAGTAACTTTAAGATAACATTTAATGACATTGAAACCTTAATTGATTAAAAGCAAAACCAAACTTAAAACCAAACCTTTTTTTTTTTATTATCATGGATTTATTTTACAAATTTGGATAAGCTCTGTATTTTTTGGATCATCAAATCTGAAGCATAATCAGATAGATCTTGCTGCAGACTTCAGATTGTCAGCATATGTACAGGCATAGTAGGATGAGCATTTCAGGGTAGATGGTTTCTTGATGTGGGAAATATATTTATTTTTATGTAAGGCAGTAAAAATATGAATATATTGAGATAATGATATTTCATTTTTTTACAAACTGAGCCTTAATTTTTTAGCATCTAATGTGATGCCCTCTACTTGTGAAAATGAGTGTACAAGTATTAATACTTCACCATTTCTATACAAACACAGTATACACATTTTTAATTTCTTTCTGTAATGATCTAAACTGTTCTGTACTGATCTGTACTAATAGCGTGAGATTGACATTTGCTAATTAGTAATAGATACACTTATCTACTTCCCTTTCCTGCCATTAAATGTCATATCTTTATTGCATAGCAGGATGGATACGTGTTTGCGCATGATATAAATAAAATATTTACTCAACACCTGACAGTTGCCATTGGCTTAAAATTATATTCATTGTACAATGTAGGCTTGATTTGGAAATTTCAGTGTTGATTTTGACCACAACATACCAATCATGTGTCTACACAATGTAGCTACATCAGTATGCAAGAGGTAAGGACACAGATTTTTCTTTTAACCAAAGTCAGTCAGTTCCATGGCAATGGAAATAATGTGTACAAATTGTTAGACACATGTGTGGAACCTAGCTGACCAAAGGGAAAATGTATAGACTGCAAACTATTATCTTGAATTTGTTTTGTCTCTTGTCTTTTTTTTCTCTGCCATTTCTTCTTCAAAATAAAAAGTGTTGTATAGTCCTACATGTAGGTAACCTGACCAAGCTAGTCGCACGCTCTCCCTTAGCCTTCATATGACAGTAGGGCCGAACACCCACTGGTAATCATATTATTCCGCTCCCGCGCAGACTTGAGTCGGCTGATGCAGACCTTTAATACTCGGCACACACGGAAAGGATCAGTCTGTTTTGGGTACATGCATCGCAGCAATTGTACTCAATTGTATTAGTATTACTACCAATTTTCTGTGCGGCTTCTGCCTGTGTTATTATTACTAAGCCCAAGGAAGATTTTCAGCGGGGAGATGCTGCCCCCGCATGTGTCTCGCGCTCGCATTTCCAGCTCCCGCGGCAGTAAGCCCGGTGTTTCTGGTGCGTGTCGTGTAATTGGATTTTCCCATGACGATGGCATGGCTTTGCAGGACGAGGATGGTTTGTTGTGAAATAAAGAAACATAGCAGGTATTAAGATAAGCATTCAAAAAGGGGAGAGAGAAGCAGAGAAACATATGATATGAAATGAGGAGGCTTATAAGCAAAGAAAAAGTTTTAAGTTTCAAGTTTATTTCACATTTTTAGAAATATACAGCATAAACAAAAATACAACAGATCAAGTTACATATCATATTTCATGTTTAAAAACATAACTGAGAAACAATTCAAAATATTGCACAAACTAAAAGAAGAAAAAAGGTCAGATAACATCATATCATCTGACACAAGAAAGCCCAGCAGATGTGGGGGATTAGCAAAAAGCCATTAAAATATCAAGGCGAATCCCTTTTTTATTGCTCTTGTTACATTTTGCTACATGCACAAACAAATACAATCAAACTATTAAAGAGTTACAACAACAACAAACAATACCTGAACAAACAACAGGCAATCAATGAAACTTACATATAATCTTACAATATATTTCATATCATTCTTTCTGAAATAGATAAAAATAGACATGAAGAGAAAAAAAGAAAGCTGAATGATTATGAATGAGGAAAACAGGCTATTAAAGTTAGAATATGTCTGACATTTCTACATACTGCAGGACTGATTGTGCAGTCTGATATACGTCAGGCATTTAACTTTCTGCTAGCTCTTGCATTAATCACACACCAGATTGCTCTTAAGACTAACACTGTAAAACCAGGAATGTTTGCATGCATTTTCATTCTGTGAATTTCACGAGAACTAAGGTGTGTGAAATTAAGATGCGTACGAAAGTTTTTTTTTTTAATTTATGTTTTATTGAAAAATTGTTCAGAATCACAATATTTACAACAATCAACTTGATTAGAATTATGCAATCACTGAACAACGTAGAGGAATTGTAAAAAAAGAACAAAAAAAAAAGGCAGAACATTAAGTTACCATATACAAATTAGATCTTGTTCAAGAGCGATATTCCGAGATGGGGAAGGAGAATATAACAAACAAACAAGTAAACAAACTAATGAGTGACCAATTAGCAGTTTCATCCTCCCTTCCAACTGAAAAAGGTGTATGCACTGAAGATGCGTACGAAAGTTCCTGTCTACACTACAAGCATTGAATGCTAATGAGAATTTGCAAAAATTTGATGCCTCAAAAAAGGCTGTAAGCTGCAATTCACAAAAAATTTCATGCCACAAAAAAAGGTTGTATGCTCCAATTCACAAAGATTTCATGGTGCCACAATATCTTGCTATACAGTATACAGAATTGGCAACCTTGTAACAGCACTGATAAAACAAAAGACAGTACTGGTAATAGATAATTGACAGAAAAGTGTATATTTCTTCCGAAATATAATTATAAAGATATCAGACTGCACTTTAGACACACACTATGCAGCTACACCTTTGTAGAAGGAGTGTTGAGAGAGATAGAGAGAGAATATGAACACATTTCAGGATTCGTTGTGCCAATACTTTCGGCCATAAGTCGTTGAATAATTCATCGCAGGTAAGGAGTTCCTCAGGCACGAAGTAGAATGCAATTTTGCGCCCATGTATGCAGAGCATACCTCAGGTATACCTCAGGTAGAAAGGAGACTAAATTTTAATGTCTTCAAGTTATGTGTGCTCAACAGTCATGGGTATGTGCCACGTAAGTGCGCATGCGGTCCATACTCTGTCTCGTTTATCAGGGATGGTTTAGCCGTGTAGCAGTAGCAGTACAATCATTGCATATATTTCAGATTTCATTCTGCACATCCATTCATTAGGTTGCCTCGTCTATAATTAATGAGTTTTTCTTGTGGAATTTTTAGCTACCAATTGAAGGAAAGGTGAAGATTCCCAACTCTTTTCTTTTTTGATGCTTTTGATAGAAACTTGCACATTATTGCTTTGAAGCTTGCATTATTAGTAGTAACTAGTATACTCATGAACCATTTTATCACATTTATCATAATGCCTCATCAACTTTTACTTGAAGTGAAATAAAAGAAAAAATGTCATTTGCATCAAGTTATTGCAGCTCTAATATTGTTTCAATCATGAATTTGAAAGTGGGGTGGGGGAGGAGAGGTTGTACAACTTAATCGATTTTAATACATTGTGTGAGAAATGGACTGAAGACATGATTTTTGTAATGTTTCTGAGCCAGTGGGACAAATTTGAAATGCTGACATTATTGCCTCACCTCATTTGCATAGTGACTGACATCACTGTTATATAGGAAAACATGACAACATGGACAATCTCATTTTTTTTTTAAGTTAGTGTATGTTAATTTCTAAAGAAACTTTTATCATTCTGTTTACATGATTTTGCTCCATTAGGCATTACTCTAATTATCAGAGTCAACTGAAACATTATGGAGTTATGTAAGTGTACCTGTAATCTTATAAGGCTGCTACAATGTGTATTTAAAGTCCTTCTGAATGACTGGACACAGGGACGTGAGAGGAAACTCTTCTCCATGTTGGTGAAGGAAAGTTTATATATGGTTGGTATGCATGTTGTACATACTTGAAATGGTGATCAATTAGATTAATAAAGCATGGCATCAGTTGGCCTACTTCTCCAAGGTTTGAGGCCATGAAATTTCGTGGAATTCAACCTAGTGTTTATGGGTGCTGCATCTTGTGCCTGGAGAGTTTTGAGCGGGGTTCACAAACTTGGGGGTGGGGCAGGTCGTGAGTGTAAATGATTAGCATTTCGTTGCGTTCAAAGTGAATTCAGGGAGAAGAGTATGTCCTATAGTAGTCAACAGGCAGAACAGAAAGCCATTAATCCTTACATTGTACAATGCACATGGAGTTTATGGGCAGTGCCAAGGTGCTAATCCTTCAAAGTCGGATTTATTTGGAGATGGGGAATAAATAGCAGTTTGCCAACTCACATCAGAGAAAGAAAACAAGATCCCTGCCCCATGAAATAAATAAATTAACAGGCAATCAGAGGAAAAACCCCCACACAACTGAGATACGAGGGGATTATCTTTAACAATGGACAGAGAGATGCGTGCAATCACAATATGCCATAGTCACTGAGCACAGACAATGACCGCATGCCACTTGATTGAAAACACATATTTGACACACTTGTGGTTAATATGCTTGTAAACATGAATGAGGTTATCCATAGGAGGTGAGCAAACATGAATGTGGTATATTCCCTTGTACACGTGTAGGTGAACAAACTTCCAGCTAAAATATGAGTGATACGTCAAGGACAAGACTTTGACAAAATTGGTGAGACAACCATTGGATATTTTCATTTTAAAGGTAATGTTTATAATTGGGAGCAATGGTTTGAAAAATATTCCAAGTTACCACATTTGATGCATTTGATGTGAAGGTTACTGTAGTAGTTGTATCACAAACATCCTATCTTATAAAAATTCAGCAACTGTACCTACCCACCTGATCTCAAAATCATTACAAATCTGATGACATTTGATGTTATAGATGTGATTTGTTAAATCTCAATTTCAAACCAAAACCAGGATTCATTGAAGATTGCTTTATTACATAAATTAGCAGTGGAGGATATGTGATGCCATACCAGTTCACCATCTAGGCCCTGATTTATACAATTTGTCTGTGGCCAAGAACCCTTTTTATGAAATAACTGGAAAGCTTTAATCTCAGTATTTCTTATCCGAGTTTGATGAATATGATTTCTTTGTTGTGTTTGGTCAGTCCTACTCTTTTTAAGTCAACTTGGGCATGAAATACAAATGTAGAATATCACATTAAGCCTTTCTGTGCCAGAGACTTTGGACAGTGTGGACAACACTCTGGAGTTTTCTGTGTCGGTCAGTACTCAAAGCACGCAAAGGGTTAAGATGATGACTCACTACTTCCAGACATGATTCAGAGTCATAAAATGTAGAATTAGGTTGGAATTTACCATCTTAATCTATTAATGTTCAGCAAATCAAAGCTAAAACCAGCGAATCAGTGAAGATTCTAACTCATTTGACCATAAAAATGTTGATTTTATGGCCAGTCGCGTCGTGAGTTCTATCGTCATTTAAGTGTTTATGAAATCAAGCGCACTTTGCACGATTTTAGTAGACGAGACTGTCTGCCTTGGATGTGACATCACGAAATTACGATGATTCATACGGTTGTTAAAGCCCGTGTACAGTAGTCGATTAGACACCTGAATTGTCACCAAAAGCCACGAACGCGATTGATTTTCTCAACGAGACATTGTAGAGCATTCTGACATTGATATACATGGATTTTGAGGGTTGAAATTACTGAAATTACCCGATCACCGAAGTGCTTCAAAATCTAGTTTCGCCAGTTTCGCGGTCAGTTTTTTCTTTCGAATAAGTACGATCGGCCGTTACTTCAACAGCACCACCATGCGGTGTGTTTGTGCCATCCACAAACTTTCCTCCCGATTTTCCGCCCGATCGAGAGCGAGTGAGACACGATGGTGCTGCAACTGTACGCATAGCTACAGTAATAAAGCAATCGCTGTCTGTTGTGTGACCGCGCGAAGTCGCGCTGAGCCGTAGCACTCAACTGCCTCTGGCCGACCAGACGCTGTGTACTACGCTGTGCGAATACACGTACAGCGACTGGGCTGTGTGTACAGCCAAGGAGGTATCTCATACACACCGCCGTGGGCTACACCTTCAATTCAACTGTGCAGGTTGTGACACGTACCGTTACACGTTCATCGGTGGGATCAGTGAGCAAAATATCCAAGTCCTCGCAGGCGTGACCTCGAGTTGACCCAGCAGGTCATGGTATGGGAGAGCGCGATTGCAGAGTCGTTTTGAAATGCTCATATCTTGGTCACTGAATTACATTTTCACATGATTTTTCTTTATTTGATAGGCAAGGGTTAAAACTTGGATGTAATCTTCTTCATTTTTCCAAGAACGACAAGAAAGACTATCAACTTCGTGGCTAATTAATTGCCGATGTTCCGGAAATAATGGGTACAGATATTCTTCTAAAATCCTCCTAAAAGTCTTCTTTTTCATCGCAGGGCACCAACGAAAGTTATACCATGTAAAAGAATAATTATTCAGCTTTAAGATGATACCTAGAGTGTAATGTGATGATTTGTAGATGGGTCAGCAGCCAGCCGAAATCATGGGGATGTCATTCCTTTTTTCTCGGCACAAAATCGCGAAAATACAGTATTGTCCCACATATAGAAATTGACGTGTGTCCTCGATGCCTTTGTTCGTGTGTTACGAGCGACCCCATGCAGGCAACGTACTACATGTACTCGACATGGTCAGTTATGAGCGTCTAGCTGTGATATACTGTACTTGTGTCTGTCATTAGATATTAGGTACTAATAGTCTACTGCCTCTTGCTGGGCCTCTCTCCCACTCCCTCTCCCTCTCTTTCTTCGATTACATGGAAAGAGTTCCTTATGTCCCCCCCCCCCCCCCACTAGTTTGCGCAAAATGGATAGATTACTATTTTTTTTTTACTAATACCAGTAATATTTATGGGAAGACTTCCCATAAACTTTATTTAATTTATTATTAGTGAGGGGGAATGGTGGTTTGTTTATTTTGTTTAAATTGGTGGTTTGGGGGGGGGGACATAAGGAACTCTTTCCGATTGCATGTTTTCCCTTGTTCTTGTAAATCATAATACAAAATGTACAAGTATGTTTATTTGGTTTGCTTTTGTCCACCCTTCTGATTTCGTTGATGGGAAGTGCTGTCTGATTCTCAGTTTCATTCTGCCATCAATCATTCAGATCACTCTCTCTCAATTCAAAGCATCATAAGCATTCACTCAAATATACTATAACCACTAGTTATACCCTTTACTCCCGTCAAAGTGAACACAGTTACTTTATATCAAAATCCCACTTACAACATTATCCACTTTTTTTTTTTTAATTTGCTCGGTTATAACAAGTGCTGTTCATTATTCCGAAGGTCACTGTTCAGAAGGTTCGTTATTCCGAAGGGTTGTTAATCCGAAACACGCAAATTCCCTATATAGTACCTAGAGGTTCGTTAATCCGCAAATGTGTAGCGTTATTCTGAAGGTTCGTTATTCCTGAAGATTGGTCAATCTGAAAATGAAATTCGAAACAATGAACCTTCGCAATAACAAATCTCAGGAATAAAGAGCCTTCGGAATAACGAACCTACGGAATAACGAGCTGTTACCTAGCATTTTGATATAACAAAAGAAAACTGCTGATCCTAAAGGACTTCACTACAATGGGAGGCCATTGTGCCTATTCTCTCTATTACTTTAGGAGGCCTACCTAACTAGGCAAAGAACTTTCGATACATTATTGCACATGTCATTTTCATCAATTAGTAAAATACCTTCTTTATTCATTAATAACAACAGAGAAAGGAGCACAATCGACAAGTTCTCTTTCCTTTATAAATGTATATACATCTCCACATATTTATTACATGTAGGTGTTGAAAGAACTACATTGTAGTTTAGTTTCAAGGTACTGTATCCATCACTCTTCATGGCAATGTATCACACATAAGACAAAAATATGTACGTTACCAAAAGCAAGAGCTGCATAAGCAGTCTACATAGTTTTATCTACTTTTTAGCATTATAGTCAAGTGCAGTTTAGATTATTTTATTTATGTATTTATTTATTTATTTATTCATCCATTTACTTATATATATATATATATAAATATTACATATAATTATTATTATTATTATTATTATTATTTCTTTTTTTTTGTGGTGGTGGTGGAATTGGTATCAGTCTCAGGCCAAGTCACATGTAAGAGACCTATGAAAGGTACAACTGTCGGCGGTCTTTTGAGTAGGAACATGAGTAGGAACAGTCTGTCTTGACTGTGATGTACAGTGAACATTTCAAAAATAATTCTTCTGGTGAAGCTCAGTAAAAAGACAAAAGCAAACGCATGTACATGTACCAGGTACATGTAGTTTGAACAATTGCAGAGCTACATTGTATCAAGCAGATCCGTATAAATAATTTGCAGGCAAGTTTTCAAACTGGCAATAAACAAACTATACTGGTACATGTTGTACAAACATGGAAGAGTTGTGAATATTGCTTGAATGTTTTGTAAGTGAATAAATACTAGTAAAGCTAGAATAACACAAATGTTTTTGAGGCAATTGTACTCTGTAAATTACATGCCATCTACACTTTTGGCAAGGTTTCACTCAAATGATACAGAGATAACTTCATTAATAGTCCAAACTGCATGAACGTTTGAGGGTGTACAAATGTCCTTGAGTACTCTGGAGGCAGGTACACAAACATGTATCTACTAGTATTCACATCACCAAGGCTTCACACACATGAATAGAGGGTCACATAAACTCGCAGCTGCAAAAGCAATTTGAAGGTGTACATGTATACATAATTATAAAGTGTACTTACTGGAAACAAAATGAAACATGTACAAACTAGAAATGTCGCTATGGCGACTGGTTTGCCTCCACCATAATGCATGGTTCTCCAAATAGGTCTTTACCACAATGTCTTGACAATGTGTGATGACATTTTCACATAACTACTGGCAAAAATATTAAGAATGACAGGTTTGTCACAAATGCAATGAATGTTCACTTTCCTTGAACTAGGTTTAGTTGGTTGAATGGCTATCGAGTCTAATAAGAGTGCAGGTATTTGGGGATTTGTACCCAACTTTTGACCCTTTCATAAGTTTAAAGAAGAAATGAAATTTAGCGCTTTCACTTGACCTTTAACCGTTTGGCCTTTGACCTTTTGACAAGAAACTTCCAAGAGAATACGTATTGGGTAATACTTGTGTATGCATACACTAAGTTTCAAGAAAAAATCCTGTAGGCATTGCATATGTAGATAAGAGGGAAACAATGACAATTTAATGAGTTGCAGAGACTCCAACTCTCCCGTTTTTGACGGGAGATCTCCTGCCGAAAAACCCACTTTTGCAAAATCTCCCGTTCTCCCGCTTGAGAGCTAATTCCTCCCGCCCTGGCTCTGTGTCTCCCATTGGAAATGATTTCTTACTTATTGCTACCGTATGTTGAAAAAACAAGCCTTGGATAGCACCAGAGAGCATCTAGAACCCTAGGAACTTCGCACTGATGAACTTGGAGTCTCCCGTTTGCTAGGGGTTTCGGGCGGGAGAATCTCCAGATCAGAAGGTGCTTGGGGTTGGGGTCTCTGGAGTTGACCTTGACCTTTGACTCATGACCCCTTAATTCCCTACATGATCACTGTCATTCATTACATAAGTTCCATGAAGATACCTTGAAACATTTATGGAGAATTAAGTGACATTTTCACTTGACCCTTGACCTTCGACCTCATGACTCAAAACCTCCCTGGGGAATCTTCATTTGGTAGTTATGTACAGTATACACCAAGTTTCAAGAAAATACCTCCAGGCATTGCAGAGGGGGAAATAGTGAAATGTTCAGCATTTGACCTTGACCTTTTGACCTTTGAACTTGAGTATGTGCACTCAAAAGTTGATAGGCACAACTTCACCCACTCATACATATACATGTAAAGTTTCATTTGATACCTCTAACGGTTTAGATACAATGTCCACAAAATTGATTACAGACGGAAGGATGGACGGACGGAAGGACGGACACACGGACAACCCGAAAACATAATGCCTCCGACGACACTTTGTGGCGGAGGCATAAAAACATAAACTTGATCAACAGTCCAAACAGCAGAGAATGTTTTGAAGGTGTAGATGTACATGCCCTTAATTACAATTGTACATGTACTTTGAAGGCAAGTATCTATTGGTCACACTGCCAATGTTTCAAACTCATAAACTGACAGCTGCATCAACAATTCAAAACTGTACGTACATGTACATAATATGAAGTATGCTTATTGGAAACAAAACAGATATAACATTTTGAATACACTTCAAAACATCAATATTACTAGAAATCAAAGCAGACAGATCAGAATTGGCCCTTATAACATCTTGCAAAACATCTATGTGAAGAAATCTTTCATCCCCAACTTTAGCATTGGCTGTGCAGTGTATACACATGTACCGTACAATCTTATCTGAAATGTCCAAAGGCAAACTAATCATCCCAACATCTCGTGTCAACTGGATACATATGTATCAGTACATCAGGGCTGCCAACACTGGAAACTAGTTGAGAGTGAGACTCCCATAGGTCAATGCTATAATTCAGGAGTCAAAATGTGTGAGATCAATAGACATGCATGCAAATGAAATAAAGTTTTAGGGTGAGAAAGGACCAAAATATGCGAGTCTCAGGCTCAATGCGTGAGAGTTGGCAGCCCTGCAGTACATGTGTACAAGCAGCATCATACACATTTAAAATATCTGTGTGTCACTCTCTTCATGGTTATAAATGAATGAGTGAATGATATCCAACCCCCTTACCAGTAACAATTCACTCGACCACTCTGGTGTGGAGTATTGGCCAACATGACCCCCCCCCCCCCCCCCCAGGTGGTATAAAAATCTGCTCATCTTACCTTTCACAGGGTCCACAATTTTTCTTGATAGGTATCTGATAAGAGCATGCTCGGTCATGTGAACCCCAGGTAGTATAAAAATCTGTTCATCTTACTTTTCACAGGGTCCACAATTTTTCTTGATAGGTATCTGATAAGAGCATGCTCGGTTATGTGAACATGTACAAATTTCGGCCGATTTGGTGGAAGTGCATGTTGTATCATCATCTATCTAACTGCTGTGTCAGAATCTTCATCTTCCTTATCCCTTCTTGACCATTCAATTCTTTTTGATGACATACCTTGTGTACCTACCTGATCAAACAGAATTCTTAAATCTTTGAAACCTTTTCTGAAATATCACAACCAAAATGTCAACAACAAAACATGTATACTCACTAAACCTCTTATAGTGCGTCAGTGGTGATGTACAAATTAAATTCATACCTTCAGCGGCAATTAAGACATGCCCCCTGTTGAGTAATGGCTGGACATCCAGATACTACTTCATACAAAGTACTTGGTTCCCTAACATTTATCAAGAATATCATGAAGGATAATATCTAATTTAATGAGGGCAGGCAACATTTGAAGTTTCATCCCTCATACTTCTGCCATCTGTACAGACTCCAAAGGAATTTACATGCACTGATTTAACATAATCATTATAGATTATTGCATACATTTGTACATGTAGTTCCATACACTGATTATCTGTATTCGTCGAACTTCACATTTACTACAACACCCTTGCTTTTCAAAGGATAAATGTACCTTCGTCTTTACTAAAAATGTTACCGTAAAGATGAATGAAGAATAAAGTTGATATAGAATAATATGTTATATCAACTTCATTCTTCTATTGTATCATACATGTATCACATTAGCACCTTTCTGAGTTAGGTTATCATGATGACATACTGCTCTAGGTTTTTCAATGAACTGAAAAAGTCTACTAATCAGTTGTTCTCTTGCAACAGCAGTGCTCTCCTTGATAAAATCTGTCAGAGATTGAATGGTGCATCCAGGAAAACAAAACAGAACTGTGCAAACGATAGCTTGTACAGTGTAGATCTCCTCGTTTATGTCATGCAGATTATCCTGGAGGCCACGGAGAAGAGAATCACCAGAAATATGCACGTTCCACCGATGTGATGTCAGGTACTGGGGATACCTAAGTGTACAATGTGACACAAGAGAAAGAGATTAGAGAAAGGATTAGAAAATGCATAATTTTCCCAGCCATTACTCCAAATTAATAATGGATGATATTCTAAACCATTATTCACATAACATGTCTGAAAACATTATTATGATGGAGTAAACCCCAATTCAAGCAAAGAGAAACTACAGAAATGCACTGTACGTACATGTGCACATACATGAATACACACATTGAGAGAAAAAAATAATGTAAGAATCAGTAATAATTCATAACTCACACACCTTGTAAGTAAAACCTTTCTGAGAATAATTCAGACTACATCCTGGTAAAATTTATTGGTAGATGTGGAAGACTCTGCATCTCCACTACACTGTATTTACAGACAATACAGCTGTAGACTTGTACAGTAAGTTGGATACCAACTTGAACAATTCAAAAAGCCTGGTACTCTGTTTGTCTTAAACTTGCAGCAGGGTCAACTCTTGATGATTTCCTGAAAATTATGTTTATATCAAATACCAGAATCTCTCTAGACTCTTGTCAATAATGTCTCGCAAGTAGACACAATAATATTGAATCTATTCTAGGGTTAAGGGTAGGAGTAGGACAGGTTCTCGTTTGAAACCCAATCATAGGTCACTGCAATATCCACAGCCAACGCCTTCAAGAAGTTCACTCAGCAAAGCATCTGGGGGTCCATCTTGACAAAAAGCTGAATTTCAACACACATATATGGAATATTGATGCCACCGTCAAGAAGGCAAACTCTATTTGTGCCTTCTTCCGTCTATCTTTCTTCAGACACTGCAATCAGAAGATAAAGCAGGCCACCTATTTCACCTACATTCGTCCAGTTGTGAAGTATGCCGCAACAGCATGGGACCCACACACCAGGAAAAATGTGAACAAGATCGAGATGGTTCAGCGACGAAGTGCATGTTACGTGACTGGCAACTTCAAATGTCACAGCAGTGTCACCGCCATGTTGGACAGGTTACACAATGGCCATCACTTGCTAGCAGGCATCTACAAAGCCGTCTTGTAATGCTGTATCGCATAAGTTATGATCTGGTGAACAATGACTTGCAGCAATACCTACAAAAGTCAACATCTTCCACAAGAGGGCATGATTCCCGCTTCGGGACAACATTATGCACCAATCTGGTGTATATACATGCATAGCTCATCCTTCTTCCCCAGAACTGCCAGAGACTGCACGGAACCACCTACCAGCAGACCCAGCTGACTCATCCTCCCTCGAGGCATTCAAGTCCTTCTTGAGGGAGATGTCACTGCAGCTCATGATATGTATGAAATTATGGATTTTTACTTGCACTCCATACGTATACTGTAAAAGTGGAAATTTTCGCGGTGTTGAAATTTTCGCACAACCAGAAACTAGCACGAAAATAAAAGCACGCGAATATTTTTGCTTGCCAAATGTTCCTGTGTGGGGTGTCTTGATTCCGCGGAATTAAGAACACACAAAACTCTTTTCACCCGGCAAAGCGCGAAAAATTAGTCGCGCAAAAATACCCACTTTTACAGTAATATGTTTTGCAAATATACTAGGCCTACTTGTGGAATTTGACTGGCACTGGTAGACCACACATACGGCTGCACACTCTCACACACTACAACAGTGCGTAATCTTCAAGTTCAAGCAGGAAGCTGCACTTAACAGAAGAAGAAGAAGAAGAAAGAGTAGCCTATACAATTGGGCTACTCTTTCAAACGAGAACCTGTCCTACTCCTACGAGAACCTGTTCCAGAACCTATGTTACTCATGTACAGCCACAGGCTGGAATCCTACCCTACCACCTTACTAACTAAACACAGCCCAGTCGCTGTACATAGGTACGTCGCGACGTACCATGTACAGTGACTGGGCTGTGTATAGTTACCATGGTTACCACCCTACAAGGTTGTAGTGTATAAGGCCTACCGTGTAGTAATGGACTAGTAGGCCTAACACACGTTAGAACATAATTTTCAGGAAATAATTAAGAGATGAAGATAAAGACCGTTTATTATACTATAATTTATAGACAGCGTCATCCGATCACTCTTTCTTGAGCTGTAAAATCCATAGTCCAATATAATAATCCAATATTTGTACACTGTACAATTGTTGTAAATTAGCTCAATAGCTGTAACGTTACAAACACAACTGCCATCGCCACATACACAACACACGATCACGCGATCACGGAGTTTCACTTGACCGAATGAATGACGCTAATTTCAATGTATAGGACTGACCCCGCGCCTCTGCAGAGATCGGTAACAATGCGTCAACGGTCCGAAAAAGTCCCCTTCCGCACTAGATGCGATCACGTGACCTTCCGGGGGACTAGAATACATTATTTGGCCTCTAAAAGTACAATCTTCAGGCCTAATTTTTAATAAATTATGCTTTAAATTGTCTTTATTTACGTCCTAACTTAGATAAACTAGCGACCGGCGTCTGGTTCGCATAATCCAACTCTGTGGGCTACTGAGCTAAACTAACTGCGCGCGGCCAGCAGCCTCATAAGCATAGCGTAATGGGTGTGCGGCAAAGAGATTTTTCTCCTCCCCACGTGTACACCACCACTGGGGAAAATCTCTTGGTGTACCGTGTGCGGCAAGCAGCCCCATACGCATACTCAAGTACGCTATGCGTGTGGGGCTGCCGGGTAGCAGTTTGTTTCCCTCCCGGCAGCCCCATACCACGTATACGCATACTCAAGTACGCTATGCGTGTGGGGCTGCCGGGTAGCAGTTTGTTTCCCTAACCTAATCATGCTAACACAACAGTAACAGTAAACATAACAGTTGAGTGAAACGCTAAACGAATAAACTAACGCAGTATAAACGGTAGGCCCTATGTTTACAGTTACAACCCTCTAGTAGTCCAGATGGATGTATTCTAGACATAGAACAAACTGGTAACTCGTAACTTGTTGGTAACTTGTTGGAAATGCGGGTCGCATTTACTTACACAGTCAGCAGCAGCCCTGCGAAGTCCCCGCCATTCGAGACGGCACTTGCCTGGCGAACCTCCATCGACGACGTATTAGTGTGTAGTAGTGTGCTACATGCATGCTGTATACGATGAGTCAATGTACAGTGTACATGTACGTATACTTCTGTACTTCTGCAATACTGTACGATGGAGTACGATCGCAGCGCGATGTAAACGTGTAACCGTTTCATTACCATCACCGTTGAGGGAGCTAAACAACTTTTTTTTCAAACCAAATTCGAATAAATTCGGATAAAGTTGGGGCATGTCGTCTTTTTTCCGTTCGTTCGTTTATTCATATTTTGGCCATTTCTGACCCAATTTTCTTCAAACAAACGGCACCTGTGCTTTAGATTCATAATTTCACATCAATATGCATAGCTATTTTGCTTCGAGCTGACGAAGTAGTTAAAATCCCAAACGCCACCTCCCCCACTTCTGTACACGCCCTTTAAAGATTATTGTGGTGCTGTTTGTAGATCTGTTCATGTCAACAAGTGCGCAGATTGCTCATGATTTATGAACAGAAAGGACACATGGGAAGTGTTGAATGCACTCGACAGAAAATTCAACATGGTCCATTTGTGGTGGTATGGTGTCTATAACTGGAATTGTGAATAGGTAACCTCAAGATGTTTGAGACTGTGTCAAGAGAATGTGGTGACATACAGTTTGTATTCTGAGTCAGGATTGGGATCAGCAGAAAAAGAAAGAGACAATATAGACTTTCAAAAAATATTCTTGAGTTTCATTTTCTCATTTCTCAAATAGCATTTAGTGCATATGAATAAATGAAAATGGTTGCTTTGGCCCGTTGAGAAATGAATCTTATGAACATATAGAAGAGGTGTCATGTTTTAAAATTGATCTCTAACACTTTAGTACACATGTAGCACAATATTGTTTTAAATATGAGAAGATCAATAACAGCATTACCAGAAAGCTGAAGAATGTACAAAAGATCAGTGATGCTTCCAATGCATTTCCATTTTAAAAGAATATGAGAATGTAATATTTTTGTTTGCCTCATTTTTGAGCACTCCCACTTATGTTTTTGTGTCATTGGAACACAATGGGCAAGTGCGAACGTGACCGAACTTTCTGCTTGTTCGCTGATTACTCAGTGTCAGTGTCGTGGAGGGTAGGTCATTGTCTACCACATGTCAAGTAACAGGAAGAACACTGATTACTGACTTGACGGTGTGCATATTGCATTATATTACATTGATGGAGAGAATCCATTAAAGGGGTATCTCACTGAGTGACAAATGTTTGCGAATGGAGGGAATCATAGGTTTTGTCAGGGTTTGTAAACAGTTGCAGTTTCTTAATAGCAGTTGCAATGAAATTACTTACAGTTTTTGTTGTTGCACACAATTTTTCTTGTCGCTTGAAGAAATTTTGAATGTGTTCAAAATTTCTTTGCGACAATTCAAAATTTCTTTGCGACAAGGAAAACTGTTTGCGACAATAAAAACTTTGTGAATTTGCTTGCAGCTGTTTACAAGCCCTTAGAAATCCTAAAATTTGCTATGTTCACAAACATTTACTGCTCAGTGAGATACACCTTTTCAAAGAGGAATGATGCCCAAATATTTATGTGGACTGAGTGAATGTCCCAATATTAGTAGATTGTAGAACTAATACAAGAACACACAAGAACATGTAAAGAGAATTCCACAAAAATTATTTTCTTGAATGAAAAGTATACATTCCCTTGACTCTTTTTAATCACTTCTGACATATTTTATGGCTAGTATTATTCCCCCTACTTTCTGAAAGAGTTAAGGAAAGTGCTCTCTCACTGTCATAGAAAAATGAAATGTTGAATTTTCTTTACATTTTCTTTATGTCATTGTCCTACAGGGACATCACAGAATGTTGTAGTCTTCTCATCTAGGGATGGCTGCACCAAAGCTTAAAAGATTTATCCCTTTTGAACGTTTTGTCTAATATTTCTCAAACTTCACTAATGTGTTCTATTAATATTGCTGCATTCACTCAATCCACATTATATTTCGGATCCATTCCCCTTTAAAAATGGGAGCCATATCGGGTAACAGATGCTTCTTGTGGCCTCTGACATCTATGGTGCAGAAATGGTGGGACAGTTGACAGAAACAATTACCTGCTGAAATATAGCTGGGCAGTGATTCAGAGTCAGCTGTTCCTGATATATTATTATTTCATACAAGTTCCGGTTCTGTAGTCAAGCGTTCTGTATTTATACCTCCGTAATGTGCCTCATTAGATTTTCCCTTTTGGAGTTATTTATGCCTCATTAGCTCTAAGATGAGATCTGCATAAATATGCATTTAATTCATTATTGGTATGTACAGTGTCCACAACTCTATATGCAAAAGTGTGCATTTATGTTCATTGTTGCAGGAAGTAAAGGTCAAAGGTTGAGTCTACCATTACCACTTGAAGATGTACTGCATTATATGTCAAATGCTCTTCTTAAATGGTTGTGTTGAAAGGGTTAAAGTAGATTGAATAACAGTCATTTCTTATTCCAGCATCAGCCCACAAAAATAACATTTGCACTGATGATAGAGCACTGCAGCACACTCTTTGAAAATTTCCTGTTAGCTCTCGACATGGATTCTTCCTTTGGAGGCTGATTTTGCCCCGAAGAGGGCGGCACGATAGTGACAATTTTGTCATTCCATTATTTTCTCTCACAGCATGAATGTGCTTATACATGTAGATATTGCTCGATGAAAGAAATGTCATCACAGTAATAAATGGAAGAAGTGTTTGTGACACTCTTGTACATGCTTCAGTGGTCCTAATACATGTTTATTAAAACTGCATGGGTAGTAACTCTTGTGATTCGAAGACATAATGCTTCAAACAGTACAGTTGTGCCATTGATTATACATCAGCACTTACAAGGTACTCCGTCTATATTGCAGAGTGCAAGGTCCATTTCCTTCCTTTTTTCAATCTGTCATTTCTCCTCTTTTCTTCTTTCCCTTTTGCCATTATTTCATTCTTTCTTCCTCCTATTCATAATTTTTTTTTTCCAATTTCTATCCCCCCTTTTAATTGTTCTTTGTCGGGAGGAAATTTTCCGCTCTAGCGGCAGGGGTGAAAGATACGAGTGTGTACTCACATTTATGAGTCAGTGATTCAAGAGTACTTCTGGAGGTAGTGATGCCCATCTTTGGACATCGACCAAATGTGGGTGGAAAGAGACTTCATAGCAAAATGCAGAAGAGGGAACATACTGCCCCATGTGGCCCTGTGCCCGCTGTGTTTATGGGTGTGGTGATGCAGCAAAACTTTCTGTATGTGTAGTTAGTCTTGGATTTCCAAGCACACTCTCGCAAACCCACATGCCCCACCCTTTTCCCCTCATGGTGTTTTGAGTAGACACAACGTACCTAGTAAAAAGCTTGTCGTCTCGCCTCAAATAGGATGACATGAAAGTTGCAATGTTTGAGCTTCCATTTAAAAATGCTGCAAAGAAAAATGTTGAAGTTAGAAATATTGTGAGCGTTTAGCTGTTGTAATGCACTTTGTATGCACAGTTGGCTCAGCTATTTACTGCTTGAAAACTACAGTTCTAATGTTGCAATAGCCATAGATATTTTAGCTTCATGTTTTGTCTGTGACCGTGGAGAGGATGCCAGACATCGAGTGGAAGATGCAGGACAAAAATCACATTTCTTTCAGCAGTGAGCATCCATTCTCATTGCAAATTGTCAACGGCAGCCTTTGCACAAAGTTAGAAAAATGTGCATTCCGGTCTGCAGTTTTTCTGGCGATGCTTCCGAGTGGCTTTGGGCACAGTTGACAAGCATCACAAATTCTCCCTTATCCGAAGCAATTTTTCTGATGTTGCCATTTTTGCTGTCGATGTGGATGGTCCATGAAATGGGGTGGGGGAAGGGGAAATGGGGGCGTCAAGGAGGTGCATCTGGACCATCCAACAATTGATGCAGTGAATAGATGGGGACTAGATTTGCCCCTACTCTCCTTTTCCTTCTCCTTGCGTTCACCTTAAAGTCTTTCAGTCCTGTTTATTTATAATGTCATTAGGGTACGTGTTGGGTTCCTTGGTCTTAGAGGTTCATACACATGCTCTGCTCTCCCCATACACATGTCATACAAATGTAGTGACTGCAGTATTACATTTGAAATTCAATGACCTCATGACTAGTGGTTGCTGTATTCAGTTAAATGACAATCTTCTAAATGTAGACAAAAAAATAATATCAATCAGCATGCAAGTTAAGTCTTCTTGTACATGATAATTATATGTGAGAGTTGTTCAGCAGAGCAGTTTGCCTGGATTTCCATGCAATGTGAAGCATTAATCTTGATTCCAGAGCTCTTTTGTTTCGCTTCCATCTGGTCAGTAGGGTCCAGTGGAGTGGGCAATATCCCTTTGCTACATCCTGTAATTGTGAATGTACTGGGCAACTTCTTGGGACTGGATAATTTCACATCTATGCGTAAAGCTAGTGAGGTATCTCTGTGGGCACAATATTTCTGTGACACGTGAACGTGTACGCAGATATACGTGTAAGGATCGCTGTGAGCATGCCACAATAATGTGTGCCAGTGTTAGGTTGGAATGGATTGTTGGGTGTCACTGCACTTTCAAAGGTGAGTAGAGTAATGATTAAACCAGCTCGGCAGAGGAAAGGTCTTTGAAATGAAATGCATGTCACAACATTTAGCCATCCAGTGTGATGCTAGACAGTGAAAGGTTGCTGAATTTGGGGCGGGTAGGGGGGGGGGGGGGGAGTCAATCAACCAACATGATTTTAAGTTTGTGGGACTGAATAATGCATGCTTGATTTTGGTCCATAGCATGTACAAAATTCTGGCACAAGGGAAACATGGAATCGCACAGCATATTGGAAATGTGTTTGCAATTGGGTCCTGATGACAGCAATATATGATTTACACTGAGGACTGTAAGGACTTGTAGTAGCCATATTGTTTGCATCTGCTCATGGTCATTGATATGTCAGGTTGATACCCTGAGCACTGTTAAGCTGTAATTGACTGATACTGAAGAGGCCAGCATCAGCTATTCTTTGTCTTCGCTTAATCTCTAGGGGATACATGTTGTGGTAGTTTTATCACTTAGGTTCTATAGATCTTGTCTTCCTAAGTAGGGTCAAATATGGGACTGATTGCATAACCTCTGGAGGACAATAACCTCTCTCAAAGTTTGTGGTCCTAGTCTTTGTCCACTTTGATGACTCTGATCAGGTTGAGTGGAGAGTAACTCATCTAGGGTAGATCAGTTGGATACTTCAGGGATAGACTAGTAACCCAGGCTGTAGTATAAAATCAGAATACAGCGCCTAATCTGTTTTGTCGTGGAATCAAGTGGATTCTACTGGATGGGACAGCAAAGTGTCTTAATTCAGAACTCACATTGCTTCCATCGCTTCTATTGCTTCCAAAGAAGATTTTTACTGTACTTTTGTGAGCAAACCAGTGGCAAAGTTGTGCATTATAAACATGTGATAACATCGTAGCCTCTTATCTTATGTGTGTGTGTGTGTGTGTGGTTATGACCACTATTACTACTAAGTGAAAATATGAAATTCTAAAATTCCATAATTTACTTATTTCATGTGTGAATTTCCCTTTGATTTCAATGAATTTCCCTTTGATTTCAATTAACTTCAATTCAATTCAAATAATTTTATTTCCATATAAAGTAATAGGCTTACATGGCAATATACATAATGCTTACATGAGTAAAGAATTTCAAATCATACTAAATTCAATGATTTTAATTAATTTATTTCTTTTAACAAAACTCTTATAATCCTGTTTGTCTGATTTTACTCTGTTTTGTAAAACCCAACTTGAACATGATATGGATTTATTTCTGAATAGTCTTGACCTGAGACTAAGGAGCTGTGAGCGAATGAAGAGTGGATGTGATCAGTTTTCTCTCCTTCCCCATCCATCTTTTCCTTCTCTCCATGTGGGAAAGTGCTTACGAGCCGCGGATTGGCAACGGTGAGGTTTAATCACAGCCACTCTAATGATGGCAGACCCCGTATTTTTGATTGTGAGAGGGGGCTGAGCGTTGAGCTTTCCAGGATTTGGATGGGAGGGTTGGGGGGGGGGGGGGGTGAGACAGAGATGGGCAGGGTACTGTTCCAAAGTCTGGCTCCGATTCACATTATTTTTGGCCTTGTGCCATGCTTCACCTGTTGAAATGTAACTGTGACTATACACATAGCAAGCAATGTGTTGCACATTTCTAATTCTTGTCTATTATCCATTTGTGGATTTTGTTGTGTTTTTTCTACTTTAGTATCAATCATCATACTGTATAAAACTTTTTGTTTAGGGGTGGCTCTTTTGATACTCAGTGTGGAAGGAATGTTGGCTGTTAACATATGATTTCATTTTGGCTATCAAAGCAGTGGGTGAGTCAACCTTTAGCATCACTACCGCAGCTATTGCCCAGTGGACTCTCCTGGGTGCATCACCATGGTAACCTCATCCATTCATCCAGGGTTTCCAGGGGGAGGAGAGGAATTCATGGAAAGCAGGGGAAGATCTGTCCATGTTTGCTCCCAGCTCTCGTTGACACAACTCTACCAAGTTCATCACTCTTCACATGAAACAATGCAAATGTTGTTGCTTTCTTTTTTTATCACTGTAGGCTTTCTTGCCCCCTTTTCTGTTGTTCTTTTTGTTGTTCTTATTTTGTCATGATGCTGAATCTTTTACTGAAGATATACAGATCACTGTTGTCTCCAGATTGTCCCGGGGAGTATGTTGTCACACGGCAAAAACGTCAAAATGCAGAGAGCAAGAGCAATGTCCGTGGTCAAATTAATCGTGGTTGGTTGTGCATGCCCAGGAGGACACTGGCCTCCAGTTCCTGCAAGTAACTTGGCAGCTTATGCCTTAACCAGTTGTAGTGATTAAGTCACTCACTACTGCTGCCATCTTTCCTACACATGATGTCAAAGGCATTTTTAAACAGGAACATCGAGAGGCTTAATGGGGAGTTTGCATCTGAAAGATGTGGAGAGGTAAAGTCAGAGCCATCCCCCTCCCCCTCCTCCCGTTTCATGGATGTCTCTGTAGCCAGTTGGAATGAGTAGAAAATTATTCTCAAAATCTGGCAAAGGTCTGGGGGAAATACCTTCTGGTAATCATTGTCTATGTTAATCATGTTGCAGAAAAAAGACATTTGAGATACATTCTTTCTGGTTACCAGCAACATAAAGCCACCATTTTTTTTTTCTTTCTCTGTGCATGACTTTGAACAACTGCAATACAATTTAACATGGCCTTGAAAAAAGATAGTTGAGGTACATCTTTCAAGATCCCACTGAAAAAAAAAGCACTCCAAAACAGAATACTCCAAAATAAAATAAAACAAAACAAAGCTTTTCCCCCTTTTTTCCCCTGGGCATTCAAAAATGCAGTGTTAGACTCTGAAAAACCTGTAAGATGAGCTGGAAATCATTGTTTAGGTTATGTACAATTCATCCTGATGCTGAAAAATGTACTGCCCTGACTGCCCTAGCTTGAATCATATAGGTGTCTGTGACTGTCACTAAGCTCCAAGTATCGAAAGCAAGATACTTCAGGTGATATCTGATACAGTCAGTCCCTCGACAGCATGCTGATGATTGATATGATTAAACTTCAAGGGCCCTTTGTCCTTGTAATTAAGTCCTTCATCAGTTATCACCTGTTTACATTGAAACCTATGTAAGTTTCATGTCACAGAATCAAGTCGGTCAAAAGTGAGCAATTGTTCTTTTCACTTGACAGTTCATCTTCAATTAATATTCAGTTCAGTTTCAATGGCTGACATATTAGAAGAGAGCGAGAGAAAGAAGAAAGGTTCGGTGAAAATGCATGCATACTTGTGAGACAGTAGGTCAGTGGAAATTGCCGTTTTGGCTTTGAGAGCATACATCTAATTTGTTTGTTTTTATTAGTTCCCTGGGACGAATAGCTCTGCGATTGCGATTGTTCTCTGAGCATTTTGTGTTTTACATTGTGTGCAGACTTTTTTCATATTTTCATCTCTTTCCTGCAACCGATGGCTGGACTTTCACGTATAACTTGGCAGGAATCATCCATGAAGGGAAGGGTCGCAATTTGTACAAATAGTAGTGATGCCCATGGGGTGGGGCCCCAAGTGTGCAAAATTAGCTAAGTTTTCCTTATTTTGAACATCGTCAGTTGGTGGCTGGATTTTGACGAAACTTGGCAGGAATCATGAATGGGGGCAGAGATTATAGTTTGTACAGAAAGTGGTGGTACCCCCCCCCCCCCCCCCCCCCCCCCCCATGAAGGCAAAGTATGATGCTCAGGTGAGCAAGGTCTTTTTTCTTTCTTAAAATAGTACAAGTTTGTTATGCAAAGGAAAGAAAAAATTATCGAAAACCTTATTCTAAAAATAACTCATCTTCAGCATAACAGTGGGGAGTTATATGAATTGATAGATGGATGTAACATTGAAATTTTCCTTTTTCATTCATGTTGTCTGTTTGATAAATATGCAGAAATAAAATCAACTTAAACTAGACACAAATCATTATTGAAAAGATTCATACAGCAAAGTGGAGTTTGCATTTGCTGATGAGGCAAAGCTTTACTGTATGCCCACCCACTCAAAAAGCTGTCAGCATCAAATACACACTGTTCCAACTAGTATACATATTATACGGCACACTATACTTGTAAGTGTCTAGATCCATTCTTACGTGCATTTCGAGCCGTGTGACTTCTGTTTATTTTTCCCACCCACATCTGTGATACCGACCATTGTATCTGACTTGCAGATTCATCCCTGTGCTGCTTTTATAAACACTGGCAATAGGAGAAGATGAATTGCATGTTTTGTATGGCTCATGAATAGATATGATGTTTCGTGCAGATGAAAGGACAAGATTTTTTTTCCTTTTTAAAGGAGACCTCCGGATGATTTTCAGATTTTTGCATTGAAGAACTATAAATTAGTTATACTGAGGACAGAGTTTCAGAATTTGTGATGATTGGGATGAAGAATAAGAATATTTTCAAAATTTAGAATAAATTGCAATGAACAAGGATGATGACATGGCAGAGTCACCATAAGAATACATGAGTTGGGGCTCAAAGAAGCAAAACAAAAGAAGAAGGTATGCATAGATTATACACAGGTGAACTCGCAAGCAAGCGGTATTGTAATGAAATTACACTGCTACATTTCTGAAATATGTGAACCTCCTATGTCATCATCCTTGTTCAGTGTAATTTGTTTAAGATTTTTCAAAGTATTGTTTCTCTGCTCAAGAACCACAGTAAATTCCACAAATCTATACATGGAGTTGTCGATTTATGTACTACATGATGTGAAATTATGAAAATTGTCTGGAATGTCCCTTTAACACATGTAGGTATACATGTACATGTAATATCTACCCCGTTGCCCAGAGGTCTATTTTGTTCTACAGACTTTTGCCGGACCAAAGATTTGCTGTAAAAGTAACTTGAAATAGAAAGCTACCCAGTGACATTCATCATACCAAAGATTTGAACTCCTGAGAGCTGATTGGTCATTGCTTTGGTGTTCTTTTGTTTAACACAATGCTTATAAGATTGTGAATGGAGCTGTTTCTATAACTTTTTCCTAGTAGACTCTGAAATTTCCTTCTTTTTCTTTACCAAATCTCTAAAATTCTCAGATATTTTCTTTTTCTTTTGAGCTTTAAGGTACTGGTTACCATTTGCACCTAAAACAAAAACCCAGCTTTAGTGCTTCAAAATAATTGTAAAATGTGAGTTAGGGATAGAAACAACCAATGTAAATAAGTTTATCAATATAATCAGTGTTAAGTATTGTTGAATATACAAAATGTGAAAATAGATATACTAAAATTGTTTCTAGACTAAACCATCTACAGATATGGTTAAGTGAGAAAAATAGTGATATCTCGTTATATTTTAGGCTTTATTGCAAAATTTTTACATGGTAGGATGTTTTGTGATACAACTGACCTACACATATATGCATCAAATGTGATATCTTAAACATTTTTGAAATCACTGCTTCCGTTGGTAAACAGTACCTTTAAAACACAAACAAGCAAGCAAAAGAAAAAAAAAATGAAAGGAATAAGTACAGGACACTGGTGAATTTTTACACCAGGTATTCACAATTGTGTCTACAAAGTCCAAGAGAGCATTGTCCCTGTGTTTTTGTGGTGGTAATATGTTCAGTTTTTATTTCAGATTTTGAGTTGAAATTCTTGACTGTGGGGAAAAAGAAGCTCACTGCCCGTGAGCCATTCGATGAAAGGAGTAGGCCCTACCTTTCAAAGGACAAGTTCTGCCCTCGCTAAAGCAAATTAGGCATATTATGCACCTGTCTTTTTCTCTTCAGACACATTGACATAAGGTTTCCCTTGTGTCCAGTCAAAATGGGCTGCTGTGAATATGTATGAGTGAGTGTAGCCCTCCCCCCCCCACCCCTTCCAGACCACTGTAACCGCAAATATCACCACAAAGATGCAAAACAGTTGATTTTCCTGTTACAAAATAATGGCCGGCTGAAGCAGCGGGGAGGATGATAACGCTTGCACAAATGCTGCATGATCGGCATCTGTTCAATCTTCAAGGGCTTTTGAACCTTAAAATGATATGTCAAGCAAATGTATACTACAGGGAGAGTTAATGAATTGTAGGCCATCTTCTAAACATCTAATTTTTTGGTAGAACAGAGGAGGGGCAGCTTGTTGGTTCAGGGTTCTTAATCATGATCTTTTTTTTTTCTCTCTCTCTTTTATATGGGTAACACATCTTACTGAGTTTGGTAGTACGTATTCACGATTTATACTGGTTATGTCCATAACTTTGTTTGCAGGGGCAATATCCAGGTCAGTGATGAAATAAACACTTCTTGTATTTTCACTTTTTTTCCCCCACTGAATTGTAGTGCATAAGCATTGTCACTTGTGTTTGAGTGTGTGTTTGTGTGTGAGTAAATATGTTTGGCTTTGCGCACACCAAAGAAGAGCTGTTATTGTTGCTCAGAATGCGGGAGATAAAAAATTGGTCGTGCAGCAGAAGGATATCAGACAATGGGAATTCAGAAGAAAAGCAGCTGGAATAACTACTGTTTATGCCGCTACCCCGCTGTCTTCATGGAATACTGAATTGTAAACTTGAGGTGAAAAAGGGCTCAGAAAGAAAAGAGTTTTCATTTGGGTTGTTAAAACTGTAATTTATTAAGTACAAAAAGCATGGTTGATGTATAATTGTACAAACACACACATATTTCATACCAATCCATATATTGTATAATGGATACATATGCACACACACACACACACACACACACACACACACACACACACACACACACACACACACACACACTCTCTCTCTCTCTCTCTCTCTCTCTCTCTCATGCAGAATCACAATTGTGATTCATGTTTCAGCGTTCGTCTGTTTGGTCCGTCCATCGCTGGCGATTGCATTAAGGTTGAGGCTATCACGATTGAGCAACAGTGCCTGTCATTGCGTTTTGTTGACATGGCTCCGTAGGATCTTTCTGTACACATTGCAAGGTGCGTTCACATTCAGGGTTGAGTTATGCAGTATGTATTCACATATTAGTTTGGGATATCAAAATGGGGAGAACTGGCCACTTCTGTTGTTGAAAATATCATGCAGTACCTTCATGTAAATCCCTGTGTGACATTGAGTTTGAGGATGCCTTTCATTCACAAAGCAAGGTATGGGAGATGATAGTAAATATGATATATAGTACTGAATACGCCATATATTTCGCGAGTCTAAATTTTCGCGAATCGAGACTTCCCGACAATTTCGTGAGTGGTTAAATTCGAGATCGTGGAGTCGTGTACTGAATGGAGAACTGTTAACACGTACGTCGCATTCATTATCGGTATTAGAGTCAATATTTTCGCGTGTTTTTAATTTCGGGAATAGCAGCTGACTCGCGAAATTTGCGAAAATAAGAACCTCGCGAAATATTCGGCGTATACAGTAGTATACATAGTGCAATTACTACCATTAATACCACTAAAATGTTGTGAAGGGTTGTAATGAATGCATGTTTATCAGTCAAGAACACTTTCAACAATGTTTATGTTCATTGTTCTGTATGAGAAGGTTCAACAGTAACCAGCATGTGAACTATACTGATGGTTATATTAATCATAGTTATGGCTGAAGTATGGGAACTGGAGGTGAATACAGCAAAATTTGCAGTAGAGTTCAATCTGTTTTAAGTGAATACCCCATCTAGGCTCTGATGGCATGGTACTTGTAGATGCAGGGAGTGAATGCCCAATGGCACACATAAGTGTCTGCATGCCAAGTGAGGTACGTTATGTCCTGTGCTAATGAGCAGCACGTTCAGAAGAACTCCCTCATTAGTCTTCTCCCAGGCTTTACTCCACCCTGTTTTTGTATATAAAAAAAAAAAAACCAACAACAACCAGCCATCGACAGATCGACTAAACAACCCACCAACCAATAAACAGTGAACAACCAGTTTATTTAATACAGGGTTAATATCCTACCAGTCAAACACTTTTAAACACAAACAGTCTAATCAAGCTAAATTTCAGTGCATTTCATATGATTCCCCTTACTCCTGAACGAGTTTCATAGATCTCTTGATATGTCCTCATTTGCCAAGGATAGCCCCATCACTATTAGGGCATTCAGACGCAAAAAATTTATACTAGAACAGTATAGCTATACCAAAACGGTATAGCTATACGATGAATTTGTGTCTGAACGCTGACTAACGAAACGACGTATAACGAAACGGCGTATAGCGAAACGACGGTCAGAGCATCGTTTCGAACTAGAACTCGATAACGAATCAGCATTCCATCGTGTGCATTGTGCGTCTGAACGTATGGCGACCATAGAATGGTATAACTGGGCGGGGCTTAATGGGAACGAGCACGAAAGATGACCTTGTACCTGTCACTCATGACCATAACAACATGCGCAGTGAGAAACTGCACATCTATACGACGCTTTTCCGGAATGGTCGAAATTAGCATCTGAACGGTCTATCGGCTAAACGATGATTCTTTATACGTCGTTCCTTTATCGAGTTTTGGTATAAACTGGCTTGTGTCTGAAAAGGGGGTATATATTGTTAATCTTCCCATAGTCGCTGTTGTCCATCATACTGAGTATTGTGAGGCATCCGTTTTTAGAGTCATTTTTGGCCGAGAGGGGCATAGTATGTGAAATATAATCTTCTGTGAAAGGGATGAACACAGTGGGATGAAATTGAATCCAGGGTCTCCAACATAAGGACCCAAAGCCCTCACCCACTGCGCCGCAGTGCTTAGCTGATGCTGAATTCAATCACGGAGACCATTCTTCACCACGATAGCGGTGTAAAGTAGGCATTCACCAGTGCAGTTCTTCCCCAGATGCTTGTAAAACCAGCATGCATCCCAAGCCACCACCCCACCCCCAAGCCTTAGTATGTCATGCTGCTTCTTCCAGTCGCGGTGGGAGGGCCATTCCCATCCAGGGAAGCATTTGATGGGACTTCCACCGATGTGACGACGATACCTCTGTGAGCCCTTTCAGATCTCCAGAAGAGCTTGTTTTGTAAACGTGTTTAGGGACACATTTCATGCTAATCGACGTGCTTTAGCAAATCTAAAGGCACACTTGAATCATATTTCTCCCAAACACATTTATCAAACCATGTCTGCTGCATTTTCTCCATTCTGTATGCTCTTTGGCACCTCTAACTATCAAATATGATCGAGGAGGTTTAAATTGACATTAACTTCCTCAATGATACATACTAATTCACATCCTCTCTCACACACAGACAAAAAAAGCAGTTTGACAGTTGCGTGTTTAATTGGTCAACAGATAAGAGGATGCAACACAGCTATCCTACATTTGTAAATGGAAGGCATCTCGCAGTTTGAACACCCCGTTCAACTTTTGAAATGTGACTGGAAGCGTGATTACAAACTAGCTTCTTTTCGCAGGTCTGAAACTCCGCTGTGAGTGATGGGACTGGCGAGGAATCTTGTCCCGAAATTCCAGCCATAGCGAGGGGATGATGCATGCAGGGGCTGCCTCGGCATGGATCATCAATTCTTCGTTATTCACCTTTGCTTTTCATTTCGCTTATTGTTGATGGCGTCAGCGTGATACTGCGTGATCATTCATCGCTATCAATTTGTCACAACATAGTGGGATTGTCATAGTATTTTCATACCGTCTCTAACCTTTCCTTTATAAAGCTTGATGCCTCATCATTATCATAATTAATGGACCATTGCAACATTTATTGAGAATGGTACTTCAAATTATTGTAAATTTTTGAAGAGATTGATGTTTACATCCTCTTTTAGCAGTTTTCTTATGAATTTATGTTATGTGTTTGGTTTGGTTCTGTTTTGTTTAGATATTTTACTTAAAATTTGAGAATGAAATGAGTATGAAAATATTGGAATCCATCATTTTGCTCACAGTAGTCAACATGATGATATCAGTGCCCCTTTCGAGTGAATCTGCTGTTTGTAGTTGGGTTCAAGTCATCTTGAAGTGTTGCAGATTATATGTGCTCTAAAAGTGCATAAATTAGGCACGAAGATTTTGCAATGTCTTTACTGTGATCTGTACGTAGCGACTCTAGTCCTCAGTGGATGCAATGATGCTATGAGCATCCCACAAAAAAAAAACAAAACAAAACAAAAACAAAAACAAAACTATTTGTATCATACTGCACTGAAAAAGGAACTTTGCTTGGGGATTTATTTTCGCCATCCAGTTACTTTTCAAACTGGAGAACAGATGTACGTACTTGTGGTTTCATGCTGGAAGGAAAAAGATGGACCTCGTGGCCAGAATTCACAAAGGTGGTACAATTGTACCATCTTTGTGAATTTGGGCCCATAAGTTTAGTGGGAGCCCAAATGTAGTCTACTTGAGATCAGACCCTGTCTGATCAGTATGCATAGCACTATCATTTTGTATTGGTGAGCAAGTTATTGTCCTTTCTGCAGGCAAAAAAACCACAACTTGTGGGTGTATGGTGTGATCTTGTGTGCGAAATGACATCTCGCTACAGACAATGAATGCGACAGAGAGTTGTGATACAGAGGCAGCTGAACGTCATAGAAAAGTCATTTGCACATGACGAGGGTTGAGTAATGATAAATGTGGATTACTCATTGTTTTTATTAACGTAAATTGATTAGTCTCACCACTTCGATAATGGAACATGTCATTCCAATTCATGCAACTTGATTAGGCTGGGCACTTTGACATTTAGTCATGTTCTGCAAATACCAACTGCTTCATTAAAAAAAAGAAAGAAATATATTTCATCATACACAGTAATTCTTGCCTCCCACAGAACTGTAGATTAATTGTACATGTAGTGTGACAAAACTTACAACATGGGGATTGCTCCAAGCATTAACAACCATCAAAATTGTGAGATGCCCAGCAAGAAAAAAAAAAAGTTATTAATTGATATGAATGTGGCCACAAGAACATACAGAGGATGAAAAAAAAGAAGAGATACGCAAAGGAGAGAAGTTGTTTTAGTTGCCTTACCAGGAACTTTGTGTGATCTTCAGAGAAGTGAATGAAAAACAGACACCACATAAAAATGATTTGTTGTGTGAACTACTGACCCCTCCAGCCCATGCAGAGGTGTTTTAATTGTAGACAGGGCCATTCATTTGGAACTTGGTCGAAGGTTGGCGGGCAACCACAAGTATGTTCCATTCAGTAACGCGTTAGTGACTTCCTCTCTGCACCCATATAGGAAACCATGTTCTGTCGGATACTGCAAAGGAATTTCCTGTCGTTGTGTTTAGTGTCTCTTTCTGTACTACATGTAGTCTCCTGTGCATGAATTGCAAGCTTGAAATTTACAAAGCAAAGGTTAAAATGTAAGCAAAGGATAATGATGCAGAATTAATGGGAGCTGTCTTGGCTTAAACATTCAAGACCAGTCTTCCATGCACCTGTGAGGTTCGAATCCCAGCTCTGCAGTTGTGCCCTTTAGCTTTGGCAATGAGGCACTTACTGTGATTTTAGAATTTTGTGATTTTTCGCTGACAGTGTGAATCGCTTTGCAGCACTATGATGAGCTTGCCAGACTCTCTCAATGCGTGTGCCTAATAATGTCCAGATTTCTTGTCATTTTTAAGACTGATAGAATAAGACAGCCAAGTTCAAATGCACGTATACTAATAACAGAGGCTAGAGGTATTAAAGACCATCTCTGGAAAAAACAACAACAACAACAACAACAAAACCCTCACACAACTGAATTTTTGTAACATCAGGAAATGTTTATTTGACTACAATTGTTGTAGATGAAGGATAGTACTCCGGCCTAGTAGATTTTTAAAGAATTACATTGTAACATTAAAATTGCAATGTTGTAAAGCTCTTTGCCGTCATAGTTCACTTTCATGATTGGCACAGCAGTATGCTGCATGTAACGCTAGCTATGGTATTAACGTGAGCCTGGCTCACAAGTTGCACGTCTAATAGTGGCTGTAGAGAGTGTGAATGGAAGCCATGCGACAAACAAAATTCATGAGTTTTCTGTGATGAGCGCTCTCATTCCAGATCATGACAGGAAGCTTGGTACAGTGAACCCTTTTTTTTTCGGCAGTCGTGCGGGTGGCTTTTGGCGTAGCTGGGCACAATCTTTTCCTCAAATTGTCACAATTTTTAGTGGTCGATGTGAAAGCCCCTCTTGTTTGTGCATTGATTGCAGCAATGCAATATGCATGGTGCTGTTCATGGTGAGAAATGTAGAAATGCCTTGTAGGCATTGCGGATTGGCAGTATTCACATTGGATTGTAATGAGATGCTTGTGATGTCTCAGTCCTCTCAACCGTCACAGCGTTTGGTCCTGCAAGATCTAATCAATATGTGAAACTTTGCAACATTCTGAGAGACTTTTGTTTGAGCTGCCATTGCATTCTAGCCCTTTTTATATGTGTGTGTGAGAAAGCCCTTCAAGATTAATTATGCCGGTAAATTTACAAACTTTACGTGATGTGAATAGCCAGATTATCATCGTATTGAAGTGACAAAACGTTGTGTGATATTCGTGCAACGGAGATGGAGTTGCTCTTCATGAAAAAGTGACAGTGCCTGTGAGTGTAGCTGACGTCTTCCTATTAATTGTAGTAGATGCTGCGTGTACAGTGTAGGTCTTTCCCCTAAATGAGGAGAACATTCTCTGGCTAGATGATATCATGATTGAGCCTCAATTAGCCTTTGAACAAGGCACTCGTGACTTTATTATCTTCCTCTCCCTCCCTGTCCTCAGTTCCAATTAGCCTCCTGATGCGTCTCCCATTAGTCGGCCGTCCCGGCTCGCTCCGTCAGAGGGACGTGTTGTCGCTCTGCGCTGATTTAAACGAAAGTGCAGGTAGCGAAAGGGAGGGTTTTGCGTGGCTCGCACTGATTATTATTTGTTCGACAAAACGTGGGACACCCCAGGTATCATTTACATCAGACGCATCTCTCAAAAGATACAATGTAGTGGAACAGGGGCATGTTTCTCTTGAGGTGCGAGCCTGATCTATAAGAGATGAAGTAGGAAGAGGAAATTTTGATGAAAGAAAGACTGTATTCAGTCCCACTCAGTGAGAATGGTGTACCTATGCTGTTGTTACTCTCTGTTCCCTTGAGGGTTAATTTTGTTCATGCTGATAAATGGAGTTGACACTCCGAAACAGTCTTGTGTGTAGTCCATCTGTTTTTTGTGTGTTTGATGTTTGTTATTTTTGGTGTTTTTTTTTTTGAGGTTTGAGTATAGATGCTATGTTTGCAAAATATTGTGCAAAATATGTTGTTTGATTTCATATTGATCTTGAGAAGAGAAATGACATAAAACTGAGTCGAAGTTTTGAAGAGTATTCTAACCGTACAGTATAATAACAGAGCAAGGCATGTTGCTCATGCAAAGGACTCTATGCTGCTTTATGAAAGACCATTACGGTACCTTCCAAAATCAAGGTTGAAACATTCCAACTGAGAAATGTTTATTTGCCAATGTATTCCAACGTTTCATGTGTATGTAACACACACTATGTTCTCCTGACAAACATACAAAAAGTCCCCCAGTCACCTGGGTGCGTCATCTTATGTTCTGCGATGGTTGGATTCTATGGCAATTGCACCAGTGTGTGCCCATGCATTGCAGTGTGCGGTGCATTGTATCGTGTGTATACATTTGCCCCAGTATTGGGCCGTATTGGGTACAGTTTGTACCCTGGGCAAGGGTTTCCAATAGTCCCACACCCTTGAGCTTGAGGTAACCCAAGCAGTGCAGGGTTCAAAGATCTCATTCTGGCTGCGCCGGAGCCGAGGGCTGTAGATCATTGCCAAAATCGCAGCCCAATCCCGCTCAGCTCATGCCTTGCCTGCAATTGACCTTAATCTCCGATTGCCTCGACAGCTAGTCTTCTCAAACAGGCTCTACATTCGTAAACCTCCCTGTCCAGATGCATGCTCATACATGTAGTATACACTACACAGATGGCATGCACACGTCAAAGTGTTTTACTGTGATATGACAATAAAAGTGCAATTTTAATGCTTAATCTTATGTTGACATAAGTAGTCTTCATTATACTCCTGTTTTGTTTTGTTTTTTTATTTCAGCTGGTGAATCAGTTAAGTTCCTGAATAATCTTTTCTTTCCCACACAGCATGTCTTCTTTTTCTATTCTGATGACAAATATCGTAAAGAAATCATCATAAAGACCAAAAAAAAAAAGATTTAAAATTCTCTGGACAACTGCAGTGTTTCTAGTTATTTTGCATGATGTAAGCTGTGGAAAATATCTAGTAATTGATTTCATTTGATTTCAGTTGATGTGTTTTATCAGACCACCAAAGGAAGTGATGTATGGTAATATAAGCAAGCAGCCATGGAACCATTGTCTTTCACCAGTTAGGGAGAGATTTCTTTTTATTTTTTATTTTTTATAAAATGTAAACAGAAAGTGCACTCAAAGTCAAGTTGCTTAGTGTAAGAAAGATTTAGAGTAGAAGAGGGTCTGGTGCTTAAATCTAATGGTTGTTGGCATTTATGAGATGTTGGTCACACTGAGGTCATTTCCAGGTCAACCTGCCGCACTGAGTGAGCACACACCGTGTTGACTGGGGATGAGTCCGTTGTTTTCAATAACTTACCCCACCTCTTCTCTCCAGGGATGGGAAAATTGCGAAATGTCTGACTGATACCGTTTGCTGTATCTAAAGTGAGTCTCGCCTGTGGGAATGTACTTTTGGGGCAAAATTTGGGGAAATTGTAATATCTCTCCTCTTTGCCTCTGAGCAACCACACAAATTAGTGAGTTACTGACCTATTGCAAATGGGGTAATTCACAAAAAGAGTGAATAAGATATCAATCTAAATGCTTCAGGCAGCCAGGCAATGACATTAGTCCATATTGTGGTGTGTCTCTGCTTGTGTAGAACTGTACAGTGTAAGTTTGCGCTGAATAAACGCAAAGCTTCCAGTTGTAAATAGCATAAAGATAATGGGATATTTTCTCACATTTCAATGTGTGTTCCATCCTAAACGGAATGCTCAGATCTTTTTTGTAGATACAGTGAAAACAATGGAGGGGGAGGGTTTGGACTCCACATACTACTGTGACCTTTCGTACATGTTCCACTGAGGATCCGATCAGCAGAGACCATTGAAACATTTAAAAAGCTTCTGAAATCACATACGTTCGCATCTTGTTTTGATTGAATTTTCAACAAATTGTTCATTTGGTGTATATCTCTATCTATCTCTTTCTTCTTTTTCAACCTTTTTATGTACACGCTACGATGTATGCTATTCTTTTTATAATTACGTCCCTCTGCGCCTCAGAATAGGATACTATATCGAAGGGCATTACAAATGCTGTACTTATTATTATTATTATTATTATTATTATTATGTGTAAAGATATAATATGATATTTTTATTATTATTATTTTTTTTTTTGAGAAACGTGTGTGGACATAGACAATGAATGCACATAGTGGCTGATTCATCTTTGCAGTTTTGATACATTATGCTTGTTGTACCACAGACATATTTGGCGAGGTGCTTGCGTCATCCAGAATAGTATATTTTTGCTGGACAGACAGAAAGGCACACACACATACACACAAAAAAGTATACAGATCTTATCATTAATGCCTGTGCGTATTTGCTTTACGAGTCTTTTTTTTAATGTTCTTCTCACTCTTCTTGTCTTTGCAGCAAAACGCCACAGGGGGAGACGTATTTTTGGAATGCTGTCGGTGCCTCAATCTCTATGAGATGGATTATTTCGGCTTGGAGTATTACACCAAGGGAGACCACTTAGTGAGTTTGTTTGCCCCTATGTAGTCTTGGTTCAAGTCTGCCATACTTGCCGAATTATGTATCTGCAGAAATCCATATCTGAATCTAAATCTGAATCTAGATCTTTATCTATAGCTATATCAATATCAACACCTATATTTATATCTATTTCTATTATCATTTATCTAAATCAATTTTATTTCTCTCTTTAAAGGGAAGGTAAACCCAAAGAGCAATGTGTGGATTGAGTGAAAGCAGCAACATTAGTAGAACACATCAGTGAAAGTTTGAGGAAAATCGAACAATCGATGCAAAAGTTATGAATTTTTAAAGTTTTGGTGTTGGAACTGCTGGATGAGGAGACTACTAGAGGATATGACGTATGAGTGGACAACAATACAAAGAAAATATAAAGGAAATTCAACAAAAATTCACTTTTCTAGAATTATGAAAGAGCAATGGACCAACCTCTTTCAGAAAGCAGGGGGAATAATTGCTACCCTTAACATATGTCAATATCAAGTTTATGGAATTTGTAATTTTCATGAAAAATTGATTTTTGTAGAATTTCCTTTATGTTTTCTTGGTATTGTTGTCCACTCATACGTCATAACCTCTAGTAGTCTCCTCATCCAGCGGTTCCATCACCAAAACTTTAAAAATTCATAACTTTTGCATCGATTGTCCGATTTTCTTCAAACTTTCACTGATGTGTTCTACTAATGTTGCTGCTTTCACTCAATCCACATTGCTCTTGGGGTTTATCTTCCCTTTAAAAAAAAAAAAAAGTAGAGCTGTTTGGATGCCTTTTCGATGATGCAACACCACAGCAGTTAATAGTAAGAGATACATTTGCACTAATGGCAATGCAGATAGCCTTTGACCCTCTGCTTGGCACAATAAATACCTCTCCATAGGCTTATATTTTATGTGTGAAATTTGTACATGTTAAACTCATTGGCATAGGAAGGGTTAAAGTGAAGAAGCTGTTAGTCATCAGACCGCTGTCATTGGTTCTTATCATCTTGTGTTCCTCCCTCCCCCCAGGTATGGCTGGAACCAGAGAAACTAGTCTTGAAGCAAGTTGCAGGTGAGTTTTGAAAGAAAGTAAAAAAAAAAAAAAAAAAAGCAAGAAAGAGAGAGGCTTTAGGCTTTGATATTCTTGCAACTAATTGACAAATTGCCCTTCATTAACATGAAGGAAAACTTGACTGACAGTCACTTGCATTAAAAAAACAACAACTCAAGTATCCATTGTTGCGACATTCCTGTTTGAGTATGTTCCCTAGGAACTCGACTTTTGTTTTCAAATTTCACCTCTTTTTATTTTATTAGTGGAAAAGTGAGCAAAGAAAATGGGATTCCATCGGGAGTCGAACCCAAGACCTACGGATTGCTAGATCGGTGCTCTACCGACTGAGCTATAGAAAGCCCTAGTACAGTGTTCGTCCCATAAACCCTTAATTCTCAATGCTCGGGTGGTCAGAAGCTATAGCAGTGTGTTTGTGTGTGACACACACGCACACACTTAAACCTGGCATAAACCCGAAGGATAATTCAACTTGGGGATAAATTTTAACGAAAAAGTGACATCACGTCACATTTGACAAAGTAAGAATGCAGGAAAATATTTCAGCAGCACTAGGAAAGTTTCATCAAGGGCAACATTCCGAATATGAATGGAAGATCATGCTCATATGAGCCAGTTTGACAACTCGGGGTTGATATGAAACACATACTTTGGGCTGGTGGAGTCGCAGGCTCAATCACTGAGTGATGAAAGCCCATGAATTTGGACATTTTTTGGGGGGAGGGGGGAGGGGGAAGGGGGAAGGGGAGGGGCCGTTCTGACAGTCTCTGTCGATGGAAAACCCATCCTTTTGACGATTGCTCATTATTGCCATGTATTACTTTGCAGAGAGACAGATCATGCCTCCAAGACACTTGGCTCCCTTCTCTTGCTCCGCTTGGGGAACGCAGTGCTCTTCCATTCTAACAGCGTAAATGCCAGTGAAGTTCTTCTCACTGCTTCTTAAAATAACCAAAAAGGATGATGATTCATGCCCATTTACACTCAAAAATGCTGCTGGTATTCAGAGCTGAATATGACTATTATTTATTTTTTTTTTTTTCAGCTTAAGTCTTAGTGTGAGCAGACAAATATTTCAGTGTGTATACCAAGTGACTTGGCAGTGCTTCTGCAGGTGGTAGGCCTTCACTTGTGGCCTCCGGGGTAGTTACACTGCGGTCTGTGATTACTTCCTCCCAAACAATGCTATTTTTCCTGACACCACGGCTAGGTGTCAAGTGTCAAGTACTACATGCAGTCTGTTTGAAAACAGAAAGAATTAAGAAAAATCTCATTTGCGTAATATCAGCTCCAAGGCACTTGGCAGGCGGGTTAGTCCCTCAGTGTCACGCCCAGACCAGAAAGAGGCAATTAGTTTTGTGTTACAGCAGTGCCCGGAGGAAATGATGCAGACACATTTGCTCAGTGTGCAAATGAATTTGTATTTTCTTTTCAACCGCCACTCTTTTTCAGCATCAATGTGATAGGGACTGCTTACATGATAAGGGATATTTAGGTAAAATCTTGAATGAAAATACATTATTCATCTGTTTTGGAAATGATACATTTTTTGTGAACATATATTAAAGAGAGACCTTAGAGTGAACTAACAGGTTTCAACAAAGTCAGACTTCAGTTGTTGAGTGCCTGAAACAAGTTTGGGCACTTAGTTTAATCTATGAATAAACTATTTTAATGTTCTAACTAGTATTGATTTCAAGTGAATCTAGCAAGAGTACTGGATGGTTCGTGAAGGAAAGGGAAATAGTAGAAAGAAACAGACAAGCTGGTTTTAATATCTTCCTTGAGATGATCACCAGTCCTCCAGCGAGAAGAGAAGGGCTCATCACACCCAGCTGTTCCCTGGCTGATACCAGCTGATAATTTCCTCCCCTCCTTCGCCTAAATATAGATGTACAAATGTACATCTTGCCCCTGCGTATGATGAAGGTGATGGGCAAACTTTTAAAGCTCCGGTAGAACTAGAATGGGGATTCGTGCAATGGGAAGGCCAGCCCTATACGGACATATTCGAGAGTCCTGTAACGAATTTTGTGTAGCTTTTTCATTGATCTTTATGTAAGTACTCAAATGGAATCAAATGGTACCGTCAAGCATATATACAATGTATGCTTCAATGCACTTATTCACTAATGGGCAAATAGGTTACTTTAGTCATAGATTTCAAATGTACCCCATTGGGTAATGAATCAGTTGGGCCTCCCTTCTCTCCTCCCATACTACCGGGCCTTTAACAGCCTTAACCCGTTGAGGACGAGTCCCAAGTATACCCAGGCAGTTGTCTATGGGAAACACATGTTGTAGCAAAATCAAACCGTCTTTAACGGGTTAAGGAGTGGGGACGTATTGTAGGACAGTACAGCAAAGTGCAGGCTGGGCTACCCCCTTTTTTTCAGCAAAGAGTTTGCTCAAGAGGAGGAAAGTATATGAAGTGATGGTCCCACCCACCCAGTCAATATGATTGCCTGGATGCGTACCTGACAAAAGACCTGTACGAACCAGGTTCCTTGCTCAGTGTGATGAGTCAGTGATGGTGTATTCAGATGCATGTTTACTCTGGCAGACATACATATAGGAGAGTATGAATCCTTTGAAACATCTGAATCAGTTCTGTGATTCTATCGGGTATATGACTGAAAAGAGTGCATGGCTGTACCCTCCTCTTTTCTCATGCTGTGTAGCTCCTTATTAATGTGACAGTGAATTTTAATGTGCTCCATTTAAAGCGATATTCATGTGTTGTGTACTGTAAAATGAGGAATGTTCGCGTGCATTTTAATTTTGCGGCGAATTTTGCGAAATTAAAATGCACGCGAAAGGTCTTGTCTACACTATATGCATTGAAAGCCAGTGGCAGTTCGCGAAAATTTCATGCTGCAAAAAAGGCTGTCGGCTCCAATGCACGAAAAATTCATGCCGCGAATATATCATGTTTTACAGTATTTGGGGTTAGTACTACTCTTTCCTTGAAAGAAACTTGCGATTATCTTCAAATACCAGAGGCGGAACACAATGATGATTCAGCCAGGGGGTACTGGTAGTGACTAACATGTTTTGATGGGCTCTAAAACTTGGCATAATAAGACTAAAGACACATCAAGAGTGCAATGACCTATTATATTAAGTGTGCTTGATCATATGAACATTATATCTCTATGAAAGACATTCCATAAACATGAGTTCACTCAGTATTGGCGTGCATTGTGTGTGTGGTGGTGTGTGGGGGGGGGGGGTTGGGTGTCATTTCAAGGGTTTTGCACATTCTAATTGTATTGAATGTCAATGAGTGTTTATTACATGGAGACTGCAATTGGCTCACTGGATAGCTGATCTGACTGAGGTTTTGGAGGTCCATGGTTCGATTCTCATGGGTATATGCGGGAAATCCGACGATCCCTGCCGAGATGTGGTGTGTGAGCGCTGCACCTACGCTCCTGGCAACCGGCACGAGAGTCTGTCATGCGGATTGGGTGTCATCATGACGCTCATTGAAAAGAGCAAGTCTGTGAATATGAGATGTAGAGATTGGGATGAGTTTAGAATACTATTGAACTCTGTGGCAGCTCAATTTAATATATTGTCAAACTTTGCTGGGTAGGTTGTATAATGAGCTGCAAAAATAATTGAAATATACTGTTTTGACACACAAGAAGTCTTTGGTATTGTGCTGTCAATATCAAGATATTTATGAACAAATATGATCACTAACACAATGCTGATAGATCTTTTATGAAACATTTTTTTACTCTAATCCTGCGGTGTGTGGGGAAAAAAGCAGAGTGAATCCAGTCATCATCATGAACAATTATTTTTTTTTTAAACATGTGATAGTATTTTTTTGAATAGCTTTGTTTTTAAAAAGATAATTGAAAGCTTCAGTTTATCAATTTCAGTGATACGAATGTCATGCAGGCTTCACACATTGTTGGAACAGTGATCTTACTCAGATTCATAAACGGACATCATATTATATAGTTCCAGGTATACTGCAGTTAACTTTGTAGCAACTGTCACCAGTATAAAACAGGTTCCGCTCTTAATAGCTAAAAAAGCGTAAATGGGCCTTCTTTTCAACATCATGATGCACTGTTGCAGTCTGGGCCTTGTTGAGTGAAAACTCACAAAGATGAGTGGTCGTGTTCGCATAGATTAAACTAACTGTGGGCACACATCCTGAGCAGCACAAGATATAATAGCTTAAGATCCTGAGGTGATTTCTTGTCCTTTGTTCCTGAGTCCAATTCTTTTGTCATGACAGGATATGTTATTATGTACTAAGACTGAACAACCTACGCCTGCATTGTGTGCTAATCCTGGCCCATATTGGATCACCAGGGTCAATTCCACCACAGACCAAAGTAGATTGATTGTTCACACCAAGAGACGGTGACTACGATTTTGTCACACGTGGGCTGGCATTGTTCACAAATGTCAGAGCACAAACATGTCATGACGTCAAGTGATTAATGAAAAAAAGAAAAGGGGGGGGGGGAGTAATCATCTTTTTCTCTTAATTCAGTCAGGGTACTGCATATAAAATCCAGGGATTCATCCTATGTATTTTTTTTTTTCATTTTTGTTTGTAAAATAGTGGGTGGTTGTAATACAAATTGCCATTGTAAGTCATTAGGTGGTGATTAACAATGCATCATGGTTGGAAGAGATCAGAAACAAAGCACTGTTCTAAAAATTATTCTTTCTGAAGCATGTCAGTGTAAAAAGTGAGATAAAGAAAGTGGTCATGTTGCTATTTTTATCAGAGTGGCCGACTTCTTGTAAAGGTACAAGTTTTGAATGTATGTACCTACCTATGGTGTAAAATGGAAACTGGAGCATGATGTTTAGACCTTATAAAATGAAGACTAGAAATGAGACAGAACATTGATGGTTCCCATTGCCAAAGAAGGGAGAAGTTTGATCAGAATTGCGATACATGCATTGATCATGCCATATTGTGTATACAATGCATGCATGTGTGATAAAATCAAATTATGAAATTACAGGAAAACAAGACTGTTCATCAGTGGGCCAGTAATATTGCTTTTTTGTTTTGGTTTTTAAACTGAATTTTTTGAACACTTCTCACCTCCGTAAACTCATTAACCATGCTGTGTGCTGGCATGGTTCCATTTGTACAGTAGTCAAGGTACATCTGTTTTCCTCTTAAATCTAATGACAGATATCTGCGTGGCATCTTGCCCCTCCAAAATGACATCTGCGCCCCCCCCCCCCCCATGTGCTTTGCTTGGAAATAAACTGTCAGCCCATGTTAGTTTTCACACTGACGCTTACACTGTACAAGTGTACGTGTAAAAAGAAGCCCAGCAGTATGAGAGGACTAAATACAATTTGTACTAGGGTGTGTGACAGTGCTTACAGTATTCATAAAGTGATATATCGCCTGTTCTCGTGAGGGAGCCTCTACGTGGATACAAAAGAAATAGAAACACTTTTGAGCATTAAAAACCTGGCAATAGAGTTTCTAATCTGCCCCTGGACAGATGACTAAATTCCTAATCGTTATTTGTACAATAGATAGAGGTACAATTGTAGAATGGCTATCCTCACACATTTGAGTGATAGACTGATGGGCATTCCAACAGAGCTCATGAATAGTGGGATCAGTAGAACTGTGAAATTTAGCAGCAGAGTTCTTCCCTGTCAAATAGCTGTATACGCAGTTGTTTTTGCATATAGATATTTTTGCGAATGACGAGGTCATAGACATTTTTGCGAGATGTTCTTTTTGCGAATCGACGCCGATGTTTACGTTAATGCTCTATTAATTCAACACAGCACATGGAGTCATTTTTCGCGTGTTGTTAAATTCGTGATCCAACTGTGATTCGCGAAATTCGCGAAAATTAAACCCTCGCTAAAATTACAGCTTATACAGTATGGTTACATAATCTGGTAAATTTAGTCATACTTGTGCTGCATAGCCCGATGCACCAACTTAAATGTTTTTAATGTGTTTTCTACCACACAAGTCATATGCAGTTTTCTTGTAATTCTGTTCTAATTTTGCTTACCCATGATCAAGATTATGGGATTCCTAGGAGTCTGTTGTGCACAGAGAGATTAAGGCAGTTTTGTTTTTCCTCATGACTGAATATTTACCACCAGGACAATTAGCCCCCTTCAGCCATAATCGCTGAATACTTCTCTTATATTCTTGTAGTGATCTGCTGTTGAGATTTATCATTCTGAGATGTTTCCATGGACTCACTCTTTGTTTTATGATGGGTGAAGAAGCAAGAGAGGATGATTTGAAAAAAGGATGAGTTTAGTCACCCAAAGAAACAAGAAGAAGAGAAATTTCAATTTCAAACCTCAAATAGTGTGGAGGATGCTCTCATATACAGGCAACCTTTGGGCCTTCATTTACATGCATTCGAATATGAATTGTAATAGAAAACTTGGACATGACTGTATGGTAGTGTAGCTTGCATGAATCAGACATTGTTGTAGTGTGGGTGGTAAAATCGAGTTTGAGCAGACACGTTTTGAATTATTCAACATGTAGACAAAGGGGGATTGAACTCTGTTGAACCGTCCACTTACATTGAGGTGCAAAAAGCTGTTTGTGAGCTCCTTTGACACAGATACAGTATTACTGCCCTTTTTGCTCTCACTTGATAATGTCTGCAGTGGGGTTCTTTCACGGTATGAATGATGCAGACCATGACTCCATACAGCAGAAAGAAAAAAAAAATGTACAAGCTGCATGTTGGCTCCCTGCGAAAATCATGAAAAGGTAATGGGATCATGAAGAAGCGATGCGGGTTTATAGACCTTGCGGCCATGTTGAGGTGGTAAGTCAAGTCAAGTCGTGGAATAGCAAATTTCTGGTCAGACACTTTAAAGAGCGCAGAGAGAAAAAAACAAAACAAAACAAAACCCACACATATCCATGAAGCGTGCCTTCATGCATGGTCACAGTACCCAAACTTTCCCCCTTCGGTTCGTCAGTTAACACCTCTTTGAACATACTCCAACTCGCAGCGGCATATTCCACGGTGCTGCCCTTGAGTTGGTCTGGCGTCGGGGAGTAGTACACAGTGTAGGCTGCCAACAAATGAGGCATAGATTGTGCATGGCCTAAACTAGGCCAAGGGAGGGAGAGGAAGGGGTGGGGGGGGGGGGGGAGGGGGGAGGGGGAAGGTGGGATGGGAGACGGTTTGTGTGAAAGGAAGAGAAGTGGGAGGGATTTAGGAGGGTGCGCAGTTGTTGGTATTACCAGAAGCCAAATATTCATACAGGATTCTCTGTCCAATTTTTTTTTTTTTTTTTTTAATGCCAGAAGCAGACATGTCGAGATCAATAAGGGAGAAACACACACTCACACACACACACACACACACACACACAACATCATACTTGATACTGTAATCCCTCTCGCAGCTCCAAGAAGCTATAATGGGATGCAAATGACTTTGCAGATTATGGCCTAGTATCTAAAAAAAATGAAAAGAAAAAAAAAGTTGTGAACATATGTTTGTAAATAATTTTTTTTTCCTCATACAGAGCTCTCTGGTTGAAAAACAGGCCTCTCTATAGGCCCAGGATGAGACCACCATGCACTCTGAGGAAAAAAAAAAACCCCACACACACACACACACAAACACACACAGAAATCACTAACCAATTAAAACTTACTGCCTTAAATGCACAAGCTGCTCTTTACCTGGATGGCACAGTGTACATTGCACTAGTGCACCTTCTGTTCATCATTTATTGTATTTTATTCATGGTAATAACATCAGCTGGGGTTGTCTTGCACTTTGAATAATCCATGCAATTAAAAGAAGTACGTAGATCATTGGTAAAATTTGAATCGAAAACAACCACATGAAAGCTGCTCAAATTAATAAAATACGAGTATAAGTTAAAAATAGTAAATTGCCTTATAGATTAAAGTTTAAATGATTGATAATCATGTCATAAAAAACTAGTCAGAATGCATAACATTCTAGTTGAATGAGAAATATATACTGATTTTGATATTAAATCTTAATAAAAGAGAGAAATCATTAAGATCTATTTTATATGGGATATGCTATCCATTAAAAACTAGAGAAGCACTCTGAGAGCGCAGACCTCCGCCAAGTATGCAGCTCATTTCCACCTCTGATCTTGTTCTTCCATAGAGATATCTGTGATTTTCACCCATACGTACTTACAGCATTTGTGTGCGGAGAGTCGCCCGATTTCCCAGAAGCCTTTGTTATGTCATAAACCCTCAGCTGCACGGCGTGCCTTGCCCTAGCAGAAACTAGAGCACGCACCTTAGTGCGCGCATGCAAACGTCAAATACGTGCAGCCTGAACTCCCAAGTTCATTGACCCTTCCTGCCAAAATATCAGAAATCCTTCATAAATGCCTCCAAAATTCTTGGATCACTACCAAAAGTTAATCGTTTGTTACTTATGTCATTCTCAACCTTTCCTGCAAGTTTCATCCAAATCCGTTAACTACTTTTTGAGTTATTTGCACACTGACAAACTAATGAACGAACAAACCAACGGTAACGAAAACATAACCTCCTCCCTTGGCGGAGGTAAAAATGAGAGTCTAAAAATCCAGTATATAACAAAAGACACATGAAGGCATGCAACCCCCCCCCCCCCCCCACACACACACACACACACACACTCACCTTCAGCTACAGTGTACCAACTATCCAACACAACATCCCAAGATTAATAATGCTGGTACTTCATTGCATCATGAGACAATATCATGGAGAAAGTCAGAGGATTTTATATCAGATTGTCATATTATATTCATAAATACTGTCGTCTGATCTAATATGAAATCCCTGCCTATATGAATATAAAGTACAGTTGGTACCTTGTAAATTGTATGGTAGTGGTATTAACTGTTCCTTTTTATAGCCATTCGGCTACAGAGTGTTTTGTCGCTGGGAAAAGCATTTATACTGTAGGCGATGTGAAGAATGTGGTATCGGTAACTGTTCAGCATTCCTGGAGCTTGTCTATCAACCTTGTCATTACTGTAGGCAAGCCATTCGTGTACAATGTGAATTGCATTTTGAGCTGGTAAACTTGAGAATGTAAAGGGAATATGCACTCCTGGTTAGGTTAAAGCAATAAGGCACTCATCATAATTCAATATCGCAGTATTCAGTACTTTACCATCGAGAAGTTCCATATTTTGATAATTCACAATATTTATAAATTGCTTATCACATAGAAATGTGTCTAAGCGCTGAAAAGTTTGATCCGAACTCTGAAGGCATGACAAAGATTTGCAAAGCCACGTGCTGAGTGTCCTCTTGATATGAAATTTCTGAAAAATCGGGAGTTTGCCAATAAAAGATTCAAGGAATCACAAAAAGACAATGCCATGAATCTGTTTCATGAAGTCATTGCATGAAAGTTTACATAAATCCCAGTATGGCCAAAGTCGCTCATATGTAGCTATGGGATACTATCAAAGAAGTACAATCCATTTTATGAAGTCTCTCATAATTGTGTCTCAGAGTGAAGAGTCTCTCATTGAAGACTTTCATGAAACGAACCCCAGGTGATTTTATTTTTGGTTTTATTCATGTAGAAAGCAGAGTAAGAGCAGGGCAGGAAACGGTATCTGCATAATATTCTATTTCATTGATGAAAATGTGTTTTGTCTGTGTCTAGAGCAAAGTAATGGTTGGAGTTGGCACAACACAGATGTTGTTATTGCTATCATTTCATTCTTCGATGTCAAGTTTTTGAGCAGTTTAGCCGAATGAGTCTTGCATCCATGCCATGATGTGCTCTTCCCAGGAAAGCCTTTTTAGTTTTCTTTAACCAGCAGAAAATGCACTGGCATTACTATCTCCCATCCTCGGCAGTGACTAATAATCAATGCCCGCGGTGGTTACATGTGTTTTTCACTCTCACTTCTCAGAACTCCTTGCTCATCCCCTCGTAATGTGCTACGGTACTCCCTGCAGTGTGAAAAATCGAAGCATGATATATTCGAGGACAGTGGCAAGGAATAGCCTTGTCACCAGGACACATGACTTTTTTTTTTTTTTTTTTTTAGGAGTTGTTTCGTCTGTCGGGTTGAGTGTATTTTTTGTTTAACAGTATTCTTCATAAATCTGTAAATAATTTGTTCATTTGCTGCAATGACAAAAATACTTAGGACGCTAAGAGATTATACATCATACATTGTATCATCTATTATAGGGAATGGCAGACAATTCTGTCAAAGTGAAGCAAGAGTGTAGCTGTGGTAAAGAAATTCATGGGAAGAAACATTGAAACTTTTGAATTACTTGATTATCCCATTTTCCCCTAATGTACAAAGTTTAAGACAAAAGCATGCAATTGCAACTTGCCAATGGCCATCTATGCCGATTAGTAATGGCAAAGAAGTCAGCATCTCTGATTCCAGCTATTTTGTGGATATTGACATGTGACGGGTACTAGAATCTGAATAAAGACTTTGATCTCAAAATGGGCTAAGCGCCGTTTTCGAAAGTCCATCATCAGTATAAAACAAAATAAACTTTTTGAGTAATACCTCCCTTGTTATATAACAAGCAATATTCATCAAGTTATGAGTAAAGATATCCTGCATTTTCTTATGATTTTCTCTGTTTTTAGCAGCTTTAATTGCACCTCATGAAAACAACAGTTTGAACATGCATTCAACTAGATGACATTGCACACTATGTGTAGACATTAACTGTTACACGAAATATAAGCATGATTGACAACAGAAGATATGAATATGCTGTTCCAACGTTCCACAACATCACTACTCAGGAGAAGTGATGATATCCATTTGTATCACCAACTTTATGATAAAGATCTCATGATAATATAACGGTACTGAAATCTGTGAAATAAGCCATGTTTGGTCGAAAAACATAGTGAATTCAATCTGAGTTTGAATGAAGAAAATTGATGTCGTTGATCGTGGAGTGGCACACTTCATTCTCGTAAAATACATCCCCGCAAAGATGAATTAAAATCTGTCGGAATGGATCAGGCTGTTGCTGATAATGCACATGGCACCGAGGAAAGCCTAGTGGTTCACCCCTCATCAAATTTTCAAATTGTCTGACGAACTCGCTTTCTCCTCTTTGTGATTGCAATGTGTGTGACACGTCAAGCTGAACCGCCATCCAATCTCTCGACGAGTGCCATGATTGCTTTCCTCTCGCTCCGGGGCAGTGGTCGTATTTTGTTGCCGCCTGGGCTCCGTGTCTGTCCAAACACCGGGACCGGACCCTTTAAAGATAGTGATATCCCAGCCCGCGCGCTCAGCTCGCTCACTCGCATCTTTTTCAGTCGCCCGCTTTTGAATCTCGGCCTTCCGTGTGTACCGTGTACACTGCTTCCCTCCATATCTTACTCCCTGATGCACAAACATGCACGCATAGGCCACGTATGCACACATGTCCCCATGCTCTTCAAGCTCAGTACTCACCTGCAGTCATGAGAAAATACACACATGCACAGACTTGTGCTACACACACACACACACACACACACACAAACACACACACACATACGTACACACGTACACACATTCATGTATACCATACATATGCAATATATAGATATGTCTGCATACGTGTGCAACATCCTTCACACATGCTTTGCTGTAGTTAGCATGAGACGGCGTGACGCAACCTCACTGCGAAGCTTCCAGCCAGCTCCCGTGCGTTGCCCGCAACGTTAAAGAGACATAATTAAATTGCACTTAATAATAAAGTCATTAGTTGGGTTGCAGACCGCGTAATTCTGCTTCCCTCCTCTTCCCATCATCTGCTCCGCTTCCCAAATTGATTTTTCTCCCTTCTCCCACCTCCCCGTTTTGAGTGTGACGGAGGGGGCCCCTGTATGCAGGCGAAGCTCCGGTACCACACCTTGTGCTTGAACTCCTTACAATATATACATTAATATCATATATATGCACATATACCTCCCCCGTCCAGTGCTTTTCTTTTGGAAACCCGTATATATATATTGGAGTCTTTTTAATTAGACAGCCTGACTCTGCAGCTATGGGACTAGCAATGCAATGTAATATTAATGATAATGATGACAAATTAATTAATATGATGATAATAATAATAATAATACTGATGATGATGATGATAGATTGTAATGATAAACACTATTTCTTGACTGCAGAAACTGTCTCGATATACACTATCTTCTTCTTCTGCAGTGCAAGAGCCCCTTACTGATATTTTGCCACACCGAACTGAATGATTTAAATAGGTAGATCTTAAAAGAATATTAGATCCATAAATATTTCAATCTACTGTACCAATTTATTCAACAAAAGAATAAATAGATACACAAATTATCTATGTTTATAGTGACGTGTAGATGTGTAGTTTTGAGTCCACTGTCATGGCTGAACAAGAAAAAAAGGTCTGTTATGGCTTAGAGTCACTTTTTGTGAAGACACACTTCTATGGTTCCTGTTGTCACACGGTGCCATAGGCAGCTGTTCTGTTCCACTTCGGAAATCTTCAAAGAATCCCGGGGCTGATGAAGCCAGTTGATAAATGATGGTCATACTACAGTAGATGTTCAAAGGAGTATTCTGGGCAAGAAATGGGATAATGCCTTCTGTGAAGTCCCAACAAAAATGAAATAGGATTATAACAAACAGACACATTTATGAACAAACTTACAGAAAGTGATGAAATTTTCCAAGTTGCTGTGCCTACTTCATAGGTTGTCTTTGAAGTCCCTTCTCATGATTGAGCATTCTATGTCACTTCTGGTATAGTTAGAGTGAAAACAAACAGCTTGCCTGTTCAGTACATGAGTGTGTGTGTGGAGCTGAAGTACAACGAGTGTGAAACGGCATAAATGGACTTGTGATTCTGCATGGTGAGTACAAATGACACAGCGTCCACTTCCTGAATCCTCTCTCTACCATTCTCTCCTGTGATTTATATCAATAACATTTCTTGTGGCTATCAGAAATGTTAGGATGTACCATACATCTGATGATTTCATGGAATTTCAAAGCCAATCATGAAAGAGAAATAGATTATTTCTTCTAAATCTATTTCTTCTAATTTGCCAATCAGAAGTTTGCTTTCACTCCAGCCTGCGCTAGATACCCGGATGTCTGGCAATGAAAAAAAAAGAAAAAAGATTTGTCATTACCATATTAAGGTAATGCAAGTTTTTTGTCAAATAACACCCCAAAGAGATTGCCCTTTTCAAGTAGCATGAGCGGAAGATCCATTCAATCATTTGGACTCTGATTCACTTGGGATATCATAACGGTTTGTCCTGTGAATTGGCTGCTAAAACATCATAGGTTATTTTTAGGTTAAGTGGACTTTCCATTAATCCAAGGCCTTTTATGTTCCCTTGATCAGTATAGCTTTTAATAGCTCCACATCAAGAGGATGGTGAAAGACAGTCGCCGTCTGAACGTTGACCGCGCACACGAAGCCAAGTGCTCGGATAATTTGGTCAAAGAGTCTCGCTTGTGTTCCGAACGACTTTCGACTGGCATTCAAGTTGGATGATGCTGGAGTCGGGGTGCCCATTTACCATCTAATTTGGCTGATGTTTAGGGGGTAATGACATTGCACCAGCTAAATCTATCGACCCAAATCGTGATTTGGATGACATCTTGTTTTACGAACCAATGAGGGAGCAGACAGTTGGAATGACATCATCACCTTTACTAGTGTAGAGGTGTGAGCAGTATGACTGTTCAGTGGAAAGATGTTTAACTGTTCAATTCCAAAATTCTCTTTTAATAGATTCAATATTTTATACTGTTTGTTGCCAATTTTGATGAAACCTGCACCATTCCACTTGTCTGACTATACTCTGTGTATGAAGGCAAAATTTGAACGTGTTGTAGAGTTGCACCATAAAACTGTGGATTGGCAGGCCTGGGGTTGTGCTATCCCAGTCAAATTCAATTTGGGTTGGTTCTGGTAGTGGGAGAGGGGTCCGGGGCAAACGTAATGGAAGGCACGTTTCCATTAGTTAGTATGGTATTGAGATTTCAGCTTGTATGAGGCATATCAACAAGGCTCAGAAAAAGGGTTGCTTACCTACATGCATTGTTATATGTACTTCACCTGGCTTCCAAGGCAATGACTTACCAAGTACTGCGACTGGAAAAGCAACTTAAAAATAAAGATTAAAAATGAAAAGGAGAGATGCCATTGCTAGTCTTGCTATTTCAGATAGGTATGCATGCACATACGTACAAACAAACAAACATAATACATACATACACTGTACATACATACATTTTAATGTCCCCCTCCTCCAGATCAGCGTGCATACATTGTAGGCCTACATTACATTTGTTTGTTTGTTTGTTTGTTTGTTTGTTCATTACCATCTAAGAAGATGGCTGGATAGCCCATGTTCAGCTATGCTAAGCTGGTCTTCCATGGGGTCCAGTTGGATGTGAGGTGGGACCACTTCACCAGGTTAAACACCATGCTCTTTGCGATGAATGAATGAAGCGGGATCTTTTAAGTGCATGAGCTGTGACTCTCCCATACACGGGACCTCCATTTTATGTCCTATCCGAGGGACAGTTTACATTATGAAATCATATACATAGGTATGACATAATGTCAAATTTTTTTCCTGTGTGGACATAAAAATGACTTCTTCTGTCAATAAATCATATGTGATGGCAACCTAATGAGAGCTCAGGTAGCTGTTAAACTTTCTCATCGGATAAGGATATTTCGTTTCGTCTAATATCGAAGCGCTTTGATACTTGGAGCCTTACGATGGACACCCACTCAAGTGGACAAGCTTAATCATACTGACAGTACATCATATAGACGTATAGTTTCGCTCAATGTGTCCTAAAAACATCATGATACATGTTTCAGCGTGCCATGAAAACGTCCTAAGTGAATTCTTGATGACACCTGAGTGCAATTGGCGATCAGTAATGCATGTTTGTCTCACTGCATAAGTAGGTAATTTATTCAGCTCATCATAGTAGAAAGAAAGCACGAAGAGGAAAAGAAAAAAAAAAACAACAACACAGGGAGACCTTAAAGAAATCTGAGAAACCAGAAACCTTCTTGGCATGAAACTTTCACGGATTGGAACCAACAGCCGATTTCGCGGCATGAAACTTCTGCGGTTTGCCACTTGCATTCAGTGCATTGTGTGGACAAAAACTTTCACATCCATTTCACTTATGCGAATCTTCGCTTCTCGGGAAATATTGTGAAAGTTTTCGTGAAAGTTTCACACCATACAAAAATTTGGGGTTTTACAGCACTGCGCCTTCTCTGCTCATGCTTCCAAACCTTCACATGTTGGCTCTATTCGGGGCAGGCAGCGACACACCCCCTCCGGACCGAATCAAAATGGCATCTGCCCTTCCAGGTCTCCTGATGCCTCGTCACATAACAACTTACAATTAAATCTAATGTGCATGATATTCTTCTGTGCAGAAGGCAAGCTTTCAATCTTTATATAAATATTGTACAAAGTAGGTAATGTTTGTCAGGCAGTGGATTTATGTGTCATATTCTTTATCAAAACATACACTTCATAATTGTACTGGACATTTAAAGACATCTGGAAGTGTCCAGTATAGCAACGAAATGCCTTCCCAGGGCAGGGCAGCAGTAAATTTTGTCTGACGCAAATGGACCTGGTACTTTCTATGTGTATCTTTCTTGGGGAGTTTTGTTTTTATAGGCCCTGCTGAATCTTGTAGCCAGGAAGACAAGTGCAATTCTACCTACAACGAGATGTAAACATTGGTGGATTATTAGTCTAGAGGAGGACAAGATAAGGCAGGGATGTTATATGAGAAATCTATCCTCGCTTTTACATGTACAAGAGTGTTTAATTTGAAATAAGATTGTAATGACACATCATTGGAATCATGTTTCATATTAAGCATTCTTGACGTGTGAATGCAGGCTGAAATCGCGGAGGGTGATTTGAATCGTAATTCCAATTGTGTTTCAAATGACAGTCCGGAGGTGTTTTCCAATCACGTTTGTCCAGAATTAAGCAGCACAAATGACCGTGTGAATGTAATTGACCACCAGTTGTGTTTTGGGGGTGGAACTCACAGTAACCTTTCAACCACTTCTGCAGAAAGACCATGCTCCCCAAATGCTCGCACTGCAGGCAAAGTGCACGCTACTTGCAGCTGGAGAATCATTGATGGGAACTTGGAAAGAAGCCAAACCTTCCCTCCTCGCTCTGAAATTCAAAGCTGCAGAATCCATGAAGCCTTCCTCAGACATTTAAACGAACGACGATTCGAATCGTAATTGCAATTGTGTTTGTAATTCAGCATTGAAATTAAGCACTTTTCAAAGAAAGATATTATGCAAGCTGTTGTACTATGACATTGATGACTCCTCATACTCAGGTTTGCACAGGCTGTGAGAAACCCTGTGCCATTATTTGTGAAACAAACTGGCATGACTTGTGCCGTAAGTGTTTGTTCTCACCTTCCCACCTATAAGCATTCGTGTAGGGTTTGCTTCTTGATTGCATGTCTGCTTTAACTGAGGGGAGCGTACGGCTTGCTCTAATGTGTGTATGTTGGTACAGCCTATGTCTGGACAGGAAGATGGGGGGATATGACTCAATATACTTCTGGTGGGGGGGGGGGAGGGGGCAAAATGTTTGCTAAAGGATGGATGAGTACATTTAGGAGATGTATGCCCAGACAGACAGACAGAAAAGTGTGTATGTGTACATATAGTGTGTGTGTGTGTTTGTGTTGTCTTGTGGTGTCTGTATGCATTAATTACAGAAATATGGAGAGACAAATTTCGACTTGAAACTTGAACAAAGTGCAAAGAGAAATATGATTCTATAATTGGTTTAACTAAAATACTTTATGTGAAAAAAAAACGAGCAAAACTAAAACATATTCAAAAAAAGTCTGTGTTTGCTTTACATACAGAATGTCAGATGTAGGCTGCAGGAAAAAAGAAGTAAAAGCAACAAAGAAACAACAGAATCAGAAGAGTTGAGTAGGAAAATTTGCGAGATTAGGACAAGGGGTTTACCTGTCAAAAGCGCCACACCCTAAATTTGAAGAGAGAAAGCTTCTGCAATTTTTCCTTGAATGTAATCATGTCCTTCCTCCATGCACTTATTCCTTTGCCTTTTTAGGGAGATGTCTTGAAATAGTGAGTGACATGATGCAATGAGCAGCATGTCTGTATTTAAGAAAGAAAAAAAAACAACAATATTTGTATTGTTAGTATCTGAAGGAGGATTATTCATGAGTTTACTTTGAGGCAGAATTTTCAGAAGGCTTTAATATTTGGCAAAAAAACAAGCAAAACAAAACAGAGGGTGTTGGAGATCACACTAAATATTGGTCGTGCCGTGCAAAAGGGCCGTTGACTCGCATTCGCGAAAGTTTCGTGCCGCAAATATTTCTGGTTTTACGGTACGTTCGCCAACGTTCATGCATGGCACAAGAAAACTCACCTCGCTACAAGTGAAGCACTTACAATCTCGGAACTTGACGTGGCGAAACAATGACAAGATCATAACCCTTGGCTCCCTTTACCCTCAACCTACTATTTAGCAAATTTTGTCATGGGATTGATACGATATAGTTTTTTGTTTTTGTTTCATATGCCATCCACACACTGCATGAGACAACTTAAAAAAGATAATAAGATGTACCATTTTTTTTTCTTGTGAAGTGGATCGTTATAGTTTAGTGATTTGTTATTTTTATGTGTCCATCCAAGAATCATTGGATTTGCATCCTGTTACGAACATTGATTTGTCTAAACCCTGAGCAGGTCTTACTTTTATGATTTTTTTAAAAATACTTCTTCATGTGGTCTGGTGATGGAGATAAAGTTTCATGACACCTTGACTATAAATGAAATCAAGTCACATGGTCTTGCAGATATCTTTATCAACTAGTGGCTTTGGTGTGCTTTTCTCTAATTACACACAGGAGCTGTGTAAAAAACAGGAAGTATTTGGCTAACGTTCTAATGAGTTAGATTAGCCTCTATGGGTTCTGTGTATCTGCCCAATTTCCTTTCAGTAACGAGAAGGGGGGAGTGGAACGTGTGTGAAAAGGGAGAAAAATCCCAAGACTCCAGAGAAGTAAATTAAGTTTCCTTTCTGCTATTTTTATCAAAAGTTGCCATCACATCACTGAGGGGTGAAAGGCATTGGATGTGGTAGGAAACCGCGTCATGCAGCCTTTGTAAAGTTTGAATTTTCATATTTTTTTTTTTTCGGAGCCATCTCCAAAGGAAGATGAGCGTGTCTCGTGATGAACCTCTCGTTGTGCTGTGGCGTGACAGGACGCGATAAGGGAACAGTTGTCGTAGTCGTCATGACTACCAGTTACCCTTCGGATGGCATGCCGAATGTACAGTGCCTCGAGAGTTGACGCGCATCGTTTCAATGGTACTCACTGTGCATGAACAAACATACAACTTACAAAGTGCAGTCATAGCTGAGTATCTAGTGGATGCAGAGCAATAACCAGGAAATCTGTATACCCCTGGTAGTCTAATTAGTCTCTGTCCAAAGAGTCTGCTGACTTTAAAAAAAAAAAAATTCAAATATACCATTCACTTCTGTAGACTATCCTTAATGATTGTTTACTTAACGATGAACATCTTTCCGCAAAACTCTGTATGTGCAGTATAATTTTATAGTGATTAACATTGGTAATGAATGTATACATATTGGAGAAGGGAAATATACTAGCAAAATATCAGTGGTAATTAATGTATATGGAAAGACTTTAGCCAAAATGTTACTTACAGTCGGTGCTGAATATAAGTTTAAAATGTGCAAGGGAGTTCCTGTAGCATGCAAGTGGACACACTATCATCACTAGGAATAACTGGCTAAGAAGTAGAAAATCTCCGAATTGTTTTTCCTTTGGAGAAGCAGAACTTTTCTTATGGTTCGGCAAGTGGCTGAGATCTTTATTGGCAGTAAAAGTCGTATTAGTTGATAACGACATAACTCACTGAAATAAGCCACGGTTTGGAAAAAATTATTCAAGTTTGTTATCACACAGACATCTTTCCGGCCATCAGACACTGTCTTGCAACCTAGTTTTGTATTGCTTCTGTACCTCCATCAGTCCCGTCCATAGCGATCCGCGTCGGCTCCTCTTCTGTGTGCAGAAATCCCTCCCTCCCCCTGAATAACAGGAAGCCCAGAAGTGACTTTGGATAGAGAGGGATGGGTGGATTAGCAATCACTTAGCCCTAATCAACCACTTCCAGATGAACGGACAGAGTGTTGCTAGTATGCACCCTGTTTGTCATGGCTACCTTAAAAAAAAAAGGGAAAAAAAAGCTATTTTCAGAATTTGTCTATCCGTCTGGGCACATTAATAGGGTCAATCACTTGGACGTATAGATTGCATTTGCAATCCCCCCCCCCCTTTTTTTATTTTTTATTTATGTGGCTGAGGTTATGATTGTGCCGCTCAGAGTAGAGGCAGAGTTGATTATCACAGATATTGATTAGGGTACTGAGGCGTTAACAAGTTGCAGCACAGTTTTGATATGCTATTAGTTGCTCTGCTTTTTTTTTTTTTTACCCCTCCAGTTTTTGGTAGTCTGATTAAGAATAGAAGCATATCTGTTTGCAGTGTTTTTGTTGAAGTTGCAGTTATATTTTAGTAATTATTATTGTTTGTGTGTTGTTGTTGTTTTTTTTTGTTTTTTTGTTTTTGCTGGTGTGTGGTTATTCTGAATCAGTGAGGGAACTGTAATTTCAGAGATGAATAAATTGATTGATACTGGGTGTACTTCCATTGCACAACAGACATAGAGCCAACCATACAAAGGTGCCAAAGTTCAGAGAGAGAGAAAAAAAAAAGATGAGGAATTGTAATCCACAGCCCAAAGTTTGAACAACACATTATTTATTTATGTCAGGATTGGGCATACATGTAACATGGAGGGCCCGTGTGTGAGAGAGTCACAACTCATGCATGTTAAAGGTAGGGGATACCTTTTACAGACCTCCCAAAATGCAGCAAAACATTAAATATGAACCTAAGGGGACTTGTTTAGGCCACTGCTGAGAAATTTGGAAGTCAACAGTTATCTACAATTTGAATAATGCACAAAACTCAACTACTCATAGTAGTTCTGTGTGTCAGCCACACTTAAGCCTTTTTGTTGCAGTCTTCTGTATTTTTTTATCTATAAACACAAATCTAAAAGTATAAGAGCTGATGTAATAACATATAGAGTGTGTGGCAAGAATGTATATAGAAATGTTTGTAAGTTTTGATGAACTTTCTTCACAAAATATACATGATGGATGCACATGCAGTGCATGGGTCTGCAAAGGTAGCCTAGTAATGTACTGGAATTTACGGTGAGCCCCGAAAAAACTTCAATTCAAAATCTAACGGTCAATAAAAATGTACTAAATGTTACCTTCCACTTTCAATACTTTATGGGAGTTTCTAAAATGATACTCTCTTCAACATACCACTGTATTTATACAACTCTTCACTTGAGGCGTGCAAATGGGATTCCCTACCTTTAAAGATCCCGCTTCATTCAGTCATTGCAAAGAGCAGGGTGCATATCCCGGTGAAGTGGTCAACCCAAGTACTCACAGATCTATGGAAAACCAGCAAGTGCAGCTGAATATATGGACTGTCCAGCCAGTTTGTCAGATGGAAAAGGAAAACAAACAAAACAATCAAACAAACAGACAGACAGACAGACAAATGGATTTATAATGAAGCCTGAATATCATTCCTGTATAAATTTCTTTCATTTCCATTAAACATCAAGAAAAACCCCTTTAACATCAGAAGAGAGGAAAGATGATATGTATCTTTGTGCTGTTTCTGGTTGTAGTACAACTTTGAATAAGATGCAGAGACCAGTCACCTATGACATTTGAAGATTTCCTTTCTATGTGATGACTTAATAAGGGATCTGAGGAAGCCATCTACTGCAGCTAGAGATGATGGGAATGCTGCCGTTTGATTACATGAATCAGAAACCCCTCAATTACCGGTCCGGCAAGCAGTCCGGCGTGACCGGCGTTGAGCCATTCAAACGGCCAGATTTGCCCCAATTATCGTGACTCATGCAATATGAATGGGCTAATCTGAGGTCCAGTGATGAGTTTGTTTCGTTTTTTTTTTTTTTTTTCATTTTTCTTTTTTCGCTGCCTACCGACAGTGTTTATATATGCCTGGGAATTATCCATGAAAAGATACGTAGATGTTACAGGGATACAGCTCTTGGGCAGTATATTGGATTCCCTTCCGCATCGGACGTAAGGCAGTGATAGCTGCCGTGTGCGTATATGCGACAAATACGCTGTGGCATTTTGATTAGGAGGAAGGCAGAGCATCATCCTGGCGTACTCATTACGTTAAACAAAGACAAAAAAAAATGGACCACTTTAATTCACGGACGTCTTTCAGACCGATTTGCTCATGAACTTTTGCAAAAACTGTAAGAAATATTTTTGTGATCAATCACTTTTCTATAAAACATTTATTGATATCAATTGGAGTTTGAACAAAACAGATGTGACAGTCGTAACGATGTATCAGGTCACTATTTTCGGCTTGAGATAAAATCCATGTGAATGACTCGTGTTTCTCATAGATTTTATCATTACTGTAATAAGTGTTTTTTAATAATTCTAAGCACATATTATTCATATGTTTTCCTCAGAAGTAATGGAAACTGAAACAGACATTTGCAGTTAGATGTACACTTTTCTGATCCAGTGCACTGAAAGGACACAGATGCTGTGTAATCAGTTTGCAGGGCATTACGAGAGATTTTACTTTCGTTTGTCCGTACAGACGTTTGTGGGCGAGGACCTCATACTTTGGATAGGCAAGTGCCCTCTCATTTTTGGTACCTCGGTTCAAGTGCTGGTGAAGTGCCCTGGTTTGTCTCAGGAATTTGATATTTGAGCATAAGTGCCATCATGAACATGTTACAGCTGTACAAGTGGAGTGTCTACCATCCATGCATTGTTTACCTTAATGATTAATCCACGCATTGATGAATAATTTAATTTTATTTCCCCATTTTCCTCTTTCTCCCTCCTTGCCTCTACCATTTTTCCATCTGCAGCACCGAAGAAGACGTTATTCCACTTTTCCGTCAAATTCTACTTATCCGATCCTGGGCAGCTACATGAGGAATTCACAAAGTAAGTCATTTTTCTTTGCTGTACATACATTGAAATTTTTGCTAGATTTCTTGCCATATTTCTTAGTTTCCTAGCTTCCTCCTTCTGCCCCCCCCCCCCCAAAAAAAAGAAAAGAAACCAGAAACCCTTTCTCTGGATGTACTGCCTCTTTCATAGCCAATAAAATTGTGCCCTGTTCTCCCAAGTTTTGATGGCTGCTGTAAATCACTAGGTGAATACAGTTTCATCGCTGATCATATTTTATGGCGATTAACACAAAATCAAACGTCCCATTCAGATTTCTCCTCCTGCAACAGCCACACATTCCCTTGACACCCATTAAATTGTTTGTCACAGGCAGAATGGCATTTGCTACAGTTTTTTTTACTCATGTACACACACATTGCCTCTTCGCAAACACAATAAATCATATCCACCAGCATACATGCATACATTCGTACAGATGTACATGTACAAATATACGTACACACACACACCATACAGGCATTATATGCACATCTTGCAATTCAATTCATCAGTTGATGAATTTCAAAGCTTGCTCTTGCATGTATGATGTGGTTCTGATCACACAAAACAGTATAATGCACACATAAATAATGCATAATGGCTTTACGTGGGATGAAATTCTATTATTTTCCAGTCAAAAACACAGGCTGCTCACAACTTTACAGATCTCAAACAAGTTAGTCAGCAGCAGCAGTATGAATGCTTTGAATACTTAGATTTGTTTGCTTTTTCCCCCTTTTCTGTGAAATAGTCATATCACTTTGAATGTTTTGAAGAAGACATTAAGAGCTGCGTTAGAGAATTAATGTCATAGAAATTTAAAGGGACTGTACAGTACTGGTTGAGGTGGGAATTCATGTTTTGAACATTCCTAAGTGAGATAATGAAAAACCTCTTATGAAATATGAAAGAGCATGTAATTTTAAGAAGGATTCAACATTTGTTTGATGAAAATTGGTTTTCAAATGGCTGAGATATCAAAAAAAGTGCTAATAATAAAAGGCGACATGCCACAACTTTATTAGGATCTCCTTGTTTCACCTTGTTTTTGGATATCTCAATCATTTCAAAACCGATTTTCATCGAATAAACTTTTGATACCCCTTAGAACTGCATGCTCTTTGACATCTCATAGAGTGGTTTCTGAATATCTTGCAAAACGTTAAAAGCTAAATCCTCACCTCGACCAGAACTGTACACACCCTTTAAAGGGGGATTTTCTCCAAATACGTGTGTAGATTCAGTGAATGCAGAAATATTGGTAAAATACATAAGTGAAGCATGTGCAAAATCGGACAGTCCGTGGTAACATCCCTGTGCCTGCAATTACAGGGTTAGTAGGCTACGACAGTTTGTGATGACGCAGTAGTGGAATTCCACAAATTTCATATTTAATGAAAAGTAGACATTGTCTTGATTTGTAAATTCTAACATATACTAAGGGTAAAACGATGCCCCGTGCTTTCTGAATGAGAAAAGTCAAGTGCTCTTTCATTATGCTGACAAAAAAAAGAAAAAAAAGAATGAAAATCTTTAGTATTTTTCTTTTTATCGTTCCCACTTCTGTGGCATCTCAAATTTGGAAGCATGCTAAAACCAGTGTTGGATTTAACCAAAATTTCAAAAAACAATATCAGTAACTTGAGAATAGATTGTCCAATTTTCCTTAAACTTCACTGATGTGTTCTACCAATATCCCTGCATTTACCTATTTCGGATCAATTTCCCTTTAATGTACCAGTTATTTCCTGTGCAAGTCATCTTCTACCCGTTTCCAACAGTAGAATAAGTTTTTTTTTTTTTTTTTTTTTTTTTTTTTGTATCCAATTATTATTCCATCCTGTACTTTTTCCTTAGCTCTTGCTTTCACCCTCATCCCAGCTCCCAGAGTCTTGCTCTGTTCCCCCGCCCCACTGCATACTTTTCTTGGCTCTGTTTTCCTTGGGATTTTCAGAAAAGACTGCTATACAGTAGAATGGCACACTGCTGTGTTCAGCTGTTTCCCGGAAACCTTTGGTACTTCAGCCAACCTCACCTACTTGCTTGTCCTGCCACACCTCCTGTCCCCACCCCCTGCCCCTCCTCCCCATGCCCCTTATGCCCCTCTCTGACAAGCACGCAGATGCACAGACAGATCATTTAAAAGGCAGTTTTAGATGCGTGCACACATTTGGAACATCATTCTGCAACATTTGTCAGATTTAGCTGCCACCTACTGCGTATTCAAGATCCAATGTCAGAACTCTTACTTCGATTCTGCCATCCCAACATCGGAAATGCTGGTACAATATATCTGTTCTGGGGACTATATTCTGCACCAAAAGTACACACCAGCTAGCTTTCAATACCAATTTTATTCACTTCTGTGAGTCTTTTCTCTGCCATTAGAGGCTTACCTGTTTAAATATTGATATGGATTATAGAGGCCAGTGCACACATATCCTTCTTTATCTGTGCTTACATGTTATTATTATTATTATTTTTTTTTTTGCCCGGGGGCCGCCATCCGCCGTGCCAATATTGCAACCATAAATGATTCAAGTGTGCAAATATATGTCGTTAGTCTTCACCAATGACTTCTGAAGTGGGAGTTTGGGGTGTGTGTGTGTGTGTGTGTGTGTGTGTGTGCGTGTGCATACATTCGTTGGTGCTGTAGCACTTGAGGTGGTGTTCATGAAAGCCTCTCTCCGATTGGTCCAGGTACCTCTTTGCCCTGCAAGTCAAGAAGGATCTGGCCAATGGCAGGTTACCTTGCTCGGAGAACACGGCAGCGCTCATGGCATCCTACATTTTGCAAGGTATGTCAGTCGGCATTCTAGTCAGTTGTCATGATGCAATGTTTTATCTAGACCCATGTCCTCTTTCTTTAGGCATTCTAATTTCTCTTTTACCCTTTTTTTTTGTTTTTGTTCCATTGGCAAGGAAAGTGCAACATTTTAGTTAGGGTAAATAAAGAAATAAAAAGAAATGGCATGTTTGATTTTGATGTCTTTTATGAAGTATAAACATTCATTTCAGTGGAAAAAAAAACAAAAACAAAACAAAACATGGATGGGTTGTTCCAAAAGTTATTTATGTAGCTTCAGGGGAGAATGCTGAAATATTTGCTGCCCCAAATTAGGGAAAAGATTTGTATTGTTATTTGCAGTGTGAGCATCATTCATATTCTCTCTTTCATTTTCCTCTGGACAGTTCCGAAACGTATCATTACAGTTCTTTTCTTCCTTTTAGTGTGTCTCTGAAAGCCCCTTATTGATGTCAGGAATGTAATTTTTATCTGCATTTAATAGTCTCTGTGTTTGTACCTGATGTAATAGAGGAGGCCCTTCCCAGTCACTTGCCCCCTTTTAAGGACATTTACAGTTTAATAGCACCTGAGATATCAGAGATGCTGCAGGCACATGTTAAATTTATTACATTGAATGAGCTGGACAGGGTACAAGAAGGTGGGAACACACAAAAAAACATGAATAAATAAAAACACATGCAGCCAGAAGTAAAGGCTATATATAAGTGGAGTTGCCAATAGCAACAGTCTGACATGGTGTTCATAATTAATGCTTTATGTTTATGTCACACATTCCTTGCTTTGGCACATGCCTGAAGTACAATACGCTTGCTTTTATAGATTGTGCAAAGAGTGGATGGAAAAAGCCCCCCATAAAAGATAAAGAAAAAAGCAACATCAAATCAAACCAATGTGATCCTTTCCCTGAAAAATTAGATTAGCTATAGCACCAGAAGAGTTACTGTCGATAATTTGTCAGTAGCTATGAATATCATGTGATGACAAAAAAAAAGAAGAAAAGAATGTCATGTGATGTCAAAATGTTATGGAATGCCTTTTTTTGCTTCATATAATATGTTCTTAAAAATTCCAATTATGCTTCACTCACCAGCCGAGGTCGGCGACTACAGCCCGATGGAGCACGATGACGGGCGATACATCACAGCGTTCCGCTTTGTGCCCAACCAATCCAGGCCCATGGAGCTCAAGATACAGGAGTATCACAAAAATCACATGTATGTAATCCACAACATTTTAAAAGCCCCCCCCCCCCCCCCCTCAAAAAAGTCACACCAATATATATGTGGATTCAGTAAGTGCAGAACTGTCAGTAGTAGACATTTCATTTATTTAAAAAAAAAAAATAAGTACACATTCATTTGACTTGTTACCAATATACAGCTCTATGTTTAGGATAGTACTTATTGCCCTCTGTCTTCTGAAAAAGGTAAGTCAAATACTCTTTTGTTATGATAGAAAATTGAAAAATTTTAGAGTTTTGTTTATATTTTCTTTATATTGTTGCCCTACTGTGACATCACATATGGTTGTGGTCTTCTTATCCAGTGATGTTAGTACATAGATTTAGCCAAGGCTATATTCATAACTTTTGAACAGTTTGTCTGACTTTCCTCAAACTTCACTAATATATACTACCAATATTTCTGCATTTACTGTATCCATATGCAGATATTTCCCTTTAATAATTAAAAAAAAAAGAACTGTCATGAGCATGATGAATTGGACATGCTTAAGGTCAGAATAAAATACTTCACAGAAGTACAAGTGCTATTGGTTATCAAATTAAATGAGAATTTACCTTATAGGAAAGAATGTGTCCATGATGAAGATGGCAATTTATGACAAAGGCAGCAGAGCAATGGACATTTATGGGACCCTCAACACATCCTTTAAAAAAAAGTTATGGCCCTGCAACTCCATAAATCTTGATTAACACCTTAGGATTAGAGATTGTAGTTTTTTTTAGTTTTCCAGTCTTGTTTTAAGAAAGAGACAAAGTTTTTGTGGACACAGATAGAAATGCTGGAGTTTTCTTTCTTTCCTAGCAGATTTACAAAGACAGTATTCCTTTACTACTACAACTTGAGCAAATAACTTATAAACAATGTATATTTTCAGAAAATATAAAGTTTGTGTTTTTAATACTTTTCTCCCAACAAAAATTTTTGTTTACCTTCAACTGACCAGTATTGCTGTTTTCAGATACAGTACCTCCATGGTGCAATGCTTGATAGCTTGTTCACAGTCAAATTGTCGTAACTTTGTTAATAAATAGTTGCTGGAATTGTTGAATTTCTCATCAATTAAAATCTTGTATACTTCACTACCATCATGGAAAACATCTATAAGTTTCTCTTGAAGCAGACTCAAAGGCTGATATATGGTAAGGAATGTACTCTAAACGTCAATATTTTCGCGTGATTAATTTTTCGCGCTTAGCGGCTCAAGAACACATTTGCGGGTTCTCGAATTCGTGCTGCACGATTGTTAACCCATTCAAAATGTGCAGATAAAATTGTGAAGATATTTTCGCTGGTCTTAGAATTTGCACTCACCAGAAGTAGCACAAAATATGTGAAAATTAATGTACTGCGAAATTTCTGCATTTACAGTATTCATATCCTTTTGTGAATTATTGCAGTGGGCAGACAATGGCTGACGCAGACTTCAATCTCCTGGACGTGGCGCGGCGCCTGGAGATGTACGGGGTGCGGCTCCACCCGGCCAAGGACTACGAGAACATCCAGTTGTACCTGGCCGTCTCACACCAGGGGGTGCTGGTCTTCCAGAACAACACCAAGATCAACACCTTCTCCTGGGCCAAGATTCGCAAGCTCAGCTTCAAGCGCAAGCGCTTCCTCATCAAGCTCCACCCAGAGGGATACGTAAGTCACACTTCTTTCTCGTCATTTCTTCTTCGGTGTTTGGTAATTGGTGTTTGGTGTTGGTTGTTCAGTGTTTGAGGATTAGCTTCAAGTGCAAGCACTTCTTCATCAAGCTCCACCCAAAAGGATACGTAAGTCACCCTCCTGTTGCGTCATTTCTTCTTCAGTGTTTGATGTTTGGTGTTCAGTGGTTTCAGTTCAGTGTTTGGGGATTAACTTCAAGTACAAGTGCTTCCTCATCAAGCTCCACCCGGAAGGATAAAGCCATCCTTCTTTCTCACTATTTCTTCTTTGGTGCTTGGTGTGTGGTGCTTGGTGTTTGGTGTTTGGTGTTGGCTGTTGGGTGTTCAGTGTAATGCCTTCAGAGTTTTGGGGATTACTTGTGGTTGTATATCAAACATTTATTCTGCTCATTCAATTTTTTTTTTTTTTATTTTAATCATGATTTTGTTGATTGTGTGAAGTGGAACATAGAAGTTCTCTTGTGCTATTTTGATTGTCTGCAACTGGAGTAATTTGCCCAGTACCTATGATTATTGGAATCCCATGTGCTGTATAAAAGATCTTCTGAACAAGTCTGCTAACATTATTTATAGAAGTTTGCCAAAGGTCAACCACCTGCCAAAAATCACCAAGACAGAAATTGGTGTCTATCGGATCTACGCAGCAGACTTTTTACCCACACTACATTTTATTGTGGCAGAGCTAAATTAGTCCTCAAGTTGGATCATTTTCATGCCACATTCGCCCTAAAATGAAGCATGCCCCGTGCTGCCCTGCTGTTCAATGACTGAGATTTGGAAATTGATACGAGTGGGCATATATAGGTCAGACTTCTGAAGTGTCAGTGCAGTGACACATCATGTGGCCTGTAGTGATTTAAAGATGGTGCGATCCTTCACTCTCCATTTTGCATTCAATATGCTGACGAACCTGCAAAATGCGCACTGGAGATGTGTGTTATTGCTATGTGAATAGGCAGATGTCGTATATTCCTTCCTTTTTCTTTACTTTTCTTCTTTTTTTCTCCTAAATTCTTCACAAATTTCTAGGTTTGTTAGGCACTAGCAAACGTTCACAAAACTCAACTAATATTGAAACCTTGACCACTCATGACTTACAATGATTTTTTTAGCAATGAGCTAAATGGGCAAACTTGCCCAGTGCTTGGAGACATACAGCCATCTATGCAAATCTAATCATATGACCTACTTGTCGGCTGATCAGTTGTCTTAGCATTGCCTAAATAGTGGAAAGGAACTTCTGGCCATATTTAGAGAAATTTAATACAAAACTCATGTGAGCTTGCTGATCAGCGGATTTTTGAGGAGTCAGTTGTGTTTTCATTGATTTGTTTTGTTTTGTTTTGTTTAAATGAAGATGTGTGTTGAGTTCATATGGTTCTGATCATGTAATGACTGTCATAAAAATCACTCGCCATTTATCAGATAACTTGGTCCGCACATGTCTGGCATTGGGAGGATCGATCCAAGAGCTTTCCATCAATCAAGCTGCCACGCTGGGGTGCCCCAATTATCGAGATGCACAAAACTAGTTTCTTTGACAGCGTTTTAAAGAGGACGTCATGTTTTCCTCTGATCACCTTTTTATGCCTCCGCCACGAAGTGGTGCCGGAGGCATTATGTTTTCGGGTTGTCCGTCCATCCGTCCGTCCGTACGTCCGTACGTCCGTCAGAGATGCCAACTATTACGGATTTCCCGTAATTGTTACGGGAAATGATCACGATTACGGGAGTACGGAATGTCGCCTAAAAATTACGGTTTTTGGAAATTCCGATAATGCCCTATCGCCTATGCAGCAAGCGCTACATCCATGCGGTAGGCTTCCCCGTCTCCCCCCGGCGCGCCCCCGGGCCGGAAGCGCGAGCGGCCCCGGCGCAGCGAGCCCTGACGATACTAGCAGACTACACACTGTACATGTTTCATTCTCCAGCCGGCCCGCGTTGCCTGGTTGCCCGCATTTGTGTGTGTCTGTGTCTGTGTACTCGACCTGTGTGTGTTCGTAGCTTCCATTATAGAAAAGTGTGCGCACACGCAATTCGCTGCTTGCGTACTGTGTACATCGAACGGAACTTCGCGCGCGTGAATCCCTGTCGCCTACGGACCCTGGATGTTTACATGGATCGCCGTGGTATCCCCATGTGTGGCCGGCCGGCTGGGGAGCGCGAGTATGGTAGCTTAGCTACACACTGTAGCCAGCTGCCACTTTAGACAGTACCCTATTTCGTTTTGAGTCGGGGTAGAAGCGCTTCGTTGTGCAATGTCTGCTTCTTTTTCTCTACTTCTTCCGTTTTTCCCTTGCCTCCCAAGTACGAAATGATTTTAGAGTGTTGTGTGTGTTTTTTGTAACGTTATTGCATCATTTTTCTGCAAGGAAGAGGTGAGTTTCTGTTCGTGTATTGTCTATTGATGATGTGCACAGCAGTATGTGCAGGTGAAAAGCGTTCGAACTTTCTTTCCCGAATATCGTGGAAACTCGATGTATTTCTAGGCCTATAAAAGGAGATCTCATATAACAGAATACTTATAACTAACTATTTTCAGGTCAAAATGAATTAATTTCCCTTATTTTGTATCGTTTATTGACGATCTCGAGGATCTCGTCGTAATACCGAATTTCAAATGTGTATTAGATTTATAAATTTCGCGTAGCTTTCGGTGCTGCAAACTTTTGCTAGGGCCTAATCTTACTACAAAAGTTATCTTTCTATTTCTGTTGTTTCTCACACCTCGTTTGGTACGATTTCTTCCATTTTATATCACTTTATCCGTTCCCTTTATGCTTTTGAATATTTAAACGTAATTCTTTCAAGTGTCTCGCACTGTTATTTTCGTAACGGCGATTTCTTCCCTTTCCTGCAATACTTTTTCGAATCGAAGCGACGTGTGTTGTCTTTTCTAAATATTTGTGTTGTTGGGAGGTGTTGATACTTTGTATTTGTTATTCTTATTTATTTTCCTCGGTGTTTATCTCGAGGGACTATGCGTGTTTCTTAATGTTAATAGGAAAAGGCTAAAATGAACCGAGTGATGACTGATAGTGATGATGAAAACTATGCTGGTACAAAAAGACGTCTTACTGTGAATGCTGAGCGTATGTGCCGTTCGTTTTATTTCACTTTCCCTCTTATTCTTCTTTCCCTCTTACTCTTCTTTCCCCTCCAAAGAATGATAAAAAAAGAAATTACATACACCTCCCAACAAAAAGATCCACGATCTACCAACCTTGTAAAGTTAAATCTAAATGTTCAATATCAGCAAAGAATAAGGGGAAAGCACGAATTACAATAAATTAGAGCGAAGAGATTGTTTTACATGCAGTCTCTTCGGCTCGAAGAAACTTGACACCCCACCCCTCTCCCTTGTGGAAATTTCCACAAAAGCAGGTGCCACACCCAAGTGCGTGCCAGACGAAAGAATGCGCGCGCTGGAATAAACAGCGTGTAAATATCCTGGAAATATCGATCGAAGAACCAGCTCATTAGTTAAAGTAAAGGAATCATTGCAAAGATATCGTGATTCTATAGCCTTTCTTTTGGCGCATAGTAGGAAACATCAAACAGTCGAATATAGTGTACTTAATCGAATATCTTATGTTCCCTGAACAATAAAAAAGGATCGATTAATCAGTCAATTGAAAATGCAACCACAGAAATACTTAAAAGGTCTCGTATGCCCAGACAAATTCACTACGATTAGGTCCAATGAGATTGAGTCATCACTTGGTTAGATAGTAAAATCATGACAATTTATTTCAGTTCACGCTCATCATAACTGCTTATTACTTTTCAAAGTTTTGGCTATCAACATTCGTTCGTAGGTGTTTTTGTTTGTTTTGTATGTTTTTCCTCGTGAAAGACGTAATGACTTTTTCGTATCGAATGTAAACTCCATGTTTACCGTAAACAAGCCATTCAGCTCAGCTATGGCGCATTCGATCCATCGAACTTGCAGTAACCTCTTAGGCAGGAGCACATATGGGTCTTTCCTTTAAACTTGAAAGTGATACCACGTGTTTGCACATTGGCGCAACCACACACAGCGCGGCATTTTTGCGATCATCGTTATAGCAGAGTTTCCGATTCCAGTTAGGGTAAAAGAAATTGGAATACTTCGGAAAATACTGATGTTTCAAATCCAGTAAAATGAAAAAGCCTGAAAACAACGCATGATTATATTTTATAGTAAACAATAGTCGGAAACACCGAAGAGAGTTTTGCATTCGCTCACACAGAAGCTTTCTGGAGAAGATGAAAGCGTTCCCCCTCCCCTGCTAGATAGTGGAAGCTTCCATAACCAGCCCGCAAGTTTCTGGAGGTACATACATGCACTTGTACACATGTATGCATTGCGAGAAAGCAAGCAATCAACGCTGAACATTGCATAGCTTGGATTCTTTATCGTGCTGGTGTCCAGCTCGATACTTCGGCATGTGTTGTAATGTTTTGTTTAGAGCCTGTAGGCCTCATGAGTCGACGAGTTTAATTCAAAATAGCAAAAAGGGGGAGATGGGGAAATTACGGATTCTGGTGGAAAAATACGGATTTTGGAGCTGGTGAGTCCGGATTTGTGCTTCCAAAGGTTGGCATCTCTGGTCCGTACGTACGTCCGTCCGCTTTCGTTTACGCGATAACTTGAGTAATATTTACTGGAATTTTACCAAACTTGGTCCAAGTATGAAGTATGATGGGGCAATGATTTGATTAGATTTTGGGTGAAATCGGCTAAAGGTCAAAGGTCAAAGGTCAAGGTCAAATCATGAAATTGTATCCGTTTACGCGATAACTCAAGACTGGATGGAGCAAATTTCACCAAACTTTGTTGGAGGATGATGTATGATGGGACAATTACGTGATTAGTTTTTCAGTGAAATCGGACAGAGGTCAAAGGTCAAAGTTCAAGGTCAAATCCTAAAATTCATCTGTTTACGTGATAACTCAAAACTGGATGAAGCAGCTTTCACCAAACTTGGTCCAAGGATGATGTATGATGGGACAATTAGTTGAGTAGATTTTAGTGACATTGACAAGAGGTCAAAGGTCAAAAGGTCAAGGTCAAATGCTAAAAATGTTGCTATTTCCCCCATATCTATGCAATGCCCGCAGTTATTTTCTTGAAACTTAGTGTAGACATGTACTACTGCATAAAGATTCTCCAGAGAGAGTTTCATGTCATAAGGTCAAAGGTCAAAAGGTCAAAGGTTAGGTGAAAATATTGCAATATCACTTTTCTCGCAAATGGTTCAATGTATCTTCATGGAACTTGGTACATATGCATACTGACTGGCAGGGATTATCTAGGGAATTTAGGGGTCATGGGTCAATAGTCAGGGGTCAAATGTCAAGGTCAACTCCTCAAAATGTTATTATTTCCCTCATATACTAGTATATGCAATGATTGCATCAGTTTTAAGATTTAATATATGTACATGTATTACTTAATGGAGATTCTCTTGGAAATTTCCAGCCAGAAGGTCAAAGGTTAAGGGTCAAAGGTCAGGTTTAAATGAAAAAAAAAATATTTTGTACTGTAATTACACTCTTTCTTCATACCTTGAAGATTATACTCATTGCATAAACTTATAATAAGGTCTGTCAGAAGTCCAGTAAAAATTTTCAATTCCCCAAATATGTGTACCTGCACTCTTTAATAGACAATTATAGCAAACCCAGTTCGTGGAAAGTGATCATTCAAGATATTTCTGACAAACCTGTTAATTCGATATTTTGCCAGTTATGTGAAACTGTCAATGTCATCACACATTGTGAAGACATTGTACTATACACCTATTGGGAGAATTATGCATTATGGCAGAGGCATCAGTCGCCATAGCGACATTTCTAGTTATTTTTATTTCTATTTTTCTTGTTGCTCATATTGACCTCAATAGACTGTGCCCACCACAGTCATGCGAGGCCAACCATCACGTTCAGTGAGCTGTTTTTACTACCAAAGAAAAAGCGTACCATATTTTTAGAATTACTTCAAGGTACAAGGCACATTTGCCTTTTTACTGTACATACAACTGTTTTTCATTGTTACTTTAATCTGCTTTCAACACTGTCACCTACTGTCACGTTGCATACCCATCCCAGTTTAGCTTCATGGACAAGTTGCTATCGGGATTATATCCTCAAGGTTCAAGATTCTAGGGAAAGTAAAAGAGTGAATAAGAAGCATCATAGGCTAAGGAAACTAAGAAAATTTGCAAAATTAGTCACAAATATCATACATGTTTAGCTCAGTGTCAATATAGATGCTTTGTCAATGACCTTGCAGATGCTATGTCAAATTGAATTTTGTCAGAATTATGTCACCCCTTCGCTGATTATAACAAAAGTAATTGTTTCCGAGATGTGTTCCCTAATATTCAGTGTTAACTTCAAGTAGGAACCTCACATTCAGTTGAACTGAACTCATAAAGGTCTTTAAATCCTTAGGATATAAAGAGTTTAGATGCAAACACATGTTCAGCAGTTTTTATCAATTTGAGATTAAAGCTGCTGTAAAACAAGGAAATGATTAAGGTACATGTGATGATTTTAATATCTTTCAATTATTTCTTGTTATGTATGAAGTGTAGTATTATTGAATAGATTTTTTTTTCTATTTTTTGATGACCTTTATTTTAAAAAGAAATTTAATAAATGGCTTTTAAATGCCTTTGCATTCAAACTCTTCATATATCAGTTTAATGAGTTCTGCTGTGACTTTTTCAATGATCAAATTGAAAAAATTTGATATAAAAGGATAAAGAAACAATTATACACAACAGACTATTGGTTAGGTGTGTTCATATTCAACGTCATTTGGCATGCAGTGAAAAAATATGGACTTTTGTTTTGAATATAGCAGCTCCTCTGAACTGATGTTGTAGAGGGTGCAAATACTCATTGTGAATATGCGAGGGATACATTTCCAAACTGGTCACTGGAGATGATAATACGAGAGTTTTCTCCACGTCAGGTGACCCGAGTGCATTACTTTGTTACGGTGTACCGCACGCTAGTGGTGCATATTTATACTCTATCAGTTGTCCATTACAGGCACGGCAGATACATGTACTGTACATACCCGGGAGATACCTCCGTCGGGTTCATTAATGCCTAGACAGCTAAAAGTTCCCGCTTTGTGGTTTCTGGTCACGCGCGGTGCCGCACCCGCGGCTGTCCGTGGGTTAAGGAAAAATATCGGAGCTCAACTCCTCTCGTTTTGATCTCTCCCCTAGGAGGCATTTGTACCCCAGTCTGTATGCGAGGCACAAGCAAGTAATCGCCTCCGTGAACGTGAAAAATATATCACGCTCGAGACTTAAGGTGCTAATATTCCCCTCCTAGTCCGTTATCACCGCTTCTCTCCCGGCCTCATCCTTCTGCCGCCATTAGTGTCATCGTAGGGTTGACATTTACAACCCTGCCTCACGACAGCTATTTAAGGTTTGGGTTTACAAGTCGAATCATGATTACATTTTCATTTGTATTTCTTAGGCTATTTGTTCTCGTTAGGTAGAGGTTTCTTTCTACTGATGGAGAGAGAGATGGAAGAAAAGAGAGAATGGATGGAGGAAGGTTAGATGAAGTGGGACGAAGGTTAGATGGAGAAGGAGGAGGAGTAGAATGAGGCGACATCAACCCAGAGGCCACTCGTAGTTATGCCCATGTTTTAGTTGCCATAGCTAATAAATTGCTTTGCTGCTGTTTTAACTGCAGTTATTGGTGATGGTAATTCGTTGCAGAGTGCCTGACGAGAAACAGGTGCGCCAGTTGCCTGTTCGTTGCCCCTTAGGAAATGATTTATGATTTACTTCATGTTTCGTTGTGTTTGAATCGTACGATGGGCCCTGAATATAGCGCAGGCAATCACCAGGTTGGGAGGTGCAGTTGTATTAGAAGCACATGAGGTTACATATCAGCTGTTAAGTTTGCTGAATAAGGCATTGAGATACATGTAGCTATCAAGATGCAATTTGTAAATTAATCCATGTTGAGATATGGTTGAAAAATAGTATTCCTCCACCCCTGTACTTTTCCTTGGCCACAGACCAGAAGATTAAAATTTTTCTAGCAACTATTTTATCATTTTCTTTTATTTTCATATTTTTATAGAAGGGGAGGGGGGGGGGGGAGAAGGGGTTTCCTAAAGGGGGGAAAGTCAGTGCAGCCATGGTTTGAAGTCAATTCCATGGTATTGTCTAATATGTCTCTGCAAGGCTCTTTACATCTTAACCATAAGGATTGTATCCATCCTTACAACTTTTTTTTAAATGAATTTTTGGTATTTAAGTTACAACATTTGTGGGGTCTAACATAGTGCCACAATGTTGATTTAAAACTTAATGTTGCTTGTTGGAGAAATCAAAATGCGAGCTTTATAGGAGCTAGTAGGTTAAGTGCAACAGTACGTTTTACTCATGGATGTTATGCAAAGTATACATTTTGCCAATCATCTGATAACTGTCCATATCTTGATTAGATGTAGATGTATGATTGCATTGTACAATGTAGATGTTTTTGGATATGTTGAAAAAGTGGTGAACTTTTTAGAAGGTACATGTAATGGTGAATGTGTAGATGTTGTGACAGAATGTGTGGGGAGGTCACATGTGGAAGAAGTCAGCATTCTGAGGTTAATGTACTTGTGTGTGAATGTTTGTACATGTACATGTATATAATGTGTCTGAATGTATAACTTTTTGTGTATGTATCTATTTGTGTGTATGTGTATTTATTTATGTGTATGTGTGTGTCCATGACTTTTGTATCTCTTGATATGCTTTCTTGTGGAGGCATCATCAGCGAAGGCCAAAATAGATGTGCATATTTCATGCCCAGTGCCTGAGAGGGGATCAATGCTAAATGCATCCATATACATGCTGGATGCATGATAGCATTAAGGCTGCGTTCATGCGGAACTAGAATTGCGTTTCTAAACACGTTTAGTCGCTAAACGTGTTTAGTTGCGTCGCGTTCATGCGATTTTTCCATTTAAACGCGTTTCAAAACGCCGATCTGAAACGCGGAAAATAGGGTGTTTTGAATCATGATTCTGCCAGAATCACGATCGCAGAAACCGCATGAACGCAACCGTGATTTCAATCATGATTCTATGACGTCATTGTGCGTTGTGCGCATGCGTGTCTCGAGGGGTATCCCACAGCTTCTTGCTCTGTTCGCGCGCTTGTGTACGTCTTATGAATCGTGTGTTTCGGTACCATACTTGCACTTATTTGTTTACATCAACGCCATACACCGATTCTATGCTAGTATCTAACGTTAACTGTGTAATATGATAATACATGTAATAACTCTCCGATTAAGTTGATAAAAGTAATGGCTGCAGCGCTGTGTCTACCTAGGGAAACGATTGGAGAGACGAAGAATTAGGATTATTCCCTTCTGTGGGCAGAGCCTGAATGTCACACCTTAGTACAACTGTATTGGAAAGTATTCACTGAAATTAAAACGTAAAGGCCTATAATAATACTGACTGATCAGTTGGCGTAAGGAGGTCTGGCTCGAGTTGCAGAAACTGCGCAGTGCGCTGCGCAATGGCAAAGGATGAGCAGAGTCAGAATCAGCGTTGCAAAAGCCCGCATGAACGCTCTTCCGCTGAGACCGTGATTTGAAACGCCGTTTTGAATCATGATTCATGTTTGTGATTCTGGCTACGAAATTCGCATGAACACGGCCTTGGTCCCCCGCTTTTCCCCCTCCAGGTATCTGAACTGTAACCAGATGAGGCCAAGCCCCAGAAAATGAGGAGGATTCTTTGGCCTGCAGGGGTCAGATATGGATGAATTTGTGATGTTACTTACGCTAGAGCTGCCCCTGTATATCCATTCACTTCTACGCCCCCATTCAGGACCCATGGGAGCCTGTATAATGTATTTAGTGGGATGTCGTTGCCTTCACTGGGTTGGTCCTTATGAAATAACATCGCATTAGTCCTAAAGGGAAAGATACTGCTTCATGCAGAGTGCACACTAAGGTTGAAATTTATTGAGCTGACCGTCGTGTTTAAGAAGCGTTTTGATGCAACCATTGATATTTACGAGTGATTCTTTTCTGGTCTTGTATGCTTATCCTTGTTGGTTTGTGTCTTTTTTTTTTTGGGGGGGGGGAGGTCAAAAGGATACTGGTTATAATTCAACTCTTTATGCTTTAGCATGCTTAAGGTTAAGTTAAGTTGCTTAAGTTAAATCTTGCCTGATTCAGTCATTAATGTGTTAAGTAGCATCAAATTTACAAGGAGGAACTATTTGATAAAAATTAGAGCGCTCCTCAAGAATCCGAATGGCTTTATGATGAGTGCAGCTGCCTTACTCATGTGGACACAGATTGTAGCCAGAACACCTTTTCATCTAGATGTTAAATTGTAAATTACCATGCAATTCAGCTGTACAGCTGCATAGCTTTTACAATATGCACACACTGTACACTCCTATGACCAAAACAAATGCTATTAAAACCAGAATATGTTTTGTTTCACTCTTGATCTCCGTGTGCTCTCTCTGTCATTACCATAAGAGGTGAAATGTCTCTAGATATTTGGCACTTATCAGACCTAACTCTATCAAGGGCAATATAAAGCTTGAATAATGAAAATAAGTATTATTAGTACCAATATTATTGTTATCATAATTATTGTCATTGTTATTATTATCATCATATTTTCATTATTGTTACTTCTGTAATTATTTTCATCATCATAATCAATATTATCATTATCATTATCATCATCATAGCTTTCATTGAAATCATTGATTGAAAATTAAAAGGACCTTTTATGTGCCACCACAGCAGCTTTCACTTGCAGATATGCACTGTTGATATAAATTACAGATGATTTTACCAACTGCATTGCAGTGCTGTAAAAAGGCAATTTAAAAAGTTTTGTAATGTGCCAGTTATCTTCCAAAGTAAGCTACAGGAAAAGGGAACAAGGGGGAAAGTTATGTTAGCATTGTTAGCAAATCTGTTCAGAAAATGGTGCATCCAGTGTCAAAGTTCGCCTCGACGACTGTAGCCCGACGAAACAGTTCCTGTAGACGACTGTAGCCCTATGAAGCGATTCTACTGACATCAAAATGCAATATTCTGAGGATAGGATTACAGTGTACGGGGAAAACTAGGTCGGGATTTAAATGGGGCGGACTGCATTTTTTTTTTCTTTTTAGCATTGAGTTTTTGTGGAATCGAGTGTGTTTTTTCTTTCTTTCTTTCATTTCTTTTTCTCCTTAAAATAGGCTGCCAGCCAGTTTTGCTATTAAAGCAGAAGGTGGTGGACATTTCACATTAGCGGAGGCAGAAATGTATGAAAGCGTGAGGAGTGTCAGTCGCGAGGGGCTGGAGAGTGTTGTGGGTAGAAAAGGGCGAAAGTTGACGGAGTTGCAAGTGAAAAATGAAAAGGAAGGGAACAAAGCGTGGAGAGGCTAATGTGGGTAATGTTTCAGACAATCATTGCGACTGGAGTATCAAGGAGCGGTTTCGATATCTCAAATCAATACCCGCCTGGCCAGCCATCATTGCACATGAGTCAAATACATAATTGTATTCACCTTCAATTCTCTATAAAGCGATCCTGTGATTTTACCTGTAGATACATTATATATTTGAAAATACTCCTACTTTAATTTCTCCCGCCCTGGCTCTTTGTCTCCCGTTGGAAAGGATTTTTTACATATTTCTATCGTATTTTGAAAAAATAAGCCTTAGATAGCACCAGAGAGCATCTAGATCCCTGGGAATTTCGCGCTTCGCACACATCAACTTTGAGTCTCCCGTTTGCAAGGGGTTTCAGGCGGGAGAATCTCCAGATCAGAAGGTACTTTGGATTGGAGTCTCTGTCTTTCTCTGGAGATTTTGTTTGTTTTGTGTTTTATTTTTGTTGTTTGAATGATTCGCCAAACAATGCAGTGTGTTTGTAGCTACATGTATATCATACAAACGACGCTTGATATAGTCCAAAGCATTTGTATCCAACTGTGTAGGAAGATCTGAATTTTTAGAGAGACATCAAATGCAATTTATGATTCTTTAAAGGGGAAGGCTAGTAACTGATCAGTGGGAATCAGTGGAAATGCTGGGAGATGATTGTTCCAATCCTTATGGGATTCATTCAAGAGTACATTATACAGTTAAACTCGCCTAAGTCGACGTCGCATATGTCGAATAATCGCGCAAGTCGAAGATTTTAAAAAGTCCCGATTTTTCCCCGTTGACTTACGTGTATTAATTCACTCACAAGTCGAATTTTTTAAGTCGAATACTCGCCTAAGTCGATGAAATTCCAAGAACACTTTCACGGAAAAACCACTGAATTCACCTTGCCTAAGTCGAATAAGATTTTATTGTGTAATAAATCATTGTCAAAATCATGAGACGCCAGTTTTTGTTTACATACAGTATATACCAAAAGAAACTTTGCATTAAAAACATTAACGTTTCATTTACGCAAGCGGTTTCACCTGAATCGGGAAAATTAACGTTTGTAGTAACGATGAGTAACGAGCCCAAGCGCAAATTAACGATGTTTCGTTGACATTAACGATAGTAACGCAAGAACTCACGCGAGATTTTGGTTTCCGTTACCCAGGCCTGGTGAAAGGACGACGTAGCCCCTGCCGAGTGTAGCGATCTATGCCTTATACTTAGCGGAGTCTTTTCGCGAATCGTATCACGATTTCGCGAATGGTTAATATGCGACCGGGGTCACCAAAAACGCACGCCGTGCCAATAACAAGAACAAAAAAGCCCGATGTTTGCCTTCAGTTTTGGAAATGAACAGCAGTAACAATCGGCTCCATAAGATGCTAGAATAAATGTCAGATGTTTGCTCTTCATTTTGGAAATGAATAATGGTAATATTTAATGTGGATAAAGTGTCTTGCTGAAGGGCAAATATCGGGCACACCGCTCCAGCTCTCAGCTCCAAAGTAGACAACATACATGTACATTATACACGTGTATGCGTGGTGTAAATGTAAGTCAATTTTTTTTCGACTTACGCACAAGTCGAAACTCGCCTAAGTCGATGTGTTTTGCTCAGTCCCGAGAAGATCGACTTATGCGAGTTTAACTGTATATCTATTGCTGTGTGAAAATTATTTGCTTCAGAATGGTCTCATATTCAAGTAATGTGCAGTTTAATGTTTCCAGGTAAGCGTCCCTGGTCAGTGACGGGGCATTAAACTGCACATTACTTGAATATGAGACCATTCTGAAGCAAATAATTTTCACACAACAATAGATATACAATGTACTCTTGAATGAATCCCATAAGGATTGGAACAATCATCTCCCAGCATTTCCACTGATTCCCACTGATCAGTTACTAGCCTTCCCCTTTAAGATAGCTCTTGCATACTTGTTGCAGAAGTAAATGTTGCCTTGATTCAAATTGTGTGATACATAAAGTGTTTCTGACCCATGCTTACGTCTCACATCTTTACACAGTATTCTTTGGGTGTACACTGTGTTTGTTGTTCAAACTATTTGATTGTCAATTTGTTTTTATCAATTTTGTGTCTTGTCATAAAGGTGCTTTTAAATGATATGATTTTAGCAACTTAGTCTGTTTTTTCACCCCAGAGGGATTATTCTTACCAATATCTATGGCTCTACACAGAGGCAATACTAGTACAATGAGTTTAGCATTATTGCAATGACAACATTTACAAAAGATGAAAAATTCAAACTTAAGCTCTGGTACGAGAATCCATCATCATCTGTGGAAATGTAGTATTATGATTTTCATCAGTCAGTATCATGAAAAAAAAAAAATTAAATCTTGCTGCTGTCTCACTGGTCCTAGTGACTCTGCATAAGTGTTAGTGTCGTTGCCAAAACAATTTGCCCACAAATTTTATGCTCCCTTTGTTTTTCATTCCCCTGTATGTGGGAAGAAGAGATTCGGTGAATCAGTATTTTAAATCCAGCCAGCTCCTGTTTGTCGTAAGTGGAATGTTGATGATAATGGAGCAGCTGGTTTTGTGTTATTCAAGTCATTAGCAACTCTTCAGCAAGCAATATTTGACATAAGGCACTCCCTTGTTATTTCGAACTAGATAATGGTTGTGTTTGGAGAATAATACTTTCATTAAGTACCTAAATTGATAGTGAAACCCCAAACCTTTTCTCTCACTTTAGTGTTTTTATGGTGATAATGATGATGATGATTATGAGGAGGAGGAGGAGGATAGTACTGATGATGGTGATGATGATAATGATAAAAATGATGATGATGATGATGATTACAGTAATGATGAAAACAATGATGATGATGATGGTGATGGTGATGGTGATGGTAATGATGATGGTGATGATGATGTCGATGCTGATGCTGCTGATGGTAATGATGATAATGATGATGGTGATGATGGTGATGATGGTGATGATGGTGATGATGGTGGTGATGATGATGATGATGATGATGACGATGATAGAGATGATGATGATTGTAATAATGATGAGATGACGATGATGATAATGATGATGATAGTAATGATAATGGTGATGATGATGATAAAGATAATAGTGATATGCTTGGAATTAAGGTGATGCAGAGATGACGGAAGGTTTTTCCTTGATGACGCTTATCCCTTGTAGTATACTGTACGAGCTAAAATTTTCGCGTACAGGTATTTTCGTGAATTGCTACTTGCTACATTTTCGAGTGTTGTTAATTTCGCGGTTGTGAGGGTCTAACTGAACTTAGTTATTTACGCGTTGTTATTTTCGTGTGTTGTTATTTTCATGGTTCAAAGGCGATTCGCAAAATTCGCGAAAATAAAACCACCGTGAAAATTTCAGCTCGTACAGTATTATTTGCAGTCATACATAAAATATGATTGACAAAAAATGATGCATTTTAATCATCGCCCTCCCTACAGTTTGCGTCTTGCTGCTCGCCTTTTGGATTAGATCACAGGTTCTTTGGTCTCTTGCCTTCTTCATAATTCTTCTCATTTCCTTCTAATAAATTTTGGAATGATGTTTCATGCTGACCAGAAATTGATGCTCAATATCGTGAAATGCTAAGTAGCATTAGTAGCATCATTCATACACCCCAAAGCATATGCTTACATTTTATTTTATTCATTTATTTATTTTTTTTATTTATTATTTTTTTTTGGGGGGGGGGGGTGTATACAAAGAGAACATAGAATTTGTGGGCAAATTGTTTTGGCAACAACACAAACACTTCTTTTTTTTTTGGGGGGGGGGGTGAGGAAAGGGAGGTGTATACACTAAAATCTTGAATAGTTTTCTGCGAATTCATTTATATCGAGAACAGCTCTGCATCATAGACACTACTTGTGTTGAAGTCATTGGTCTCCCATATCAGTCAGTGACTCATACATATGACGATGCATAAACAGACTCCAAGCTTGTAAATGTAATTACAAACTTGTCATGGATGACATCAATAGCCGTAGAAAAATGCCTGGCCCTGTTCTCACAGGCCGTGATCGACGTCGGAATGCTCTGCCTCATACCTATGTGCCTTGCTGGTATTTTGATTTAAAGGCCTACTGTAGTCAGAATGGACACGTGCGCACGCACGCACACACACTTTAATTTCATTGGTATTTATTCATTTCCATTCAAGTAATATAGGGGCATTAATCTAAACTGGTATTTCTGAATGACGTGACAAAACATTTGCATCTTTTGGACACAATACTTTTTAACAAAAATATTTCCTTCCGTTCCATTCTTTGTTTTCACACAGTAGAAGTAAAAATCAGAGGTTCATAATGAAAACACACCCTCACAACAACAACAAAAAAAGGATATTATTACTTAGATGTATATTTACATGTATGCCAATGTTTTACTCTCTTTTTTTTTGGGGGGGGGGTAAATTTAGGGAGTTTATTTTTATGTAGTAGGAATTCTGGATATATAGTTTGAAAGTGATAATTTTCAGTATCTTGAAATCAAGAATCGATTTTGTACTCTGCCAAAGTTTGTTAACCATGATTGTTTGTCTTGATGGTACCAGTTTGTTTGTCATGATGCTGCAGCGCATCATATGTACCTGAGATGATGATGATAGAGAAGGGGCCAAGCTGGCCACCCCACCTACCATTTCATTCCACCACACTACCCCCCCCCCCCTTCTTCCTCATGCTGGTTTTGTAAATTGACACCCCTCGTAAGCAGTTCACTGATCCACGATACCCATCACTTAACCCCATGAGTAAGGATTACTCAGTCCCCAAAATAACCGCCGTGCCGGCAGATCACACCGTAAATCTCGCCGCGGTAGTTAAGACGTCAGTCGTTTGGGGTGGCAGGCCCAAGCATTCTCGAGTGAGCGCTTTGGGGGAAGGTCCGAATGTGATCGAATGTAGCATTATGTGCACGGTCGTGCAGGGCAAAGGGAGGACCGAAGTAATAACCCCCGAGATTTGTTTGGTCAAGGAGCAATGGCGTCATCACCATCATGCAGTAAATTATTTCCAATATGGTCCGACAGCGAAATGTAAACAATGCGTTGATCGGTGCACAAATCTTACCTCCCCGGCGACTGTCGATCGGTGTGGTGTGCTTGGAGTATGCGGGCTCGACAACTCTGAAGGCAGGTGTAAGCCATCAACATGGAAACCTAGATAATCTTTTCCCCCTACACTACGTGTCCAAAAATGAAAATAAGAAATTTGCTGAAATGAAGTGAATGTGGCCAGGGAGAGAATGTAAACAAGGAAGTATAAACTAAAACTGTCTGCATGTATTCAAATAATTTGAAAAAAAAGCAGACAAATGTCCAAAAGCGTTTGACCGTGCAACCAACACTGTGTCCTGTGGTCATCTAAAATAACCATCATAATCACACATATGTGACTTAAACATTTCTATTGATCGTCATGATATGTTTCTGACCCAGTGTGTTGATGTTGAGTGTGTGGGATTGGAATAGTGCAATGAACTATTAAAAGTACATAGGGAGTACTTGGATGAGAGATTAGTGCAGTTTTCAGTTCAACAGTGGGAATTGAAAGCAATGCTTGGATTCCGTTGCATTTGCTCAAGATGCAAACAAATTCTAATCATAGCAGTGTTCTTCTGCTGAATGTACATATTGCATTTGACAAAGAAATAAAGTTTATGAATGATTTTTACAATGTCAGTCAGTCCCCGAACCCACTACCTCTGATGTGCAACTCCTTGAAAGTCAAAGCTTATTTCATGAGGTTTTTATTTTCATGAATTTTGCGAGTGGGATGCTATTCATGAATTTAAACATGTGCAAAAATATTAATGCTCGTTTTGATATGAATGTGACCTTCTTGCATACATTTCTCTGTTCGGTACTGTACTCCACGAATTTAACCACTCGCGAAATTGTCGGGGAGTCCCGATTTGCAAAAAAATTAGACTCGCTGAATATATGGCGTATTCCTTGATATGCATAAAGGGCTTGTAGAATAGTTGGCTTTTAACTTCAGCCAATTTTTAAAATTCATTTATGGCATATCAAAGTCTGTATTGATCTTTTTGTGTGTCTCTCTCTGTGCGTTTTCCCCGTAGGGCTACCCCAGGAGCACCGTAGAGTTCCTGATGGACACCAGGAACGACTGCAAGCAGTTTTGGAAGACCTGCGTGGAGCACCACGCCTTCTTCCGCCTCACCCAGAACAAGTACCCGCGTTCCAGGAGGCGGCTGCTGAGCCGCGGCTCCACGTTCCGATACAGGTACGCATGTGCAGCATGGGAGAGAAGAACAAAACGATTTCATGCCCCGCCCCATCCCTGACAACAGGCATCAGGAATTGGCTTGTAATGAGATACAATATAGTTGGGCTCAGAAGCAATAAAGCACTTTATAAACCTTCAAACATGTGAGGTTATTGATATCATAAGGTATTTCTTTGCGAGAAGCGTCTAGTTCATTTATAAAATTAATACTCAAAGGAGTTGTGCTTGTTACTTCCAATAAAAAGCTTTGACAAACATGTGTGTGACTTACATTCTAATGAGCATTTGATATCCCAACTATTACTCTTCTTCATTATTTTGAACCGATTTTTGCCCAAAATACCTCAAGTTTCATAGAAAATGCTGTTAAAAACACATTTTTCCACCATAATTATGCCTTTTCAACTGTCAGAATACCACAATGCTGTTTACAGGGTTAGCATCCCTAAGCATATGAAGATGAAAAAGTCAGCATATATGATCCATAAGTACTTTTCCACAAGGAGAAAGCTCAGAAAAAGCGAAAGAGGATTCCCGTAAGGGGTTAGGACTGGATGGATGCTGCATTTATTCCCCATTTCGCTTTGCAGACCAACTGTATTAACAATAGTGATGCCCTATAGAGAGGCACACATTGTTTATAGTTTTAATCAACCCATGGTCTTGAAGACACAATAATTGACCATAGAGTGGCTATGTGACATATATCCATTTCCTGTATAGCACGAGTGAGTTAGATAGACCGCAGCTTGATCTGTCATTTCAAAGACTAAGCTTTGAAGATTACATACCTGTATGGACTATTAATATTCTTTTCCCATGCCTTGGAATAATGTGTAACATTTTTGTGTCTGTGTTTCGTTCCTTTTTCAGCGGGAGGACACAGAAGCAGGTTGTGGAGCAGGCGAGGATAGGAGGCCAGTCTCGATCTTTAGTGTGAGTTACTGAGCTACTTGTCATTTGTATCAATCAGTCTACATCTATTAAAAGAGATAGTATACAAAAAGTAAATGGTCATGAGTGTGATGGTGTAAGTTTTGCATGAGGTGAAAGGTAAAGGTGCTCTATTCAACGAGGCGAAGCTGACTTGAAAAGTGCACCTCATCTTTCACCGAGTTCGAAATCTTGTTCCATTGCACTATCAAAGACCATACACTATTTGTTTTATACAACACCCTGGATGTCAACAGATATGGTCCACACAGATTCTTGAATTTAGCACAGAAATGGCAACCATTATTCATGATAAAAAGCAATGAGTAGCACAGTCACAGTCAGTCTAGTCATACGTTTACGTCAGTACATACGCAAAACTGATCACTGGAAGTTGTTTGCAGTAAAATGAACGACAAAATGCACACATGAAATTGTTTGTTCATTGTGACATCAGAGCCATGCAATGGAACAAAAACTTCGAGTCAATCATGAGTTTAGCATGGAGTCAATGGAAATTAGTGACGTCAGCTGTGCAATAGCCCTTATTGCTCAAACAAAATTGCACGGCTGAGAGGAACAGTGTGCAATGGAACTTTTATCTCCATGTCACATGATGGGGAGTCGACCAAATGGATAACTACATTCTTTTTAGGTTTTGTATAATGTTATCTTGTTTAAATGTATTTAAGAGGGATTCATTATTCAGCTATCAGTCACTGTTCCATAAGTGTTATCTGCAATGAAAATGATGCAAAATTTCACAAACACTGTACTACATTATTTCAACAAATAGAAGCAAACCCAATAATAAATATGAATATTAGAGAGCTCATTCTGTAAGGTATGAGCCATCTTTGACTACATGAGTGTTATGTATTCACGCCAAATAAAATTTCATTGCGTCAGAAACAAATGATATGTTAGGAAGTAACCTATCAGTGTCAATAATTAAAGCTGTTGGTCCTGTGTTATAGCGCTTATAAGTATTCGAGTGCTTCCACAGTAGTGCCATATACAACCAAAGTCCAAACAAGCATATGGTATACAATTTTTAAAGCTGAATTATCAAAGGTTATTTTTGGTGACTCTTACAGGAAGTTCTTTCTCTTTTATTGGTCACTCTTCCAGGAGCATGAATGCATCAAGAATGTCAACAAGAAGTCTTGGTGCCCCTCGCACCACAACACCACTGACCATTGACATGACAGAGACAATAGTGACTGACCACCACAGTGCACCCAACTTGGCCTTCCCAGATGATCCCACCTATGCCAAACCGGAGGTACCGAAGAGTCCAGTCTCGGACTCGCCGACCTCGCCCCCTTCGTCGACGCCCATCACCCCGGTCCACGAGAACTCCCGCATCGCCATCCACAAGGGTCAGTCAAACTCCAGTATCATGTACGAGTACATTGTAAACGATGACAACTCACAGCAGCAGCCCCAGCCGGAGGTAGACCAGAGCCAGGCCAGCCGACTGGCCAATGCCACGGCACCCTTCAATGCCAGGATGGAGCCAGAGCCGGTGGCAGCTGGAGCCGAGACCCGCCTGGACGCCCTCTCCGATGTGGAGCCAAGGAGGAACGGGGACATCAGCGCTGGAGGCAATCTGAGTATGACCACTTCTTCTAGCTCTTCCAGTCTCAGTGTTGTTAATGAAGGTAGGGAAGGGGAGGAGGAGGAGGGGGAGGGGGAGGCGTCGGCCATACCCATCGTGAGGCCCATTGCTGACATCCTCCGCCCCCTCCTCATCGGTGGGAAATTCACTTCCGAGGACTCCGACGACAGCGACTCATCCCTCGTCTCCTCGGGGTTGGAGGAGACAAAGACGGAGGGAAATGGAGATGGGGAAGGGGGTAGAGACGGGGAGACCGACAACCCAGACTACGATCTGGGCTCTGTCTCTGAGATGCTGAGTGAGCTGGATACAGTCAGTCCCTCGGAAGTGGAGACCCAGGTCCATAGTGAAGCTACCCTTGCCCTGTTAAGTGAGATGAGCACTCCCGGCACTTTCAGCGAGCCGGAAGGGGGAATCCTCAGCTTGCCCGAGGTGTTGTCAGATACTGATCCCAATTCCGATGTCTTTAAAAGCTTAGGCTCGCCAGATTCGGTCAGTGAACTTGACCACGACGAAAACACTCTATCCTCTCTGAGGACTGGTGACCCTCTTTTCTTACCAGAGGTAGATGCATTATTGATAAAGAAAAGCCTTAGTGGGAAGGATAGTCCCGATTTCAGCAGCAGCAGCAGCAGCCTTAGTAGCGAAGACTATGAGAAGAGAGGGCGTAGTGAGACAGAAATCAAAGTTGAAAACCCCATGGCGGAGGTGCTCCGTGTTGCCTCCGAGCTCGCCAGCCCAGGGACGGACGATGGGTTCACAATGTCTAGTTTTGATACCAGGAGTCTAAATTCCTTTTCCCACGCCCAGTCTGAAAATGTGACAAACGGACTAGGAAGTACAATAGACTACAAGGCAGGTGAGAATCTCCATAGTGATTATAAGGCATTTAGGCAAGAGAGGCAGCTCTTCTTTGAGAGCAGTGAGAATCTAGGGGAATCCCTCGGTGAGGCCAATGCTAATCTTCAATCTCTGGAGGAAAATCTTGATAAAACATCCCACACTTTGACAGAGCTGGAGCAGAGCCTGGCCAAGACGAGGCAGAGCCTCCAGGCCATTGAAGATGATGGCTTCACAGAGACCAGCTCGGGGACAGATCCAGATGATGAAGTCAAGGGGGTCATTTCTAAGGGCTTAGCAGGAATAGATGTTGATAAGGATTCACTCTTGTTTCATAAGGGAAATGCTGCCACTGCTGCTGCTTCTGCTTTATCTGATCGTCCCAGTGGGTTAGAATCACTGAGAGGTGTAGGGGAAACTGCTAGTCCCACTCCATTGTCCCTGAAGATTGATTACCTCAGAGACTATGACGAATTGTTCCCAAGAGACGTTTCCCTTGTTGATGATGAGTCAGGCAACTCGACAGCTCCCCTCCAGTCCCCGCCCCACCATTATGTGAGTCCCGGTATAATCCCTGAAAGTAGTCTTCCCAAGCTGCCAGAGTTGTCCAGGGAGATGGTTGCCCAGTTAGACGCTCAAACCCATGCCACACCCGGTAGGAGACTCCTTTCAGATGAGACAGAGGGAGGGGGTGATGATATCCTGGGGGACCTACCAAACATTGGGTTTCAGGGACCGGGGGTCAGTTGGCAGAGACAGGTTAGCCAGTCCATGTACGTCAGTAAGTTGAGGGTTCAGATACCGCGGCCGGGCGAGCTGGTGATTCCCCCGGGAAGTGTTGGGAGTGCCACCAAGTCAAGCAGCCCTGGGAGTGACGATTCTCTGCGCAGGCAGTTTGGCACGATGCGCAACTCAGATGACCTTGTCAGTTGTAGTGAGCTGAGTTTTGGAAACCTAGAAAATGAGAGCATGCGTGTGCACTGTGAGGATGCTGCGTACCTGCCGTTGCCGCGTGCTGATGGTGGTGAGAGCCTGAGCGAGAATGAGAGCGACAGTGAGATAGGGAGTGAGGCAGGCACAAGTACGAGCTCAAACGACAGCTGTGTCTACCAGTACAAAGTCTCGGAGGCCAGGTACACCAAGACGCACTCGAAGAGTAGTCTTGGCGAGTCTGGCAGCTCGAGCAGCGACGGGGACGACGCACTCGCTCCAGACACAAACGGCATCGCCGCGCGCTTTCACCCCTTCGGCGGCAGCGATGGGATAATGACCGGAAACGGGCATGACCTGTTTGCTGACCTGGAGGGCAATGATTTTTCGTTGGCAGCGAGCACTTACAACTCAGACGATTTTGACTAAATGGCCAAATGTGCATACTTTTCTCGCTTAACGCAAGCATGCTTGTAATAAACACTGCTTCTCAGCCCATACTCTATTGTAAGTTAGTAAGCTTTTACATAGCGTTAAGCAGCCAGTTCTGTTATCTTTTCAGAGAAATAATTGCTTGATTTAGAACAAAATATGAATGGTCATTTGGACATTCCCTTATATCTGGAGACATTGGGGGAGTTATATATTTGCAACTATGAGTGTACTCCAGAACGAGTCACAAACTTGTGCCCTGTTTTAAAATACAGTGTATACATATCTTATGAGGGGAAGAGAGGCCTATATTCTTCGTCTTTGGACAGTGTCAAAGCCTTCTGCTTCTCGTCTGATGATATTTTTCTCTCTTGCCATTGCTTGTCAGTAGTAGCCGTCAAGAACATAACCTTCTGAGTAAATAGCATGGCACAATTTGTCAACAGTGTGAAGTGAAACCTCAATAATGCTTTCATTATGCCTCCGCCACGAAGTGTCGCCAGAGGCATTATGTTTATATATATCCTGATATAACTGACAAGTTCATTCACCAGACATACCAATGAATTTGTCCATGCAGCAAACAATCTAGGCCCAGGTGCAGTCGATCTGCTCGAATCTGACAACATTGTACATATTATGAAGTGCTAATCGCGGGGTCGATATCCAGTACTAAGGGAGGTGTTGCCCGTGGCGTAGGGTGCTCCTACACACGAGCGAGCCCAGGAGATTGTACTACTCTGGTGCCATCCTGTAGCTAGCCTTTAACTCAAGACCTGTAGACACCCCTGAGACTATTGCTCAGTTGGCGTTCCTCCAACAGATATGGGCTTGCGAATGGTACTACTTGGTCTCTCAATCCCACTCCCGTGAACCTTACTAGAACTTTTTCAAAAGCTGTGCTTGCGCCCCGTAAAGCCAGTTAACCACATCATTCTGCAAATCCACTCAGTAGACTTAGAAGCTGCCATACATTACCCATGTATATAAACCATCAAGACCTGTAGCAGACATGGGGCCTCTATGGCGCATTGTACAAAGCGCAGCCCTTTTGGAGCTTGTAGATACCCAGGCAGATTTGCATACACACTTCAGTGCTCTTTATTAAAGCTAATTGACACAAGTGTAACCGCCTTGCATTGTTGTTCCCTCCTAATACATCCGATGTAGCAGCATAAACTCGAGGGGGTTGGAAAATATGTGAGGACGTTGCATTAGCACGCCATACAATCTCGTGAAGTTCTTTCTTTATCTGTAAAACTTCTTGGATCTTCTCAAAACTGTAGCCATTGAAAAGGATTGAAAAGAAAATGTTCAGGTAGCCTTTGATCTTCATATGGGGCTAGAAGTTGGTATTTTGATGAAGGGTTAGACACTTTGACATTAGAATATGAAATCCAGACAAAGAACTGATGATGCAAAGAGCATGTAGGTTATGTCATCACACACACAAAAAGAAAAGAAATGTGTATCGAGATGACGTCTTAGATAGGAAAAGTAATATTTTTATATGTTTTCCCTTAGAAGATGGGTGGGGGGGGGGGGGGAGATTAAAAAAATGTGTTCAGGAGGGGACAAAATTTGTTTGTAATGTACAAAAGGCAACAGACATTATCGTTGGCACACATCAACAGCAAAAAATAAGACAAAGCAGTATTTCCTTATTACTAGCGCTATCATAGGTGGTAAGGTTTCTATATCCTGTTAGTGCGAATGACAGTGATGAGTCCACATACAGTTACATCCCAACCAAAATGTAAAGTAGGCTATGATTTTAGCACACTCTAGTCACTCCCAGGTAGAGTTTTTCCTGTAGAAGGTCCTGTAAACTGATAGTCACGCACAAATGATATGTAACACAAAAATAGTACTTGCTCTGATGCTTTCAAAGGCTTTGCGTGTCAGTGGAACAGTCGGTGTACTACCTGGAGATATTTGGATATAATCTGTCGATTATCTGATACTGATGTTGATTTGTGTTGTCAATCAGCTGGCAAAGGAAACATTTCTGTGCTTTGTGTCTGCTTCTAGGGCTGGACCTTTGCAGGTTATTCACAAACCAAAAGGATTTGCCTATTAATCAGATAACTGTGATCTGTATTTGCTGTGATTCAATCAGAAAACAGATCATTAATTTGAGATGAATTTCTTGTGAGACACTCTAGCTCTTTTGTGTCTTGTTTTTTCATTGCCAATCTGCATTCTGTAAATGATATAATTTCATTCAGACCAATGTACATGTAGCTTACGTCAGTAGTTGAAGGTAGGTTGTTCCATTTTTGTGTGAGTCCCTACAGATGATTTGATCCTAGCATATCTCTAGTGTTTCACCTGTAACATCTCAAACCCCCTCCCCCCCCCAAAAAAAAAAAGTTATTAAAAACCCCAAAGAAGATGCATGATGTACATTCTTTTCTTATTCATTCCAGAGATTTTGAACTCCAAACTTTGAGGATGTAATGACCAAGTTTCCAAATTACTATGTATTTGTATCAGAAGCCCCTTTCAGAGACTCCAACTCTCCCGTTTTCGACGGGAGATCTCCCGCTGAAAGCTCATTTCGGCAAAATCTCCCGTTCTCCCGTTTGAGATTTTATTTCTCCCGCCCTGGCTCTGTGTCTCCCGGTGGAAAGGATTTCTCACTTATTTCTATTGTATGTTGAAAAAATAAGCCTTAGATAGCACCAGATAACACCTAGAACCCAAGGAACTTCGCGCCTCGCACACATCAACTTAGAGTCTCCCGTTTGCTAGGGGTTTCGGGCGGGAGAATCTCCAGATCAGAAGGTGCTTGGGGTTGGAGTCTCTGCCCTTTGATAATACATTTTTGCCTCCCCCTCATAACACATAGCTTTATTCATTACATTCATTTAACTATACTAACCCCCATATGTAACACACAAGATTACTGTGGTGCCGGGATCTGATGGATTTTTGTCTGTTTGTAGCGTGTGGTGTTTCAATGAATCTACTGATTAACATGCTGTGTGATTTCAATGTAGTTGCTTTCAACAACTCACAGTTTTTCCATCTGGACACACATGCACTTTGTGATCATGAACTACTTTTGATCTAGTTCTGGAAACAATTATTGTTGGATGTTTTTGATTTTCCATATATAGGTTACATGGACTATACGTAATAATGAAAAGATATGACCCAAGAAGAAGGGGGGGGGGGGACAAATTGGAATCATTTGCATGTTTAACTGGGATGCCAAATTGTATAGACATCAGAGTTGATTGTACAATAGCTCTATGCATGTTCTTTTTTTTTCTTTTGAACAAATTTGAGATTATCACAATTTCTTATACTGTACCAACATGGGAAAGCTTTTTTTTTATATTTTATTTTCTAGCAGGTTATAATTATACATTTTTGCCTTAGGTGTAGATTTATTCAAGTTCCTTTCTATAACTTTGGCACCTTTCCCAGTGAATTTACTTTCATCTGGTTCATAAAATTATTTCATGTAAATGTAATTTGTTTAATGTTAACAATAATTTAGCCATAATCAGAAAAGGTTTTATTGAGTGAACAAGAAATGACTACCAAAGTCTGGCAGATACTGGTGATGAATTCTTTGTCATCAAATTTGGAGCCCCTAGGACAATGCTATTTTGTTGAAGACATTCTGAAGTGAGAGTGTTACTCTTACAGAGTTTCTGTAACCTACAATGATATTATCAGCTAACTGCTTTCATGAAGGCTATATATTTTTTAGCGTGAGCCTCAAACATCTTGAATGAGGTGACTGAAGACATGAATTTAGTGTCTCATAAGGGACACTTCAAAGCCACATCCCCTCCCACCATGTCTTCTTGGTCAATCGACAATTATCTTATTTCTTCATATAACATTTACTAAATGATTTCTTTCTTTTTATGATCAAACTGAAATAAAACAATTACAAATCTGAACATATGATTAGGTAAAGAAACAATGTGCAATGTTAATGATTTTACTCTATAAAAAATTGTTATCTTATAAAGAAAGCAGAGCATAACATCGTCAAACTTGACTCTCCAATTTTAAAAATGAAGAGTTCATTCGTCTGTCTTCCTAGCTAAGTGATACTCTAATTCTTTCTTACATTTCAACCGAGATTTGAAGTCAAGAACAGTAAGAGGTTTGGCTTGGAATTTGCGAAGATAAATGTAATATTTAGAATATGCATGAATTCTGCTGTAATTATGATGGCATCCCCCTCAGGTTCTGCTACCAAGAGTGAAACTGAATATAATGTATCATTTTTACTCAATTAATCAGAAAAGAATGCCAAAAAGTTCTCTCTCTCTCTCTTTTTTTTTTTTTTGGGGGGGGGGGGGGGGTTGGGTGGGGTGGGGTGTCAAAATCATGCATAAAAGACTCATACAGCATTTCTGTCAGGAAGAAATTGAAAAAAAAAATGTTATTGCATCACAGTAACATTTTTGACAATCAATTTTCTTACTGAACTGACTGAATTACTTATACTGGTTTTACAAACATACTTCACTATTAGTATCTTTATGTATTTCTGATTTCATTCCCCCCCCCCCCCTAATTTGGTTTCAATTTGCTGCTGTGCACAATAAAAAATGTGTTTGAATTTGCATAATCTTAGCATTCAGGGTAAAATTTTGCCTGCCAAAGGACTATGTTATGAACAACACTTCCCAGGGCTTAGAAAAAACAAACAAACAAGGACTTCGTAGATAAAAGCCTGGTATTATTGCAGTGAACTTGTATCTACTATATGCAGACATAAACAGAAAAAAAGCTGTGTGTGGCAAGGAGATTTTTGATCTGACTTTCATAGAATTAGCCTCTCTTTTTTTTTTTTTTATTGAGAAAGAGAGAGAAAGAGAAAGGTTGGTTTGAAATCATTTTTCCTGTCACGATAATATTGCTTCTTTGAAATTTGGCTCTCCACAATATATTTGCTGTAGGATATTCTACATTCCATTCATCTGACGTGTCAAAGTTGTTACAGCAGAAATTCATAGAACTTCACTGTCTTTTTTTTTGTGTGTGTTTTTTGTCTGTTTGCAATCAAGCTGTATCTGTGACACTGATGACGTTTAGGGCTTCTTGCCTTCCTCAAAGAACTCTTACCACACTTTCCCCCATGAAGAGCTGTTTGAAAGTGAGCCAGGGCTGTCAACCCAACATTTACACCTCAAAATCAGGCAGCTTCCAAAGAACCATCAGGAAGACACGTATGCACATCAATAGGTGAAATAGTTCCAAAAGCAAGGAGGCTTTTATGATCTTTTGATATGACATCAGAAATATTCAAGTTTTCACAGAGACTTGCCAGCTTTAGTTGTTTGGAAAGGTTTTTCTTTTTCTATTCGTTTTCGTTTTCTTTTCTTTTTTTTTTTTTTTTTAAAGAGTCCACTGCATGCAGAAAACCCCGAATTGACAAAGCAAGGGCTGTGTTATGTTTGTAACTAACAATTGATTAAGTGCTGGTATATATATTTTATAGCAGAGTAGCTTTGTGTGGTTGATGGTTGCATGGAATGAGATGGAAACGGTTCATGATTTGTTTCTTTGATATATTTATTAATTCATCTTTTTTTTTTATTTGCTTTTGTATTTTATCAGAAAGGTCTGGGTTTCCAAAGCTCGGGTACTTGACATTTTCTTTTCTGTACTTTTTTTTTTTCAAAGGAGAGCTTAGATATAAAAGGAAGTTGCCCTCGTTTGCCAAGTTCTGCCGAAATTGCAAATAGACTTTGCACTGTCGACATTCAAAATGCTGGCTGAAGTAGAGAGCCTATCAAAACATGGAATTTGCAGCCATCTTCAGAAACGGTTTGTCCGCCATTTTGAACATATCTTTAGCCCCACAGGGCTGTCATCAGATGTAGAACAAAAAGCTATGCTATGCTCCTCTGTGAAAATGAGGGTTTAAAAAAAAAAATGGAATCGTGAGATCCAAGTACGAGAATCAACACTTCAGAATTTTCGTGGGAAATATGCAGATTGAGCACGGGGGCGACTTCCATGTCAACACTACAGTTGTGCAAGTGTCATTTGAGAGCAAAGTTTGCAGCTGTTTTGCGAGCTTTCTCTTCTTGCGTTTTTAGAGAACAGAAAAAGTAGAAACAAACACCTGTGGCGCATGACTTGGTAAAGACAAACTCGCAGTCCGTAATGTTCTGAGAGAGAATTAAAACAGAGGAATGATAATGAAAAAACAAAGTTGCACATATGACCTGTGGTTCTTAAAATGTTTATGCTAAATGATAAAAAGCAATCAATTCACCCAATAAAAGTGCTTCCAGAAGTTCTGATGCTATATCCAGTTTCATTTGCATCTAGGTGTACTGTGTCGGAAGAATATAAATTTCATCAAAAGACAAGGGAAAACAAAACACAAGGCAGATTGTAGACTGTGAAGTCATACTCTTGAATAATGCAGATATGTAAAGACTATACAATTATTAGCTATGTCTCGTAAAAATTCTTGCTTTAATACTCTTGTTCAGAACTTAAAAGATGTGACTTGAATGGTCAGAATCATTTCATCTGTGAAATGAAGATTAGAAGTATTAGTATAATGATGCATAAACTGTTAGCACCAAATGACAGTGCTGTTGTATATTCCGTAAAATGAAAGATGGAAGAGCTTGAATAGGTAGTGTTTACTCTATTTTGAAAAGTAGGATAAATCGTATTGACTTATCTATCTTCCAAAAATTAAATGGGTCAAGAAGTATGATATGCAAATGTTCTTTCAAATACTTGGTCTCTTCCACTGTTTGTGTGATATATAAAGACAATACAAAAGAATTGAGACGGATCAATTGAGAATCTAAAAAAGTAGTAGGTGCCAAAAATATTCATGGTGCAATCATTTTCTGACAAATTACAACTCTTTTATAATTGTTGATCTTGCTTGAGACAAATCAAGAGTATTTTCTTATCTTTTTTGTATTCGTGTTTGTAATCAGACCAATCTTGAAATAGTGTAGTGTGTAGCTGACAATCATACTGAACAGACTTTTTTGTGTCTCTAATGATAGGCAGTGGCCATTTCCAGAACTGAAATCCAAATGAAAATGAAGAGAGCATTGTAAATAATCATTCTGTGACAATTGTTTGGCACTAAAGTATAGGAAAGGCATGTTAAGAAAATTGCCACAGGTACAACATAGATTATTAGCAATGGTGTATGGAATGATGTGATAATGGTATGATGTAAAGACAATGTATTCCTATTGTCATGTAAATTATCTAAACTAGTCAGCCACTTTTTATTTCTCGGAGTGATGACTTTCTAGTTTTTGACAATGAGATAGATATTCATATTCATAATTTGTAATTGATTTCGAGAAGGTTTTGAATCATAAATATTGTGTGTGTGCATATAATGTATGTATTGATTCAGAATGTTATGCTGTGTTGGACAAATGTAACTTTTCTTTTATTTATGCACACCTAAGGTAGCATGCAGAAGGAATAGGACCAAATTGTAATGTCATCAGTTGAGATGCAGAAGGACTCAAATGCTTCACACAATTTTTTTTTTTGGTGGAATTAGTGTCTTTCTGTCTCTACACTGATGGTATGTTGGCAGGAATATTACTTGCTTATTTTCTCTTGTTTTTTTTTTTTTAGTATTTTGCATGTTTTTTCCTTTTTTTCTTGCCGTGAACCAGTTTCCATCTCATATCATTCCATCATTCTACTTTAGGAATCTTGGATGTTGTTTTGTCATCCCTTTTCTCTCTCCCCCCCCCCATATTTTTTTTTTTTTCAAAATTTTTGGCTTTGCCATCACACTACTAACCATTCTCTTTCATCTTTTGTCTTCGTTGTCGTGTGCATGTGTGTGCTTGTGTGCGTGTGTGTTTGTGTGTCTGTTTGTGCATTTGTGCTTGTTCTGAGAATGGCTTGCTTGCCCCATAAGTCATTGAAAGTCCTACTTGTGGAGTTGCGTGCCCAGTTGATCATTTGTCATTGATAAGGTATGGAAAGGCACGTTCAGTCTACTCTGATAAATATGCATTTTAGATGTGATAGCATGTAGAAGTTATATTCATGCCTTACCATTTCCCCTCCCTCCACAATTTCCAATGCCAGACACTGAGAAATTGATTCCTGTATTCTTGCTCTAGGTTTCTTACTCATTCTTGCTCAAGTTTCCAGGCACAGATTATTTTCTCTACTATGTGTGGGGTTCTTTTTTGATACCTTGGTCAGATTCAAATACTCGCCATTACATTTGTAAACAAAGCACTTCTGTGCTCTATATATGCCTCTGATATGGCAACAGTATTAGAGAAAGCAAGTTTTGCTCCTTATTTTTATTAACAGATCTAGTGATAGCTGTAATAGCTGTATAAAACATACACACACAAATATCATCTGGACAACGTGGACGGGAGGTTCCATTTTTAATTTCCGTACTTTAATTCAAAGATGACAAGGTAGCTTCATGTTTCCCTTTAATGTGATACTGTGATCAACCTGTTTGACCCGCAGAAAAATTATTCTATTGAAGAAGCCATGGCATGGCATTGTGTATCGACAACTAAATTTCTCGCAATGCATAATAGGAATAGACTTATAGTTTTAATCATATAATTATCAAACTTTATTTTTATGGTTATTTAGGGAATGGCAGGAGGTATTTTTAAGTGATATATTTGTATTTTAAGTAGCAAATTAAGGCACTGTGTTCAGTTTGGTCTTTGAGATGTACCACAACTGAATGTACATTGGATGAGGCTAGTGTGAAGCTGTAAAATGAAGTTTTCTCAGAAATCCTCATAAAATAGCCTTGAAATTGTGTAATTTGCCACCAATATATTGTATAATCATTTCTCAGGAATGGAGTTTGGGAGATAAGATAACGAAATGTATTAACAAAATGAGAAAAATTACTCTGACTTACTGGCAAGCACATTCAGTTTGCTTTAAATGAGAGAAACTTAATGTATGTATTCAGATTCCTTCTCAGACTAGATCATCAGAAATTTCTCTTCATATTTATAAACTTTTGTACACCATCATCACATCATCATCATTATCATTCATAATAAGTGCCAAAAGGCATGTGCAATTAAAACCCTTAGAGATTATATAAAATCCTTTATGTTGTTGATCATATGAAAAAAAAATATGAAAAAGTGCTTTTACACCTATTTGTATGAGAACTGTATTCCGTAAATTACACATCCGTCTCTGAAATACACATATAATTGTAGCGTAACTTTTATTTCCCTCACAAGAGTTTTGATACATCCAATCATGTATCTTTTGAAACATGGAATGAAAGCTGTAAGAAAAGAATTGTGTCGCATTTTATACTGTTTTAACATTTAGGTTTTTTTTTTTTTTTTCCTGCTCAGCTATTGAGTTTATTTTAGTTTTAGTTTTAGAAGTTGTAAACCTCACTGAAACAATCGATAATGCAGTTGTGAATCATACAGCTGTAAAAAAAAAAAAGGATTTTTTATCAAATGAAGTATCTTATGTTGCTTTGCAATTTTTTTATGTTTGTATGAGTTGCATATATATTTTAAGTTTTGCTTTTATACTGGTGCAGTGGTGCTTCATTTTATGTGCATGAAAAGCATTCATTTTTTTTTTAAAATTTCATTTGCAATATGAAAAGCTTTGCTATTTTGTTCATTTTTTTCCTATTTCAAGGCAGCCAACAGGAGATTTAAAAAAACAAAAACTTTTTGAACTTTCAATAAGATTCAATAATGTGTTCAGCTGTTTTTGTTCAAACGTCTAAGCTAGAGAATCTCATGTGTGATAAACAGATTATATTTCAGTGTGTTCATGTTGTGATATTTGTAGATAAAGCCATAAATAATGTTGGCAATAATCTGTATACAGGTTGCCTGTTGTCACAATTTTTTTTTTAATATTTTGAATCTGGATCAAATCAAAAGAAAATTTGTGTTAAGTCAAAGACAAGACATAAAAACTATAAAAAAGAAGGCATTGAATACATAAGAATATATGTGAATATATAAAATATACTGTATATGTATATATAGATTTATCAATAAAATTTTACATGTAGTAGCATAGTTTGCTCTTTGCTCTCCCTTTATTTCATATCTATGCTTTTATTTACAAGTGCAAAATTCGATTCAGTAATATGCAGTAAACTTGATCAAGAATGCATTTCCATTGTACTTCACTCACGATAGTCCAGCTGAAGATGCCAAACACTCGTATTTCAGATGTTGCGCACAAAATTCCCGCCACGGCTGCGAACTTTCACGAGTCTCAAAATGAAAGAAGAGAACTGCAGAGTTGCTAAGTCCCCCTGATTCTGCATGACGCTTCTTGGACGCATAATATAGATATTATAGTTTTTCATGTCCCAAAAAGAGAATATTGATGCGTTCCCAGAATTGGTAATTACTTTTTCTGCGTACGGAGGTGCATAGGGCACGTGAATATTGGCCTGATTATTGCTCTTTGGATCTGCCCTGATTTTGTGGTGTGAACGTTGTTCAGCCCTAAGAAATATGCGCCAGAAAATGTGTCCATTTTATAATGCCACACAATAATAGTGATGTGATTAAAGCTGTGATACTTAATACGATATGCAAGAGGGGATCACTGACTGTTCATGAATGTAATCAGGCATACATTAGGGATGTACTACTAAAAGAGACATGTTGTCTTTAATTAAAAGGTGGGTTTTTTTTTTCAGATTGATCAGATGTGTCAAATTTTTGCACCACATTCATTCAAGGTTTCCTAGACGGAAAACTTACGTGGCAGACAGCATGCATTTTTCTGTTTTTCTCTTCTTTTTTTTTTTTTTTTTTTGATTTCCGGGCCAAATCTCTGAACAAGAACATTATCAATATCAAGATACCAACAATCTACTCTTAATCCTAGTCTTGATATAAATGGTCAATGAATAGTGACATGCCAAAGAAAAGAAGATAGCTTCTTAATACGATAGATAGTTTGAGAGGAGTCGGCCACCCCCATCATTGGAAAAATAAAGAAGTTGATATAGAGAGGTATGGGATATACTGAAAAATTGCAGCACATAAGAAAATAAAAGGCAATAAATGAATAAATTCTGCTTTAAGCTGACATTTTATTACTCATGCCAGAGTTTTAAAAATATATCTTCAGCATTAAGTGTGATTTTTAGTTAGGCTTTTGCCTCTTACATTTTCAGCTGGTTAGAGGAAACATGTTTAGCCATGCCAAAGCCCATATCATCCACTCTGTATCCCATTCTTTGCTCCGTTAAAAACCATCGCCATTTTTAGGGGAAGCAGGCTTCAAGCGGATTAGCAGAGTGAGCCTTCCGCGTCGTGAATTTCCTTCCGTGGCAGTGGAGGACCTGGTGGGCTTTGCTTGTCTTTTAGGTTTTTGTTTTTGTTTTTTTTTTCTTTTTAAAGAGTTTGTTGTCATTTTTATAAAGACATGCCTTGAAGGAGTGAATTCTGTGTTTCATAGGATTACTGTAGAGAAGTGATTTTGTATAATATGTACATTTCACATATGACACCGCTTGTTTCATCATTCACTGTTCTTTTGTGGATTTTTTTTTTTAAATTGAGACCTTCGAGACATCTATCGCACTCATCATATGCATGTGCTTTTGTACCTACTGCAATACGTCACCAACCTTTCATTCCGTAGCCTTACATGACCGAACATTCTTTCATACTTTTTTGTCTCTCATCTACGGCAATAACCGTCGGTCATACCCTGACATGAACACCACACTAGCCTAGAGATCATCACGGCGATGATTGCTCGTTGTATCATCAGTCTTTCTCCTTTATTGATCGTTGTTGTGATTGTTGTCTTGAGGTTTCCAAATAGTCATTGTAGTTGTTGGCATTGGTGTAGGTGTATCACAAGTGTAGGTCTAGGTGTAAGTATAAGTGTACTTGTTGGTATAGGTGTAAGTGTAAGTGTAGGTGTGAGCTTGATGTGAGTCATTTGTCGTTAAGGTGGTAGCCATCATCATGAGTTTCATGAGGAAGAAGATGGGGAGGAGGATGAGGAGGAGGAGGGGGAGGAGGAGGAGGAGGGGAGGAGGAGGATGAGGAGGGGGAGGAGGAAGAGGAGAAGTGGGGTAGGAGGAGGAGGAGGGGGAATGCTCTCATGGGGAATAAGCTCCTGTCATTCTGAAATGGTGACAAAAGTGTTAGTGTTGGAATACACCTACATCTAATCTCACTTACATTATATGATGAGAATGACGTTGACAGGTCTATAGATGGCAGGGCCCTCCAGAGGAGCAGTACCAACACCTCAAGGACTACCTGAGGTGGGTGCTGTTCGTTATTCCGAAGGTTCGATATTCCGAAGGTTCATTATTCTGAAGGTTCGTTAATCTGAAACACGCAAATTCCCTATACCTAGAGGTTCGTTAATCCGAAAACGAAAAAGGGTTTGTTAATCCAAACATTTGTGGCGTTATTCTGAAGGTTTGTTATTCCGAAGATTTGTTATTCCGAAAATGAAATTCGGAAAAATGAACCTTCGGAATAAGGAATCTTCGGACTGAAGAGCCTTCGGAATAACGAACCTTCGGAATAACGAGCTGTAACCCCTGAGGTATGTGTAACCATACAATTGCTATCATTGCTATTATTAATTTTTATCATCATCACCCCCTGGGCATCCATTATTTTGATCTCCAAGAAACATTGGCGATTCAGTGATCAACCTCCAACAGACACTGGGGGATATTTTGAGCACTGGGGGAATTGTGAGGGAAAAATTTGTGCAAGCGGTTACGAAGTAGCTGACTTTTTTTTTTTTTTTAGATGGAAGTTTTTATGAAAGCCTGGGAAATTCTAAGGGAACTAGTACAAATCACCTCCTCCACCATTCTGGCAGTTTGATAGTTTACCATATATTGGAGCTTCAGAAGTGCAAAAGTTCAAATTGATATCCTTTAAGAAAGGAAACATAGATGAATGGTATTCTCTGTATGTAATTCAGTCAAAGATAATCTCAATGCAATTTTGACTACTATCTTGTAATGTGACATCGTCTGAAATAAGGTTTATAACGTGTTGTTTATTAACATTAGAAATTAAAGATAAATATGTGGGAGGGATGCTATTTTGATATATAAGTAAGTAGTTTACGCAGCATTTATTGAAGTAAGTAGCTATAATCTTTTGAAGAAAAGCTACTTGTAAATCAGGTAACTTTATTTTTTTATGATATAAAAATTAATCACCAATACTCGACTGAATCAGTGCATGTAAGTTGAAATCTCACCTGTAAATATTGATAGTTGACTGATCGAAGTATTCTATCACTGAAAATGCTCATGTTTATAATTTTCAGTTTTCGTAAGTATTTCTTCATGTATTCATGTGTAATTGATGCCATAAAAAAAAACATTTTAACCTACCTCTTATTTGTGCAGGACCCGTGAAGGTCCCAACTTTACACACTTTTTCTTGGCTTTTCTCCAATCACGGTTCTCTTATATTATAGGATGGGGAATAGTATACATTGCCAACTCATGTAGCATTTAGTATATCAATTTGTAGCTTACCAAAGAGAAATGTGTATTCTTCAATCTAGACATATGTGGGCACAGTGCAGGTGGAAAGATTAAAAGTAATACACATTCATTGTGGTGCCAAAGGAAAGACCTGAATAAATCAAATTACATATATCCCACCTACTAGACATTTTTTAGCCAGTGAAAACATATCCTTGTATTTGGGTACTTGCCAAAAAAAAAAGGAGTATATGAATCGTAGATTTATTCAAGTATATTTAGGACATATTGTAAGAGTGCATGCTATTCACGTTATGAAAAAAAAAAAGAAGAAAAAAAAATTCATTAAGTATGCTTTATGTTCTCCTGCGCTCTATTCTTGCTTTATGCCTACAATGTCGTTTTCCAGCCATCAGCACACTTTAGGTAGTTGCATGAAAGCGTTGCACTAATGTACTAACTTTCTCATTCTGCTTACTGTATTCATATTTACATCTCCCCCTTCATTGTGAATGTGTTAGTGTTGTCTGCCCTTTCCCTTATATCCGCATATCTTTGAAATAAATCACAGGGCAAAAGTTCAAGTATGTTTTCAAAATGTAATGGTTGTATGATAGAGAATGCAATTTTAGCTGTTTTTTTTTTTAAAGCAACTTTTATGACCAAGATGTGGTGTCAAATATATTGATGTAAAGGTGGCTACTTCTCACTATATGGATTTGTATTGTACTGTATTTTAAAATGAATGATAGACACCACCAAAACAAACCTTGTAAACATGATTATAAATGGGTGGGACTAATGTCAATCCATGTTTTGTCATCATGCGTTGGAGACTACACAATATCACAGACATGTACGGTTCCATATAAACTCTGTTTGAATGTGTCAATGTTCTTATAAAATGTTTCTGTGGTCACTGTGTTTTGAACAGCCGTCATTTTGTGTTGATATCTCTAACCGTCATGACATTTGTTGGGACAGGATCTAGCTTCCTGATAAAAACATTGCCACCTTGCACATATGACTGTTATGATTATTAAAGACAGTCTAATCTTTAATTTGGCTGAATGAAATTACTATAAAATTTGTAGCTGTAGATCTTCTCTATTTTGATCAAGTGACAATGTTCAAAATATGGTAAAACCATCATTAGTCTGTTCTGCCCGTGCGTTCATCGAGTGTTGCTCGGATTTGTCAGACAAGTTGTCAAACTTTACCTTCAAAAGTGTGTAATTGGTGGATGCAGAAAAAAATATATATACATACAAATAAAATTGTGATAAGTGTATGAAAAAGGCATACCTCCTTTCCGTTGATCCATTTTGTGTTGTGTTTGCACCAGAAGGAGTTTTCAAATGAGCAGGAGCTGTAAGCTGATTGAAAAACACAGGTTTGAAATGCTTGATGACGACCCAGTTGTTTTAAGGATTTCAATGTCAGATCACTGCAGTGATAATTTTGTGCTTTGCAGTGTTGAGTAGGCATAGTAGGAATATGTCATGTAAATGATCAGTTGCAGCTGGTTCATTTTACTTGATCACGTAATTAATGAAATTTTATGGAGACCTGAAGATCCATCACAACTGCAGACAAATATATGGCTTGATGAGCCTCTGCATATTTCGCCTACATACTTTATTTCTTTCCATTCAGAGAATGACAAATCAACCCTAATGATCGAGTTTATGACAATTGACTTTGAATCAAAATTGCGTAGGAATTTCATATTCAAAGTGTCTTCCAGCACACATTGTTTTTTCTCTCTTTATTACGTAGCTGTACACTTAAGCACTCTATGTTAACCCACTAAACGAACACACTCCCACACGCACATAGATCAAAGATTCACTTTACACAAAAATGACTACCAGGTATTCAGAGTTAAGCACTCGTGGAACTGTTGGTGTCATTAACAAGTCAGACTAAAATAGAACTACTGTAATGTAAGAATATAGATTTACAGGATTGTTACAGTTTTTAACCCACTGTTTAAAAGAGTTAAAGGTACTTGAATTTCCAACAGAATTTGTATGTGACATACTGTAGTTCTTATTCTCTAAGTATTGTACTGACAAGTTGTCAGTCGTGGTCATGGTACAGTTTAAACTACTGCATCCAAGCAAGGAGGCAAAGTTCTGAGGCCTCCCCATCTGAATGTGAAAATCAGTATGCAAAGCATGATGTCCTGACAAAATATGTCTGCAGAAGAGGCCCTGTGTGCGTGTAGGTTGTTTTGTACATGATGCTGTTAAAGATAATAACATCCTCGCAGTTAACATCTAGATATGGAATCAGTTTTAATAGTCACCTTTAGTAGCAAAAAGAGAATGGGAATAGGGATAGGACGAGAACAAAGCGTTGTTGCGATGCTAGGCGCGTCTGGAGCGATGCCCAGACATGCGCCCTTTGAAGCGCAGAGGGCGGTGCCGATTCTGGTCGCGGGCGATGACCCAAACTTTTGCGTGCTGCCACCGTCTACTGTCCGCTCGATCTTCTCGAGGAGGAAAGCGTTGCCTGCACATATTCGTGCCGTACCAGAGGTAAGCAAGTGACGTGAACGAGTTTGAGAGTAAGTTCCATTTTGAGAGTGTTGAGAGTTTAGCAAGAATTTAGAGAGAATCACAGTGCAGAATTCACAGAGAACAGTGCAGAATTCACAAAGCTACTCTGTATTCGCACTGTGGTTCTCAATTCAATTCAAATCACACTGTCAATATTGAGCTCTGTGGCTTGTTTACACATGTGGGGGGTGATAATTGATTCTCATGAGCAATACACTGCACTTTTCTATGACCGAACTGTGCATCCCCCGGGCGGGCATTGACCGAGCCATGGTCGCATAAATACCAAGCATGCCGGGTGCCTCCCAAAGATTGGTTGCCATCGTCATGTTTGCGCCTCTGTTCACACGTGATGCGCTTGACAAAATGTGAGTAGAAAAGAACATAGGAAGAAGAAGAAGCTGGGAGAGTCTTGGTGGCAAGCAATGCTGATTACTTTAGCTTATGAATATGAGCTTATCACTTCCTTTATTGTATAACCCATCAAATAGCAGGGGGAAAATGAAGATACTCTTGAACAGCATGAATGCATACTCCGACTCAAATATCACATAGAGATGGAATGCCTAGATTGTGCAATACGATGTACGTTACGTCAGACAGAATGGCAATTTGTTTTTAGTAATTGCCTGTAAATTAATGTAGTGTAACTCGGTATGTGGTAGATTAGAATATGAAATTCCATTTGTTATATTAGTCTGTCGTCAATTTTTGTCTTCATCTAATCAGTGACGATCAAATTTTTTGTTTTTCCGTACAGATTCGCCAGTCTCCTCTCCAACAAAGTCCGCACATCAGTATAACGACTCAAGCGACGTGAGTGCCCCGGTAACGAACCACGAGGATGAACCCGTGAAGAAAAAGGTACGTGCGATGACGACCTACATGATCATATGCCAAATCCACAATGATTTATGTAGATTCAAAAAGCCGCTATTTCTTCAGGACTCTTCGAATTGAGGTTTTCTCCCAGCAGGACTTAGTGTACCTCAACTGCGCTGTCAAAGGCACCATGTGACATTGGTAATATCGTCACGGTCGACTGTTGTTTAATGTGCCACGCTCGGTCCGGCGGTGTTCCTCAACCCCCAGAGCATACACCTGTTGGTGTCGATCTCTGTGGAGGCCAGTGTCGCCGTGGCCCTCTCCTGGTGTACAGTTGCTCGCAGCTGTGACGAACAAGTGCCGCGGATCGCGGGGATATTCCAGGCTCCTGTCTTGCATATAATATCTTTAACTGGGTGCTATATATTATGGGGTGTTTTTTTTTTACGAGCGAGAAACAAAACATGATGGAACATTGATCAATTAAGAGTAGTAGATAAGAAAGACACGACTGCCAGTATGTGCATGGTTGCCGGAAGAAAACATATCAAACTAACAATAAGTTAGTTATAACAGCTGCTAGTGAAGAAAGCATTTTATGAATTACTTCCGCTAGCTGTGAGAGAAAGCAATCATCTACATGTGCACTCATAAACTAGACCTGATTCTATTTTGGTAATATCCAAACTGTGAGTAACAGAGAATGGTGAGATGTTCCCATAGGACAGTTTCATCCAAACTTGGAAAGAATTCTAATTCTAATTAATGTACAAGTTGTGCTACAAAACAGCTTTTAGATAGTGATAATGAATTGTAGACAGAAATATTGAAGTTTATCGATGATTGACTTTTGATTCATTGTCATGCTTGAAAATATAAAGTACAAATCCTAAAAGTATATGTGCAGGACCAAATTGATGGACAGTGTATGAAGTTGTATGGAATCTAATTTATCTTAAATCCACAGGAGGTAAGAGTTATAATGAATTCAGCGAATTCAACTCGGTTTTTCTTTTTAAAGTCTGTGGATATCTCAGATTGTCTGATGATATTTTAGGGTCTATTGAAGGCTGACTCTGTTTGCAAAGTCGTTTTAGAAAAAAAGAGAGCTTTTAGCTGCAATCCCCAACCACGCCAGACCCAATGAAACAGATTCATCAGCCTTTTGTCAAAGGGATGCCTGGTGAGTGATCATTCACACATGATCTCGCCGTGCTCGTCTGGCCAGGGGCCAAACGTCAAGATTGGTTTTTCCCCCGCACACAATGGAAGACCCGCCCAATGTGACACGGCCTATCACATGACCTGAATCATCATCAAATGTGGATCACCAGACAATTTTCCGCCCCCAAGTCCCTCCCCCCCCCCCCTTCTATCCTGGTGAGTTTCTCCTCAAAGAAAGATACAGTAGGTAACAAAGAGGATGTGGTTAATGTGTTTCCCTGGGAGGACCCCTGTTGAGTTGATGGGATTTTTTTTTTCTTTTTAAATGTCCTGCTATACCTAACTTACATCTGAGGCCAATTTCTGAAGATGATGTAGTGCTGTGGAATGTCTAGTTTTCAAAAATAAGTTTTCTATTAATAGCTGGTGTCCAGCTGAGCTTTCAGAAAAATCAGCAAGGTGATGAATAATGCCATGTAAGCATTGAGAGTTTTCGAAGGTTTTGCACAGTGACCTGAAGAAAAAAACCTTTCTAGCATAGTTTTGTTTCTAATTTTGGAAGGTTTTGCACAGTGACCTGAAGAAAATAACATTTCTAGCATAGTTTTGTTTCATACAGTGCCATGGTATGTATAGTATGTATTAATAAGTTTTCTTTAGATGAACATGCGTGCAACTGAACATTCAGAATATTAGCAAGGGAATGAACGATGTAAGGTTAGAAACCAAGAACTGAGGGAGATTTTGCACAATGATCTGAAGAGAATTTACTGATGTACTGCAGCATGCTGACCCCTCAGTCTCAAAGTGACGGACACTAGCGCAGTGAGTTGGCTCAGTTGGTAGTGCATCTGCCTTCAGATCCAAAGGACCTGTGTTTGATTCCTGAACAGTGTTGTGTGTAATCATATCGCCCCCTCTAGTAGGAGACAAAACTCTCTGTCGAAGGAACAGGACATAAAAATGGAGGTCCAGTTTGTGTGAGAGAGTCACAACACATGCATAAAATAGATCCCACTTCATTCATTCATCGTAATGAACAGGGCAATGACCCAGTGAAGTGGTCCACCTACATGTACCTACCCACACAAGAAAAACAGGCAAATGATTCTGACCCCTCATGGTTTGCCGTGGGGGATTAGCAATAGTCAGTAAACAATATCAGCCAGGCGCACTGTGCCGTATGAGAATAAGAAAACTTTTGGCACATGGGTACAAGAAATAATTTAAAGTGTTTTCATCTATGAATTGACTGTTGCATTCGTTCTCAATAGGGTGGGGCTGGGTGGGATGCTGAGGTTAAGTACTTCGTACTTCACTTGCTGATGTGGGAGGTAGGGTTACGGACTTGTCGAAGGAAGAGGATTCCCCCATGTGGAACAGAGTCTATATTTGAAAAGAGAGAACGGACTTGACTGATACCATTCATGCTCAATTGCACTACTGTATGTGCTTTTTTTTCTTTTTCTTTTTTCTTTTTTTTTTTTTGGGGGGGGGGTCTTTCATCCTAACTGCCACGGTAACCTTTGAACCAGCAGCTCTTGGTTTGGTTTTTTTTTCCACCTGATGTTTTTCTGATTTAATTAAATTGTTTGTAAGGTTTGTGAGAAAATTCAGCATTGCTGAAGAGTTCCAGGCCCTGGGAAGAATCATGGAATAAGTCAATCTTTCAGCAGAACTTTACAGAAAATGGCAGCGTTGCCTCTGATAAATCTGTTAATAAGGCAGCATTCGTAGGGTTTGAACACAATGGCAAAACTAATCAAACTTTGTAAGAATGCGCTCATAATGCTACAGTGTTTTATTACAATTCCATTACTTCAATGAATATTTTTTTTTTATCGTCAGAGATGATGGGCACTGAACAAAAAAAAAAAATCAAAGCAGAACAAATTGCAATAGAACCCTTTGCTGTTAAGTGAAATTAATAATCTCTTCATCATCACATGAAAACAGTTTTACATTTTACATGGAAATAGTTTGACATTACATTTGTGTGTTGTATTTATTTTTGTTTCTTGGTTTTTATCTTGTATCCACAGAGGCATCCGCCCGACAGAGCGTACTTCATTGCCAAGGAAATCCTCACCACAGAGAGAACGTATCTCAAAGACCTGGAAGTCGTGGTGGTGGTGAGTATCTCGGGTGTATGATTTATACGTCACATGGGTCTCGGGCAATTACCCCCTGGACAATTAACCAGAACCCTTCCCTGACCTTCACCCTAATCCTAATCCAGAACATAATTCTTATCCTGACCCTAACCCTTACCCAAACTCTATACCGTAAACCTAACCCTAATCCTAACCCTAATCCTAATCTTTACTCTAACCTTATCACTAACCAGTAATTAGCTGGGAGGTAATTGCCCTGATACGACGTCACATAATCTGTGAAAGTCCGACTCCCATTTGCAAGACAAGTATGCACTTGGCTGAATTTGCAGCGGAGAACCACATGGACTTTATAAAAATCAGATATTGTCCATTGCTAAGAAATGTAGGCAGTGATGAGTGTCCTACTTGGAGACAATGATGTTGGTCCCATGTAATGTACAGTACATGCACCTGGGAGAGTTTCATATGGCACAGAGCCTGCTTGAAGTGTTTTGAAGCTTGGTAACTGTGGTGTATTTGTATCTTTGTGTATTTTTGTGTTTGTGTGTATGTGTGTGTGCATGTCTGTGCGTGTCTGTTAATGTGTGCATGTATGTGTGTGCATGTGTGAGATAAAGAAGAGAGAGAGAGAGATAGGTGTTCATATCTTCATGCTGTTTTCCGCTGTGTGAGGAAATGGCATGTTACCTGTGGCAGACCCCTCTCTACATTGCTGGTCTTTGTACACACAGCACGCTCTGTTTCATCTCAACCCCATGTGGCTTCATACGCATTAATGACATTGCCTGGAGATTGGGGAAGGGGGGGGGGGGGGAGGAGGAGGGAGGAGGGAGGAGAAAGCAGTAAGAAGGGGTTGTTCAAAGGAAGAACTCATAAGCAGGGGAATGGCGTGTGGTTCATGTTCTGGATAATTGAGTTTATGAGCTCCTGATAGGAGAGGGAGGGGTGGGTGGGTGGGGGGGGGGGAGCGTTACAAGTCATCATGCACGCTATTTATTCCTTTCATACAGCCAGTGCTGTGTGAGTCAGTTTACCAGTGAGGGAGTTTGTGGGAAGACCTCATTCAAATCTTTTGTCTATCCCTCGTTCTCTCTCTCCTTGTTCTCTCCATCTCTATCTCCTTCTCATAGACACACTCATACTCTCTCCCTTTCTATCTATCTCACTTCTTTTCTCCTGTGTTTAAGAGCCACGTGGTATGAAAATAGCCGTCAGAGGAATGATTCTAAAAGGAGGAAGAGTGGTGGGGTGAAGCACATTGTCCTGAATCACTCCCTGCCCTGGAAGGCAATTCTGATTTCCTTTCCTTTTTTCTGTTCTCACCTGAAAAGTAGATAGGTGGATATGAAATAGTATATATACCTATCTCTTTGTTTTTATACCTAATTTTTAGGCATACAATGACCTGTCACTCTCTCTTTCCCCATCTCTCCCTATCTCTCCCTATCTCTCCCTATCTCTTCCTATCTCTCCCTATTTTTCCCTGTCTCTGCCTAGCTCTCCCTATCTTTCCCTATCTCTCCCTATCTCTCTTATCTCCCCCATCTCTCCCTATCTTTCCTTATCTCTCCTTATCTCTTCCTATCTTTCCCTATCTCTCCCTATCTCTTCCTATCTCTCCCTATCTCTCCCTATCTCTCCCTATCTCTCCCTATCTTTCCCTATCTCTCCCTATCTCTCCCTATCTCTCCCTATCTCTGTCTAGCTCTCCCTATCTTTCCCTATCCCTCCTTATCTCTCTTATCTCTCCCTATCTTTCCCTATCCCTCCCTATCTCTCTTATCTCTCCCTATCTTTCCCTATCTCTCTTATCTCTCCATATCTCTCCCTATCTTTCCCTATCTCTCCCTATCTCTCCCTATCTCTCCCTATCTCTGTCTAGCTCTCCCTATCTTTCCCTATCCCTCCCTATCTCTCTTATCTCTCCCTATCTTTCCCTATCTCTCCCTATCTCTCTCTATCTTTCCCTATCTCTCCCTATCTCTCCCTGTCTCTCTGTATCTTTCCTTATCTCTGCCTGTCTCTGCCTATCTCTCCCTTTCTCTCTTTCACACACACACTATCTCTGTCTCGTTCTATTTTTCTCTTTTTCTGACTCTCCATATATCTGCCCATCTTCATCTCTCTCTATTAGGAATACATGTGTACCACCCTAGTGAGGGTCTGTCTACCCTTATCTTTTGCTTCTTCTTTTTTCCGGCCCCAACCCTTCCCATGTTTTCTTCCCACTTGTATTAGTTGTAATTGCTGTAAACAGGCGGTAGCCTTCGTCCCATAAATGTTGCAGCGAATGCCAGGCCCGATGTTTCGCTGCATTAGTAGTAGTAGTAGGAGGAGGAGGAGAAGGCGGAGATACAAAGGATGTACTGTCTCTTGAAGCGACATGACATGAATGCCGTAGTGTGAGGGAGCACGTGTGAGCAATGGCGGAGAATTCTGAATGCGGGAGGAAGCCTGAAGGAACAAACGACATATTTCCAATAACCATCTAATTGCGTATTCTCGTCAATTTCATTTTAGAGCTCCCCACTGCTCCCACCCCTATGGATCCCACCGAACAAAAATGCAGTCAGAGATGAACATGAATTTCCTCCTGAATTCACAGAAGCATATGAAAGGAGGGCCAGACAAGGGAAAAAGAAAGAATCTGCTGTTTAAAGGGAGAGTTTCATCTCAATTTTCCCCCAAAATATGAGAAATATACCAGTGCCTGCAACCACTGCTGTTCCCAACTATATACTGGCATGTGTAGTCGTAGTACCACTCCAGAGATTCTGTCTATTCAGATATGCCAATCGGCTTATTATGAATCACCTCTCAGCTTTTATGCAATTTGTATGGAGTTTGAGCTGCCAGGGGGTAAGAAAGTAACTTAACAAAGAATAGAGAACTGTTGGACAAGACACACTGTAGGAGGAAATAGTTGGTGAGTGCTGTTTGTCAACATGCTCTGGCAGGTGATGTCAGTGTAGACTGTTTTGCACCTGGGAGGCATTTCATGAAACATTTTGTCTAACATATTTGCCCAACAAATATGCTCTCAGCCAATCAGATGCAATGATTTCTGTAGCTTATAACAGTTTGTCAGAAAGAAAAAAAATCTGAAAAAATGCTTCACGAGATGCCCCCCTCCCCCTGAACTACCCTTCTTATGGGTGGCTCAATTTTTTTGTTTGTGCCTGTGTGTTTGTATGTATATGTGTGGGTGTGTGGGTGTGTCAGTGTTTTTCCAAGTGATAATTGTGGAGTCATGACAGCATCATAGTTGTCTGGAAGTTAACCAGTGGCTTACAGGAGCTGGATATATAATGCTTTGAATATGTGTGACTTCATCTTACCTCAATAGCAATAGGAAAGACGATTACAATTCCCTGTAAGTCCTGGTGAATTTCAAATAAATAAGTGTCTTTTTAGAAATATGTCTGTTATTGGCAGTCATTTTTAGCTGTATTGTTATTCATCTTATATTCTTCTTATATTCTTCATATTCTCTCTCCCTGTCCCTGACTGCAGTGGTTCCGCAAAGCGACGACGAATGAGGCCAACCTGCCCGAGACTCTGGACGTCCTCTTCAACCACCTGGACCCCATCTACGAGTTCCACTGCAAGTTTCTGAAGGAGGTGGAGCAGCGGCTGTCGTCATGGTAAGGAGGGGGGAAGACACTGGGTTTACCCTGGATGAGATCGGTATAAGGGGGCGGGCGGGGTCCTTCACGGGCATGACTGGGTTGCCCGAGAAGAGAGGGTTAGCGTGTTTTATCAGTGAAGCATGGTAATATTCTCTCTTTTTTTTTTTTCTTTTCTTTTTTGAGGGGGGGGGGGGGGTCGGGGAGGTGACAGGGTTTTAGGGTTTAGCTCACTATTTACAGGTGTGAATTTGTTCATTGCATCACTGCCTTTTTCTTTGAAAGGTGGAGATTGTATGTTTGTCTGCTTTGTAGTATGTGCAACCTAGACAATGGATGGAATGATTCTATCTAGATTTCATTTCAAAAAGAATTTGAGCATACCCTAAATCTCACTGAGGCTACACTATCAATTTCTTATAGGCATCAGCACCAAAACTTTTTTGATTCTCTTTCACACCCCCTTTCAATGTTACTTCAAACTTTCAAAGGCATTGGACATTGTAGATAAGTCTACCTTTCCTTCCCCTCAATAAGAGTAGAGTAGATTGCATCTTGTACCATTCTTCTTGGTAACTCCTTTGAACGATCTGCTCTCTATTGTGACTTTCTCTCCAACAGGGAGGGCAGGCCAAATGCCCAGGGCAAAGGCGGACACCAGAGGGTCGGTGACATCCTCCTGAAGAATGCCCAGCATCTGAAGGTCAGTGTACTCTTCTGTTTGACTTCTGACCCATCCACAGCTGGGTGTGGTCCTTGATCAATGCTGTAAACTGGAAAGAGACGGGTTTGCCTCCGTAGTCTTATCCATCCGATGGCATTGTTGCCTTGAGGACTGCAACTTATATATGGTCAACTCTTTGTAATATTGATGCTATGGCTTTGGTTTTTTTTTTCTTTTCTTTTCTTGAATGACAAAGTGTGAAATGTTACAGCTAGACATCATTATGAGATGTGATGGTTGGAAAAAAAAAATTGATAACTTGAAGTTTGTTGCTATTATGAGGTGACCAACAAGATATGACATGATGCTGGTGATTCTGAGCATTTGTATGGAGCCATATATCTGGGGTTTTTTTTTGAAAATCATTCCTCCAAGAGAGATAGTTGTTGAATGTCTGGTGAAAAATGTGAATGATGCCAAGGCATGACAGCATTACATGAGCAATTGTGATTATAAGTCCCATGTGTGCATATACATGTTTGGACATCAAGTTTTCTCTCTAATATTACCTGGCTTACAACCTTAAGAGTGCTGTAACGAAAGCAACTTAGATTTTATTGTTGATCAAAGGGAAGGCGGGATAGATTACATGGCTATGACGTGATGAGTTTGTAAGTTCAAAATGGTGTGTATAGTGACAGCAACATCAAAAGAATTTAGTGTTATAGATTGACTACAGAAAAGATGTACATATAAGTGCATGTGTTAAGAGAAATATAGATATATATATACACTTGACCATCTCTCTCTCTCTCTCTCTCTCTCTGCACACGTCTCTGTGGATGAAAGCAGCTGTACACAGGGTACATCAGTCGCCTGGAGGAGATTCTCAGCGATCTGGAGGCGGCACTGCGCAAGAACAAGAAGTTTGAGTCTTTCTACCGCGACTTTGAGATCCAGAAGGTGTGCTACCTGCCCTTCAACACATTCCTTCTCAAACCGGTCCAGAGATTGCTCCACTACAAGCTGGTGCTTGAACGTAAGCCCCTCTCCCATCTCTGTCTTCACACAACAACTCCTCCCCCTTCCATCTTCATTTGCTAGTGTAGAATCATGTATGGCACTTTTAGTTACATCTTCTCTGTACTAAGTCCACCATGGCCAAAACCAGAAACAAAAAACAACAAAAAACAAAGCAAAAACAGAACAAAAATACAGAAATTTTTTCATGTTTATAATACATGTATTATATTATATTTGTCAATATGTTTATATCATGTCATTAACTGGGGGGTAGGAGAGATTCAGAAATATATTTGTGGATGTTCTTTTTCCCCTCAATTACCTGGATATCATAATAGAGTGGTGTAATGAAGAATGTTTGAATAAGTGTTTTGGAATGGTGAAGTCACAGACTCACAGATTTGTCAGAGGTAAAAATATTTGTATATTAGTGTTTCGTCTTGATGTCCCTTTGTTGAAATAATTGTTTGTTTCAATGTGAGCATGATGTCAAGGTACATGTAGACATACTTCATCGTAGTAGTTGTAGTAGTAGCAGCAGTAAAAGTAGTAAAAGTTGTGACATTTGTTATTGAACAAGTGATAGTTACAGTTCCAATTTCTCTCACTGAAATTGTTGATGAAAAGAAAGAAAAGTAATTGAGAAATTGAACTCGAGTAACATCTCTTTCACTCATGCTGAAAATAATTTTCTCTGGACAGGACTTGTCAAGCACTACCAACCATCACACCCAGACTACAAAGACTGCAAAGGTGAGTGAATCTAGCCTGGAAGACAACCCTACAATCCTTGGACCCCCCCCCCCCCCCATGTTTCAGTTCACAAGGTCACACAGAGAGTAGAGTTATTTACATGCAATAAGAGTAAAGTTTTGTTATTGGCAGTCAGCATCTGATTGGTGTTTACAGGGACTGTATTGATATTCTCACAATAATCTTTTACATGTTGTGAAATTCCTTTCCACCCACCTTGTGTGACAGCCTGTCTTGCTGTGATAATTTTGATGGATTGTATTTATGACCTAGGGTTTACTTTCCCCGAAGATTATTATTTGGGAGTTTACATCCAGAAGGTTATTATTTGCGGAGTAGAATTTGTGTCCTTAATTGGATACCATTTGTGTTGTGATTGTACACTAGAGATTAATGGTCAACTAAAAGCCAGAAGGGAGCAAACTCCCCAGATTTCTGTATGGCGCATATGCCCTTCTGCTTCCCAGCTGACAAAAACACCAACTTGATAAGACCTGGTAGCTACTGTATGGCTGTGACATTCGATATTGTGATGGCCCAGTCTTATCTCACGACATGAAATTCACGTCATCCTCTGACGCTGGGAGCTTTGCCGCTGAAGACTTTTATCTGAGAGAAAACAAAAATAAATACCTTGATTGTTGGCTTTATTTTGTCTATCAGATAAAGAATCTTTTACTTGAGTACATTGCCTGTTTCCATGACATTTGCTCCTGCGACAGTTGCTCCCATGAAATATCGGTACGCTAAGCCAAACATAAAGCCAACACGCAAACATAACCCTAGCCCGAAAGTTTCAAGTTTCATTTCACTGAAAAAAAAACACCAAAAACGTAAGAGTGTAAGAAGTGTATTCATTCAACATCAAAAAAAATTTTTTTGTAATGATGTTTGGCCCCACTTGAACCCTTTCAAACCCAACAGCCTAAAATCCTGTTGACATGGTATGTAATCATACTGCTGACAGCATTGAAAGACTTAGTTACAAACTTATGGCCTTACTTTATTGCTTATTTGCCTTCATCCACACAGCTGCCCTCGGTGATGTAGGCGACCTCACGGCTGACATAGAGGAGAGCGTGAAGAAGATTGAGAACTTCCAGAAGCTGACCGAGCTCCAGAGGGATCTCGTCGGCATGGATACGCTCATCCAGCCAAATAGGGTGAGACAAGATGTTCTCCTGTGACTTTGAGAGAGTGATGACTTAGCGTGATGAGGGTGAGGTTCGTAGCAGTGATGATGGTTATGATGATACTGGTGTAGAGGACGAAGCTGAAGACGTTGGTGATATCGATGATGATGATGGTGATGATGGTGATGATGATGGTGATGGTGATGATGGTGATGATGATGGTGCTGATGGTGCTGACGGTGATGACGGTGATGTTGATTATGATGACGATGACGATGATGGATGGTGATGGATGATGATGTATGCTGATGGATGGTGAGGATGGTGGTGATGATGATGATTGTGATGACTATGAGTTTGATGATGATGGCTGTGAGTTTGATGATGATGATGATGATGATGATGATGATGATGATGAGATGATGAAGAGGATGATGGGGAGGTGATGGTGGTGATGGTGGTTACCATGGCAATGCTAAGGATTTAGCTGAATAGTGCTTATGATAAGGAGGAGGAGGAGGAGAAAGAAAAGGAGAAAATGAGTTTTAATTGTATTAGTGATGTTGATGAGGAGGATGATGTGATATCATTGTGATGATTGCAGTAATGATAATGATGATGCGCAGGCCAGTCAGTAGCGATAGTGAAGGTGACAGTGATGAAGACAAAGAAGATGATCAAGATGGTCAGATAATGATGGGTTAGGATGACTGCTGTTCTACTTGGTTGATTGCATTCATCATCTACTGTGGTGTATGTGATGTGTGCCAGTCTTCTGCATCGTGATGAGTTTTTGAATACTAATCATTAGATATCATGCAAGTTACAAAAATGAACCTCAGATAATGAAAGTAGTTAAGAGTGGGTAAGATTTGTTACATTGCTTCATGAAAGATTTGAGTCATGTTTGCGTCATTACGTTACTGTATTTGCTGCTCTGCTATTCCAACTTTTAGCATTTCATCAGGGAAGGCTGCCTCCACAAGCTGTCGAGAAAGGGCTACCAGCAGCGCATGTTCTTTCTCTTCTCCGACATCCTGGTCTACACCAGCAAGGGGGTGACGCCCACCAACCAGTTCAAAGTGCACGGCCAGATCCCGCTCAAGGGAGTGGTGGTGAGTGAAGCGTGATGATGCACATTTCTGTTATCCTTTTTGACATGTAGGCCCTGAAATATCTTTGAAAGATAGCTGGTGGTGTTCTTGGAAGAAATTATATCAGTCTGAAGTGACATGGCAAATATAGTTAGTACAGTGGACTCCCGTTATAACGAAGTCCTCGGGACCGGCAGTTTTCTTTCGTTACATCAAAATTTTGTATAATGGATAAAGCGGATAATGTTGCAGCCTGAAATCTTACTTCATTGTAACCAGAATTTTGTCATATCTGTGTTTGTTGTAACAGGAGGGCAATGTAGTGTTTATCACTCTTGGTTATAAGGTATCCCCAGCACCCCCCCCCCCCCCCAAAAAAAAAGTATATATGAATGACCAATAAACAGCAAGTGATGGAATGAAGACAAGTCTTCACAGGTAAGGATCTTAAGATCATTCTGGCCCATCTGTCTGAAACTTTAGGTTTTTCACCAAGGTGCTGGTGTTCTTGAAATGAGGAGAGTGTATCCATGAATATTTCCTGCAAGAGTCACAAATGTTGTTAGTGCTTGATGGCTGTCAATTCCCTACAGACACCATTGTCTTACTTTGTTTTGATTTTTGTTTTGATTTTTTGCTCCCGATTTATTTATCCACTTTTGTCAGCTGGAGGACAGCGAGCTGGACCGGTCGGTCGCCAACTGCTTCACGCTCTACGGAGGCAACAAGACGGTCGTCATAGCAGCCAGCAGCCCCGAGGAGAAGACGAGATGGATGGAGGTGAGGGAGGGATAAATATTCCACAACAGATCCTCAAATTGGCAATGCATTTTAGGAGGAATAAAGTCCAGATTCTTTCTCAAATTGGCAACACATTTTAGGAAAAATAAAATTCTAGATTCTCTCTCTCAAATTGGCATATACATGTATTTGTAAATTTCTTCCTGATTTCGTGTAGATTACATGTATTCAGCCAGTTCCATATAATATTTCCTCCAATATATGATACACATTGATATTCAGAGATACCAATTTTTGGATGAAAAGATGATAATTTCTCCATCACATATTGCCAGCACCTAAAAAAAAACTTACTAGGTGTGAATATTTCCAATTTTTTTCAACTCTTCATTGTTGAATTCTATTAGATTGAGTACGGAAATCATGATGAGGGACCATTTGACTAGTTCAAGATGTGTTTTCCATTTGTGTTCTTCTCTTTCATAATTTCTAGGCATATTCTTGAAAGAAAGAAAAAGTAGGCAGGAGGAAATATGTAACATGAGATTTTTTTCCCCCCTCATCTTGGTATATGAATTGTTTCTCTCTACACACTGAGTGTCTGTCTCATGCACAGTTTAATACAGTTCATTGTTGAAGTAAAGCACATGTACGTCTTCTTTCTTGACCTCAGGATATCAGGACAGCCATGGCCATGTGTCAAGATGATCAGTCGACAGATTCCATCAGTAAGTGCTTCAGACTGTCATGTCGAGTGATGTGTCACTACATTACGTTGTATCTCTGGATAGACTGTGATGCATTGAAATCGTCACAATGCAACATGTATTAAGACAACATTAAGACAACACTCTTTCACTGCTCAATGTGAAGTCACATGACTTCACATGGTCAGCATGCGAAGTCACATGCTGACCATGTTGCAGTCACTGTGATTTTCATGCCTAGAATGATTTTCTGACTATTGAATTTAAGGTTGTCTTCTCAAAAACTTTAAGAAAAAGTGTTTATTCTTTTCCAATTTTCTAATATATCTTAACCATTTCTCCTTGATCAGTGCAGGAGACAGTGAAATGAATTTTAGTCAAATATTTTGAGGAGCGTTGTCATTTATAGATAATTTTGCAAGTTCAATTGAAAGAAAGATAAAAGTTATATATATTTCGGGAAAGTTGATCTAAATGCCTTTCCTGTTTGTGCTTGTTAAAATGTGTTTTATTTTGAGAGGAAACTGCCTTGACATTTGATGCTCCAAGACACTTGGTTAGACTTTGCAAGCTTTTTCATCAGCATTCTGTAATTCTTCCAAACATTACTTAGTTGTGACTTACAAAGCCCACTCAGATGCAGCAATGTCCCCCAGTCTTTCCATGGTGACCCAATAGGATTAGGGGGAGTATGTAATCTACGGCATATATTCATTGACAGTTAGTTTTCTGACATTTGTGCCAAGCGTGAAATAAAGCATTCCATCAGACATATCAACTTGCGAACAAAGTATGGTAAGGGTACAAAGAAAGGGGAAAATATTATTTTGTTTTGAGTGACCGTGTTTGTGTACATGCTTAATGAAGTAGTAATTCACAATAATTGACCACAAATGAACGTGTGTTACACATTACAGATACGCCGGACCAAGATTCCGCATTCGACGAGGCAGATGACGACCTCTCGTCGCCCTCGCGGTCGCTAGATCGCCAGTCACACCACCGTGCCAACACCACCGTCCACGTATGCTGGCATCGCAACACCAGCGTGAGCATGGCGGATCACGTCAGAGCGGTAGAGGTGAGGCTTTCCCTTTCCAACTCCTCAGTAGATGAAAGTGAGAGACGCTCGTACAGATACTTTTAATCATCTGGAGAAGAGTTGAATACTTTCTTACACCTACTAAACTCAAACAAAACACTGATGACAAACACCGAAGAATGTCAGGAAAATGTCTTTACTTTTCTCAACATGCAGTTTGTCCCCCCAAAAAATAACAGTCGGATTTCAGCATTGATAACTTTTGATATGATTAAACTGTCTGAATGATATTTCAGGCTCTAAAACTATAACATCTAATGTATATTTTGCTGAAAACCCTGTTCAGTTTGGTTAAGTGGTCACACAGAGAAGTGTGGATCATTGCAAAGCATGCCATGGGTCCGTTTTTTCTAAGTTTAGCACTTGGATGCTCTTGGAACTGCATATTAATGTGTGAACACAATGGACAGAACTGGCAGGAAAGGGATTTTCGACATGCTCTACTAAGATCCTCATTTCTCTTTGACCTTTGAAGCAATCAGATGGGATTTTCTGTAAGATGTAGGTAATAAGTTATGGTTTCATACCCTTAAATTGTATTCAGATTGATTCACAATTTTTAAAGTTATCATTGCTAAGTGTCTCATAATTTTTTTTTGGGACGTATGGAATTGTGTAGTTGACAGTTATATAAAGCCAGAAATGATCCACTAGAGATGTGATTTGCAAACCGTGTCAACCTCTGTGCTTCCTAGAAGTATGTCTTACATGAGGAAATGCTAATACTTTATCTTTTTTTTCCACTGTCATGTTTCATTTGTCGTCCTATCGAATATAGAACCAGCTGAGCGGCTTCCTGCTGCGCAAGTTCAAGAACAGCAACGGCTGGCAGAAGCTGTGGGTGGTCTTCACAAACTTCTGCCTCTTCTTCTACAAGAGTCACCAGGTAAGGGAATGGGGGACCAACTGTCACCAGTGACACTGAATAAGAGAGACTGTTTACACCCCTCCCCCCCCCCCCCCCACACATACACGCTGTATAGGAAGACCACCTGTTGATAATAACCTCTTTAAATAAATAAACTATTATCAACCATTATACTGTTATCAAACATGCCATGCTCGTGTTCCCACGGGCATGCCAGTTGAGTGCCACATGCGTGTTTTGTCCCTGCAGTCAAGCATGCATACCTTGTCTGTGCCCACTGGTCCTTGATGATGTGTTTGTTGTACGTGATTATCTCCATTGCTGAAGTACTCCTGCAACATACTTGTATAACTTGTGTTTACAATTGTTGAGAATCATCTTGCCAATGATCAACCATTGTTGTTAATCTGAAGTTCCAAAATGAATCTGCCGCTGAAGAATTAGCACCTTGCTTGGTGGCTGAAAAAAATCACTTGGCACTTTATGGGTTAAATTTAGTGGTAGTGGTGGTAGCTCCCTTCCCTAGACTTAACATAATGTTACTGTAAAAGTGGATATTTGCGAGACTAATCTTTCGCGCTCAGCCCAGTAAGAAGAGTTTCGCGTGTTTTTAATTTCGCGGAATCAAGACAGTAAGTACGGGAACATATGGGAAGCAAAAATATTCATGTGCTTTTATTTTCGTGCTAGTTTCTGGTTGCGCGAAATGCGCGAAAATTTCAACACCGCGAAAATGTCCACTTTAACAGTATGACTTTTGAATGGTGTGATGAATCATTGTACACAGTCCTCACAACACATTGACAATATCTACCAACACTCAAGTTTTCTTTGATAGAATAAAACAAGAAGAAAGGGAGAGATTGATTGTGTGACCATAAGATCAACAAAGACAGTGCATAGAACTCAGGCCAGTGCTTCGTGACAGCAAGCAGTGCATAACTAAATGGAATGGTCTAGTTTTCAAGCATTCTAACTCCTCTGTATGTCTTGGAGAGATGGATGGATTGCTTTACCAGTGAGATGGTTTTTAAATACTGAGCCCTAGGATGAGGAATCTCTATGCTCTGCTACATAGCACTATAGGTAGATGTTTTGTGTCTGATAAGAAACAGAAATAATGCAGAAGATGACATCTCCTTCTCTTCCTTCTCCTCGACCTCTTCGTCTTCCTCCTCTTCCTCTTCTTCCTTCTCCTCCTCCTCTTCCTCTTCCTCCTCCTCCTCCTCCTCCTTCCTCCTCCTCCTCCTCCTCCTCATCATCATCATCATCATCATCATCATCATCCTCATCCTCCTCCTCCTCCCCCCCCTCCTCCTACCCCTCCTCCTCATTCTTCCATTCTTCCAGGACGACTACCCTCTGGCCAGCCTCCCCCTCCTGGGCTACTCCGTCATGATCCCCGCAGAGGAGGATGACATCCGCAAGGACTATGTCTTCAAGCTCCAGTTCAAGACCCACGTGTACTTCTTCCGCGCCGAGAGCGAGTACACTTTCAGCAGGTGCGTTTGTGGAAGGATGATGGTGGTAAATTGTTAGTGACAGTGGTAGCAGCCAGATATGGGCACTGGTAGCAACATTTGCTCTTGATCACTAGTGGAAAAGCAAGAGAGTATGAACCATGCATCTGAAGAAAAAAAAAACCCACAGAAATGCCATTCTAAAAGTGTTGAAAGGGTTGTCGGAGAATGGTATTTTACCAATTAGTAACAATGACCAGAATGTTAAAGTGGAATGTACCCCAAAGGAAACTAAGGCAATCAGTCCGAAAATTTATGACTATTCAATGTTTCGTTACTGCAACTGCTGGATATGAAGACTACCACTGTTCATGATGTCACAGTAAGACACCATTATAAAGAAGATATAAAGAGAATTCCACGAAATATATACATATATATATATATATATATATATATGTATATGTATGTACATATATATATATTTTTTTTCTTTTTTTAAAGCACACATTCCTGCCACTGATTACTGACGTATGTTGAGAGTGATATTGCCCCCCCCCCCCCCCCCACTCCACCTGCCTTTAGAAAGAGGTATGCCAAGTGCTCTTTCATTATGCTGGAAATATAAAAATGCTGGTATGTTGAATTCTCGGTATAGTTTCTGTTATATATCGTTGTCCTATTGTGACATCATTCATTGTTGTAGTCTTCTTATCCAGCAATTACAGCATGTGGATTAACTGGAAACTTTGACAATTTATAACTTTTCAATGGATTGTCTAATTTTCCTCAGTCCACATATATATTTGGGCTTCATTCCCCTTTTAACTTGTGAATCAATCCTTCAGGTTCAGGAATCTGCTTTAGTCTGAACAGTGTCTGTGGAGATTTAAGAATCTAAATAGCAAATGGGTTAGGTGCTTCCGGCACTTGATGCAATTTGCGAGTTTCAGTTGTGTAGGTACATTCACAGGGACCAATAGAACTTTGTTGTAGCATGCACAGCAGTTTGTCTGCACATGTTTCCTTTTGTCATGGTCATGCTTGGCTGAGCAGAAGAGAGAACTAATGAGGTGGAAACCATAGTTAGCCTTTATTCAGACATGCAGGTCGACTCTGCTGAAAGGAGGGCCATGTTAACCTCCAAATTTGCTGCGTAGGTGGATCCGTATTTGTGGTCTACTACTCTTGTACTTAATGATCTCTCTTTAAGGCACAAGTTTGCATTTTCAGGATAATTGCTTATATTATGTCAGTAGTAAATGTGCAATTTGATGCTTTTGTCAGGAGTGTTTGCTTCGTTGCAATTTCTGCTTCTTTTCAAATGGTCATGAGCAGCCAGGTTTCTGGATCAGGAGTTAAAATAGCTTGAACTCATTATTTTCAATGATAGGTTACTTGGTTGCTTGAAAGGGTTTTGGTTTTTAGTGAGGGTTGCAGTTAGATTACAGTATGTCAATTGACATTGATACATTGATGTGTGAAAATAAATCATAATGATGAACATTTGTCTTGATAACAGCAGCTATGTGAATAGTTGTTGACTTAGACTGAAATATGATTTTTCATTTTTCGTTTGTTCATTTTGTCACATTTGCAGGTGGATGGAGGTTCTGAAGAGCGCTACATTCAGCAGCAAGATGGAAAATGACATCATGTAGGCAGAAAACTCCCTCTCCACCGGACTCCGCCCAAGCCATTCCCCTCTCCAGTGGACTCTGGATTTCCACTGGGCCCCAAACCCCCCTTTCCACCCAGCCATTCTTCATCTAACCAGGCCCAGGGGCCCTGACCATTCCCTAATCCAAGCTAGTAAAGAATTAGAGTAATCCCCCTCCCCCTTTTTTTGTCGTTGTTGTTCTGCTCGTCAAATTTGTCTTCTGGAGGCTGGCAGCGTTGGAGGGGCGATGGAGGAAAGTGTTCCCAATCTCCAGGAAGTTGTAACCGCATCTTCATGAATGTCTTTATTTCTTTTTTTAGCCCTCGCTACGACTGCTGGTAGAGCTTGCCATTTCACTGCCAAGGAGATGGAATGTAGTGCAAACAAGAAGAGTGATTATTTATTGATGGGGGAAAGCTACTCTCTTTGTTGTCCCCACGTACCCCAGTTAAGAGTGTCAATGCGTCTTCGTTGCATGGCTCGACAAGTGAATTGTCTCTTTGTAACAGATGTTTTTGGAGGTTTGTTTGTTTTTTTGCCAAACACTGCCCTCATTCTCCCCTTTTCCTGGCAAGTCTCTTGTCACTCTGCGTTGATCTTCTTCATGTCGAACAAGATCTAAAGATGAACAGAGAGAGAGAGGGAGACAGCAAGAAACAGTTTATGGACACACTGGAGATAGTTTTGTTTGTAGATTATTCCGACTCCTATGATGTTCGAGGTAGGGAGTCTAGGCCGAAACGCCTGTCCAAACGTGATCAATTTTCTCACTTCGACATTTGAGAGGAAAGAGCAAAGCCAACCATCATTGTTTCTTGGTCTCGTTATCTATGTTCAGGCCATTCCTGTAGACCACGCTTTGCAACACAGTTGTGTGATATTCAAAGTTAATCGCAGCTCTTATCGTAGCCCATGAAAAAAAAGAAAAAAAGATAATGTGCCTACCGCTAATAACCCAAATGAAAATATTGCCGATCCTTTTAAATGGGAGCTAATTTCTTCACCGTGACTCTCACCGTTGTATCAAATGTACATCAAACCATCAGACCAAATAAGTATTAAGCTCCACTTGAGGTTTGTGGAGTACCCCTTCACGCCTCTGGTCCTGAAATGTTGGGAAGAACAAAATTTGCAGAGGCCATATTCCAACACTGACACATAAGTCGGCTGCTGTTACAGCTTGCCTCAAACATAGGAATATATGACTAAAAGTTACTGTTTCCTGTGTGCACAAAATGTATGGCTTTTTAATGTAATAACACATATTTGTTGCAACCATTTATGTGTTCAGTCATACAGCACACAGTTATCCATGTAATTACAGTTGCTATCCCTCTGACATTGAACTTTATATGCTGGTAATATGGTGCCAGTGACAGTTGCGTGTACAACAGTGTTTAACAGTGGTTGTACGAATCAAATGTGTGGTCTACTGTAAACTTGAAATACCTTGTGGTATAGAAATGGTTGCAGATTTTGCACTCTATTGGAAGAAACATGAAAATAACAACACCCAAATAACTGAATGTTTGTGTGTGTGTGGTATGTGAACATGTACAGAATATAAACATGCAAAGTTCACTGGAAGCTCAAAAAAAAAAAAGAGATAAATTTCCCACTTATACTGTGAATGCTAACATTTGATCGAGAATCAGTTATATCTGCTTGTATTTTTGAAATGTAAAGGTATAGCTGCAAGGCTCAGGTTATAAAACAATAAAAAGATTGTAGTGTCTTACATCCTAGTACCAAAGCCAAATGCTTTAAAAAAAAAAGCAAGACAAAACGAAAACTCAATTGCCAAAAGTCACCGACCTTTATATATGAATCCTGCCACAACACTTGCTGTTTGTCTGCAGTAGAATACTTGGGATTCTGGATTGTGATAAAATACCAGTACAGAAATCCATCTAACTTTGTAATCACAGCAATGCACACTTATACCAAAGCCTTGGAATGTGCATGTTGTACAAAGAACAAAATATATCTTTTCACTCTGTAAAAGCAAGAAGTTTCCATCTTGTTGAAGTCAGAGCAACACGCAGTCCCCAGTGGGTTTGATAATGATGCCGCTGGGAGTAAAATAGTGGGGATCAATGACGTAAGTCTCATGATTTTAATCTTATATTTGTTATCCTCACAAAACTTTGGCTGGCAGGCTTGCATCTGATCGTTACTGAACATCAAGTCATCTCTCTGCTGCATTTTGAATAGTATATGACCTAAAGATCAAACGAAACCGTTGCAGAGAATTAAAAAAACAACAACAAACTTAATGGTGCCTTTTCTGTCAGCAAACCAATTTGGAATCCAGTAATTTGTTTTATTCCCCTCAACTTCCATATCAGTATGAATTCTCTAACGCTAACCTTTGCCGAAAAATTGGCTTGATTTGGCAGCCGAGTATGTCGTGCAGTGGCCATCGTGAATAATGTAATTTAGGCTGGAAATCTTCGGAAGTGTACAGCTGCATGACTGGAAAGAAAGAGAGAAAGCGAAAGACAGAGAGAGAAATAAAGGTGTTCACAAGGGTTGTCGAGTTAGATGATTTATGGTAAGGACGGTAGTTGGAAACATCCGATGGTCCTTGGATAATGCTAAAATTTCTCAGTATGGAGTGTGAGCATGGGACTGGCTGCAGGCACTGCCCAATGTTGGAGCAATCATGTCTACTTTTGAAGGGATTTGTTCTTCTTTTCTTTTCTAAAAGAAAAAAAAAATGATTGATAGATAAGAGAGAGAAGAGAAGTTTTATTGTTCTGATCGTTCAGACACTGCCAAATGTATCAAATAATTTCTGAGTGATCTGGGAAGATTTCAAGGGAAGCCCGCAAGCTGCAAATTTGTGCATCGAGCGATGTGCTGGTGATCTGCCCTTTAAGGACGGAAGAAGTGAACAGAAGTAGATTGTGGCAGCTGAATACAGGCAGGTCATGTCAAGGAGTTTGGGTGAGTTTTGACATGGTCAACAGATGTGATGATATTTAACTGTACAAAGGAACAAATAAAATAGTGTAATTGCAGAAAAAAGCAACAGAAAAACACTACCATATATTTTCACAATGCAAAGCGGAGATTTTTGTTATTTTTCATTGTGTAATCATGGAGAGGTATTGAGATTTTTTTTTGTTTCTTTTCTCTCTTTTTTTTTTTTGGGGGGGGGGGGGCCTTCATGATAATGCTGTTGTATCATTTTGTATCATACATCAAGTGTATATAACATTTTGAGAGAGGAAAAAAAAATCAGAATTTTGTAAGAGCAAGACAAGAATTCATTGGTTACTTTCAAGAAAAGTATCACAGTGTACTGAAGTTTGTTTCCAAGACCAATTGCCTAAAGAGTATGGTGGATTCTTTTTTCCCTACTTTGTACAGGCAAAATTTATTTTGTTTTTATTAGAGTGTCGTTTATCTTCTCTTAATTTTTTTTTTTTTGATTAAAACTGATTTACAACTTTGTGTGTATACTTATCATGTGATATCCCTTACAAGGGAGTACAAGTGTAGATCCAAGTTGAAGCATGTATTATGTTTGATTAATTTATTATTCAAGTCTACTATATGTGTGTTTATATTTCTTTGATTACATTTGAAGGTAGTTACTGGACCTTCTCCATTATTCGTTGTTCAGTATTCCCCCCACCCATATTTTTGTTACATTTTTCCACTTTTTTTTCTTTCTATGTTTAGTCAATATTCAAATGCCAATTTATATTACCAAAAACAAGAAAGGATGTTTGCAGGAGTGGCAAAAGACTGTGTACATTTTTCTTCCGCCCAGTTTTGTTTGGTTTGGATGTGTTTTTATGCACATCCAAATATATGCACTGCGCTTGATTTTTTTGTTTTGTTTTGTTTTGTCTTCAGATTTGAATATAGTTATGCATAGAAACGGACACAGTGTGTCCGCTTCATATACTGAACCTGCCTTTATGAAATCCGATGTATTCCAGAATTACTGCTACAACGGAGGGATATGGCGATTATCTGAAAATTGGGCTTCATCTTTGTGTACTCTTACGCTTACCATCTTACATTTTCTTGCGATACTACGAAACACAAGTAGCAAACAAAGTTGCACAAAATTAGCTTTGAAATTGGTGTAGTTTGTGTATGAATTTGTACTTTTATTTTCTTTCTTTCTTTTAATTATTATCAGCATCATACCTAAATCATAGCCTGCCCATGTTGGGTCTTCATAAGAGTACGTTTCCCTCGCCATTCTTCTTGCAGCTTCAAAAGGAGAGAGAGAAAAAAAAAAGGTTACAGCTCTGGGCAATAGCTGGTGGTGCGCAGTGAACCCCCTAGCCTGTTGAAATCCCGGCCAGGCCCGTACAGAGTCAGTTCAGATATCGAGAGTCTGGTGGTGAATGGCTTGACTTCCTCCACACGTTTGTTTGTGTGAGTGTGCGTCCGTGCGAGAGCATTTTTGTGTCAAGACTGTCGTAGTCCCACCCACTGTTGTCAAGCTGTGCAGGAGAATTTAAAACACAGATTGTCTGGGACAGCTTTTGCCATTTTTTGTTTGATATTTTTCTTTTGTCATGTTGTAGTATGCTACTGAGGCATAAGTTATATCTCCCCCCTGATTTTTTTTTTTTAGTCTTTGTTGTTGCTTGTGTCGGCCTCCAGTGCTTTATAAGGCAGTATACCAATGAACTTTTTTTGCAGAGTACAATAAATATGACATAACTGTGAGCAGATAGAGCGAGAGAGAGAGAGAGAGAGAGGGGGGTGGGGAAAGAAGGAGTGTGAGAGTGAGAGAGAGAGAGAGACAGACAGACAGAGAAAATGATTAAAAGAACAACTGCGGTCTTCCAAATTTTTTTGGCTTAGTGGTAAAACCAAAAAATGCGAAAAAGAAAAAAGAATTGACAAATAGAGTTGCAGTGATAATATACAGACCTTGTTCAAAGATGGAATATTCTTTGCTTGTTCTGTTTGTGAATTTACTGTGTGATGGTAGTTTGGCATATAACTGAATATTGTTTAAATTTTTAATGTGAAAAGGTGTTTTTGTTGTTTTTCTAGGGCAGTGTACTTGAATTATGTTTCCCTTTAATAGTTGATGGGATAGAGAAAACCAAGTTTGAGCTGAAATCTAGTGTATGACTCCTTGAAAGCATCAAGTTGCTCCTTGCCTCGTCAAATTGACGGGATTATTTGTTCAATATTTCATCATTTAAAACTTTTTTATCGTAAAGAATCTGTAGGGCTTTGTTGAAGATCATGTCTTGTGTATAATGGATGTGCACCAAAGCCCATTCCTTTTACAACCCTATCTTGTGCTTAAAGTTCAGTGTCTGGTTGTTGTTGTTGTTTATTTTTTTGGGGGGGTGGGGGAGGGGATTTGCACATCCCACTAAAATTTCAGTAGATGGAACATTCACTGGTGATTTGTTCTACCCCTGAGGAATTGAGCAAGGCTTGTGTGATTAGTGTTGATGTACTTTGATATTACAGTTGTTGTTTGATGAGACAGGTAATCTTCATGTATGGTAAATGTTAATATCAAGGGACATATCAAACATTTTTACATGTATTTTTTTTTCTCTCCTTGAAACTGTTGCAAATGCAGAACAGTTATATGATGCTGAAAGATCTTGATATGTGTTATCAACCTTTAGTTGTAAGTCCTCGATTCCATCCTGCAATGTTAGAATTTATTCTTTGATCAAGTGGTTATGACAGTTTACAACAATGCCTTGTGAGTACAAACTCTGGTCAGCTGTGCCGCCCCCCCCCCCCCCCCCCCCGCCACTTATATCATGTGATAAGAATTGTGATGTTTAGACCAATGGGGAATGTGTTGTGCTTTTGTGTTTCTCAAGTGTGCATACGTAATACTGACCTTTTACTGTACTGCCGTTTGTGTACAAACCAGTAGAAATTGTCAATGAGGTTGCTTGGGTGGATCGTCAGGCAATCGGTAATGAGAGGGTAAAGATCTCATATTTCCCCTTTGCTCTCCGTCACCCTTTCCATTAAACAATGCTGCACACTGACACTGGTCTGACGGTCCCTGACCAGTAAAAATCACTGTTGGACCAGTAACTTTTTCAGTAATGGACCAGTAAACAATGGAAAAACTGGGTACCTACTGGTCCGACCAGTCTGTCAAACCAGTAGAAATAATGGGTTAGTGTGCAGCCCTGCATTAAAGCATGTAGCTTACTATGAAATCTTCTGTAAAACCATTGAATGAAGATGCTATAATTATTATTATTATCATTATTGATATCATTATTATTGTTATCACTCATATGATAATGATTCTACTATGAACAATTGTAGCATTAATAGCGTTGTCACATGTTTTTGTATTGCGTTAGTGTAAGTGCACTGGCGTTCATAAAGTATGTCTCGGGCAGGTACTGAGAATGGTGTTATAGCTTCTCGTTCTATTTCTTTTTTTCTTTTCTTTTTTTAACTTAGTGTGTCTCTAAGTTAGATACTTCAGTAAATTCCCTCAGAACACTACAAAGAAAAAGTGGTGTTGATGAAGATGTTTTGTTGTGTCCGTCAGTAGAAACACAAGCAGTCTTGATGGTTGTAGTGATTAAATGTTTGGGTTTTCATTTCTTTTTCTTTTTTTGTAGTTTGTATCCTCTCTCACGCTCTCTCTGACGAGTCTTTCAATAAATTGCTTTCCCGTTTCATTCAGAGTAGAGAGACCCAATATAATTTTTGTCTTTTTTTTTAATCTCTCCACCCCCTGCTTTCTTGCTCATTAGGGTCACTGTATCCGATTTTTGTAAAATTGACTATGCTGCCATTCTGTTGTAATTTAAAATGGAACAAATTGAAGATAGAGACAAAGAAAAAAAAAAAGAACAAGAGATGTTAAAGAGCAGTTTTTGCTCGGCAAAGTGCTTATTGATATGTGATTTGTTTGTTTGTTCGTTTGTTTTTTAAACTTGAAGCATGCTGGGACTCTCAGCAAGTGTTTTTCTGTGTTGAATTATCTGGTGGCACGCGTACTTAAAAATTATTCATTTTCTTACAGAACGGAATGGTTGTATTCAGTGAGCTGGAAAGAAACGACAACAAGAAAAACACATTTTGCTGTTGGTATTTTGGCGAGATAGAAAAAATTAGGGTGTTGATGTTCAACTTCTGTTAGAAAAGCTCGCCATTCTGTGTTCTTTTTGTTTTTGGTTCTTTTTTTTTTCTTTTTTTCTTTTGGTATGTAGACAAAGTCTATTACCCCCACCCCTTTCCTCTCATTCTCCTGCAATGCCAACAAGGTATTTTCTGCTCTGGTTTCTCTGTTTAATAAGTGTGAAAAATAATTTTTCTTTGGTACTCATGTTTGCAAACACAATGTCGTCATAAATGTCAAATTCCTTAAATTCTGGCACTTTTTTTTATAGAATTATTTCCCTCTCTGCATTCCCATTGCATCTTGTCATAAATGTAATTTGACCACTGCATGCCATTGAAAGTAGCAGTTAAAGCACTGTTTTGGTAGTACACGCCTTAATTCCTGTTCAATTTTATAACTTATGTCTTTTTTTTTCTTCTTTATTAGTAAGGCATAATTATAACTTGCATGTTTGCTGTAGTAGTGTAACACGATGGTTAACTGCGTAGACTAAGAACTAAGTGGACGTGTTGTATCTAGAGCCCTTTGAGTGGTTTGACCAAGCAACAATGATTGCATGTGCAAAGCAAACACATATGTAATTTTGCACTCTGCTCTGTTTTGTATTGATCAGTGGGAGATGGGTGGGATAGGCGAGAATGCGTCTGTTCAGATTTTTGTCTGTTTTCCTCTTTTTGTTACTTTTTGTTTTTTAAATGCAGGGTGTCAGGAAAAGACAGCCGATGTAGTATATGCCTTGCCATCTCATTATCATGTACAGGACTCATCTTATACTCTTTCATAATAACTTGTTTTAATAATAACTATTGTTATTCAACACAGCATGGTTATGAGTAGCAGTTTAATGAAGAAAAGAGAGAATAAAAGAGAAGCGACTTGGTGAAGACTACTGATGTGATATATGCATTGTATAAAACAAAACAAAAAACGATTGTCTATCTTCTGCACGAGTTGTGGTCAGGTGAATTATACATTGATTGGTATTTGACAATTTTACTGTAGAAATAAAAACAAAAAGTAAGTTTCAAAATGAGACATTTTGTCGATGTGTTATTGTCTGCAGATCAAAGTTTATTTCGCCGTGATTTGATGTGTGTGCGTATATAGAAGTATGTGTGTGTGTGTGTGTGTGTGTGTGTGTGTGTGTGTGGTTGTGTGTCTGTGTGTGCGTGTCTGTGTGTGTTGAGAGTGACGACAAAGGGGTTAAGAAAACAGGAGACAACTCGTCTCTGTCTCAAAAAAAAATGTAGAATCATTGTTATAACGAGATTGAAAAAAAAAGAACAGCAATCATGAAAGATGACACCGCTGATGTCAACGCAGATAAATTCACTGCTCGTGCTAAATCGTGCGCATCGTAACAACATTTTGTATAAAGTGCAATGTAAACACTTGACGACGATAAGACATGAAATTCACAAGAACTGATGGGTGAGACTAAGTAAAGTCAACATTTACATCTCAACATCACTTAGAGGATCTAAATATTTCTATTTCTATCTCTCTCTCTCTCTTACACACACACACACACACACACACACACACACACCCTCACGCACTCACGCAAGCACACACCGATTCAGAATGTATAATACTGTATATATATATGCCTCAGGCAATATTGATCAGATGGATAGATATATCGTGTATGTGTATATATCATAATTACTGTACACACATATGCACAATATATGTATGCATATATATGTACATGAAATGCATAATTATATATATATATATATATATATATATATATATATATATATATATATATATATATATATATACATATATATATATATATATATATATATATATATATATATATATATATATATATATATGTATGTATATATATATCATATGGATAGAAAGAGAGAGAGAGGGAGAGAACTCAGAATGTGAAGAGAACAGAAGAAAAAAGAAAATGACAAAAGAGAAGTTATATAGACTTGCATTTTCAAACCTGTTTTTGTTTTGTTATGAGCAGCATCGTAGCCGAAAACTGGTAGGATCGAGGTCAAAGATCGAGCTAATGAATAGCGGAGGTGGCGACCAAATAGTCGCATTGTGTGTTATTAATCTTTCATGGGCATTATTGCGACAAACAGAGGGAGGGAAAAAAAAAAGGAGAGCAAAACAATAATGTGCGAGGATTACTCGGCAACGCATTCCATAATGCAACCATGCATAGTTAAATGATGAAATGCACAATCTGAATCACCGTGAACAAATACAACCAAACGCAGCTGGCTCGATAAATACTGCTGTCGGAAAAATCATTGCCCTGAGGCTGCTTTTATAGCTTACGGGCCCGTGGATGCACTACTCCTGTTTTCCTATTGTATGAAACTATCCATTCTGATTCCACAACAGTTGCATGTCATTGACAATGTGGCTGTCATTTTGAGCTCATCGTTCGTGTAATGAGCGTGATAATAATTATACGACCAACTATTCGCGATCAATTTTGGTGCGACTTTGGATTGGCCAACGTCACCGCCGAGCTGTGGACAGCCTGCCGCATAGTAGGTTTGTGGTTGAGGGAGTGGCAGTCTGGGTTTCTTTTTTGCGTTTTTTTTTTAAAGATGAAGTTTCATCAGTAGAAAGCTGCATGCTGCTACTTTATTGTATGTTTACTGATTGGCGTGACCACTGAATTATGATATGATAATAATTCTGTATTTGAATACAGGCGTTCATAATGCTTGACAAAGATGTGCTAAGGTGAATCTGTCTTGATAATCAAAGTCAGAGATAATGGCAATTGTGTAAGAAAGATTTCTTTATGCCCATGAGTTGTTCTTTTTTTTTATCTTGGCTATTACTTAACACTGATCAATGCGGTGCTTATATACAGACTGTACATCGATGTAGGGCAATTTGTCAATCAGGGGGGTGTTTCATCAACATTTGTCAGCGCTGACAACTTGAATCACCATAGTAACAGTCAGTGACCAGAGCATCTCAGCCAATCAAAACCAAGGATTTTGCTGAAATTGGTCAGCACCGACAGTTGTCAGCGCTGACAAGCGTTGATGAAACACCCCCCAGGTCTCTTATCTGTGATTTTTGCTCGCCTCAGTCTTGTGTTAGCAAATCTCCACACAAGACAAAATGCACAAATCCACTTCTCTCCTGTATACGCAGTAAGCCTACTGCTATAACGTCATGTGCTTTCATGGTTCAACTTCTTTAATAGATCTGATTTCCTCCACTCCCCACCCCCCCCCCCCCCCCCCCCCTGCTGCAGTAGGGAAGAGCGAAGCTTTAATTGGTGACCGACTTGTAAACTCGAGAGACTTTCAAATGTTTGCAGATAACGTGCGCGCGCCGGCAAGTCGTCAGTGTAGCGCCAGCGACCGATGCCAGAAAGACGGGCTAGAATAAGGGCAGGCGTCGCATGAGATGTCGCGGGCCCCTAGTCAAGTTGTCACCTATACTCCTCCGGAAAAAATGGTAACAAAACCGGTGAGTTCTGCTTTTTTTCCTATACATGCATGTCTTCTTAAACATCCTCCAACACTTACTAATTCTCCATCTACTGTGCACTGTGGCGACAAGTTAATATCAGTATCATTTTGCTCCAAGAACGTGTCGGGGGGGGGGGGGGGGTTGCGACGCAGTTCGCTAGACGTTATGGACTCAATTCGTCAACCGATTAATCAGTGAATAGAAAGCATCTTTACTTTGGATTCACAATATTGATATTTGGCACATGGGTTTTTCGTCAGAAATGGAAATGTTGTGACACCGTGTGCACACAATTTGACAAATGAAGAGAACAAAAAGATATGTGCCTTTTCTTTGCACGAGCTCACTCAAATCGACATGGTGTAGCATAAAATGGGGAAGAAACAATGCGTTATCAACATGGAATCATGTTCGCTTTCACGGTGAGCGACTCTTATGAAAAGAACAAATGAGCGAGCAGACACGAAGAAAGGTCTACAAAAACCAGAATGCCGTACCTGACTTGAAAAGAATGGATGATCGTAAGGTGAGATACTCAATGAAATCGCCGGCGTTGATAGTAGAATACAAACATACGCATTATAGAAATACCCGGTGCTGTATGGTTTTATATTACTACACAGTACGTTCCCATCAACGCCCTCTTAAATTCTGTCGGCAATAGCAACACGCGTAGTGGCATTCAAAGGTCGGATTTTTTGGCACTATACTGTTGATCTATTTATTCGGTTTCTCTTCGTCCCCCCCCCCCCTTTGCCACTGTTTGCTTAACTATAGACATGATGGGCGCCAATCAAATCTGTCTGTTTGCTTTCAAAAAGTATTCATCGATAAGACAGAGTCTAATTCGTATAGTTGTTACTACGACGGGACACGCATCGATCGCCTGGTAGAGTAAGTGGCGTAGTCTGATGAACTGAGAAGAGTCCGTATATATACAACAGATTTTACCGTGATCGGGACCGATAAGATCACAACACACATGTAGTTAGGAAACCAAGAGTTGATGTCATGCAGATATCAATTACGGTTTAAATTCATTGCAAACATTTGCTTTTTTTTTTAACTTAGAATGACTCGGATGGTCATGTAGGAGTCCTATTTCGATGATGATAATGATACGACTACATCACCATGAGGTCAAGAAGGCGTGGCCGTTTTACTGTCAAAATGTCCTAAAGAAAAAATGGGAAGAAAGGAGACTTTTAGCAGCATAAACGTGAACACGCCTAATTGCAACAAAAAGGAATAAAAATGATCAAGCGGAGTACCAAAGAGTATTGATAAAAGCTATCCACATCAATTTGCCTCCTCGATCCTATTATTTTTATCGGTCATTCATGATGTTTGTGTTATATTGTGTATTAGGCCTATAATAATGGCATGTGCATGTGCATTGCAACAAGGACATCCGTATTTAATTTCTGTGATCAAAGTTACATTTCAGTCTTACAATGGGTACGAATACATTTCCTCCGGCTATCGATTAGCCATCTGAATAGTTAATCTATGTAGCGTTGTTAATGTCGGTATATATAGATAGGTTATTTCATTCAAAGTTTACAGATAAAATAACAAGAGAAATTTGTACGACTTTGGAAACAAATAAAAAACAATTTAACCACTTATTGCATTGCTTGTTTGTTTCACTTTCCATCTGAGAAGATGGCTGGATATTCAGCTACACAAGCTGGTCTTCCATGGGGTCCAGTTGGCAATGGTTGGATCCATCGGTAGCACTTCACGCAGATGATTAGATTTAAACATTATTTAAACGGGCAATCTAATGTGCGTGTGTTTCGCTATATCTGATATTAATGATTAATATGGATGCCTACAGTGAAAATCGTTCCCAACAGTAAAAATCGTTCCCAATCCATAATTTTTCTTCCGTGAACTATGATTATATTCTCCTATAACTTTCGGTTGTAGTTCATTCCTTTATCATTTCCCACTCTTTCCCCATTATTCCTCTTGTTTCTTGTGTGCAGGTCAGTGACGTCACTCTGTGGCTAGTCCTGACCATCGGCGCTCTTCTAATTGGTTCGTCTTTAAAATGTGGCTACAACTACGGCAACATCACCCCTCAGTCGATAGTAAGCAGTCTTAAAAGGCCACCGCACACTACACAACTTTGCAATGTTTTATACCGGTCATACGACCTAAAGACCGGAAGTGTGACGTCACCGGCCTTACCAGTCGTTCCCAATTGTGCGACTGGGTCTTAGTGCCAGTCGTAAAGATTTGACATGTCGAATTTTTACGACCGGTCGTAGGCTTTCATCTACAGCATTATGAGGTGAAACCAAAGCGGTGACGGGTCATTAAAAGCCTAGTTGTATAGTCTGATTGTATAGCGTGTAGGTCGACTGGTCGTATGATAGACCAAGGAGGTACTAGGCGAGCTCCCCTAATACCTCTTTTACAGACCCGGCTTGCCTCTCCAGTCGTTGGAGTTTTGTCTCGCCTCCCTGGTCTGATCGTGTAGTGTACGGTGGGCTTATTAGGCACTGTTCATTGGCAAAAACGCATTACACAGACTCATGATGATGACAGTAATGATGATTACAAAGATGGTGATGATGATGACGATTATGATGATGATGACGACGACGACGGCGAAGACGACGACGTTGACGATGATGATGATGATGATGACATTCCTGATTAAATTGATGTAGTGATAATGATACTGTCATGTACTAGGCTACTTGTGCTGCTGCTGCTGCTGCTGTTAATAATGATGATGGTGATAATATTCTTCCCTCTTTTCTTTTTCTCACAAGATTATCATTCTTATTATCATCATTATCATTCTTATTATCATCATTATTGTCATTATCGTCGTCCTCAGAGTCACAGTTGCTGTCATTTATAAACCACTATCCTGATAATGATAAAATTTCTGGCAAATTGTAAACAGTATGATTTATTGATGTACACTTTGTATCTGTATACCTTTCTGCCGGATGTTAAGAAAAAGCACAATTGAATTGAATTGAATTGAATTGAATTGAATTGAATTGAATTGAATTGAATTGAATTGAATCGAACTAAATTACCAGAATAATAATGACAATAAAGATACCTCTGCTACATACTTGCTGCAATGACGAAGGACATTAAACTGACGGTTTTGGAGTTTTAAAAAAAATCAATATGGCATTATTCACTTGCTCCAGTTCATCAAGGATTTCTACAATGAGACTAACATCGATCGATTCGGCGTTCCGATGAGCGAGGAAGGCGAGGCGTGGTTGTGGGGGGTCACGACGGCCATGTTCTGCATCGGCCAGGCGATCGGTGCCATTGCGGGTTCGCGTTGGTCCAAGCGATACGGAAGGTATAGTATATCGCTGGACCCTTCTCTGATATTATTTCTCATAAAGTCACCCACGATGACCAATAAAGGTGTTTCTGGTAATGCTGCTCCCAATGTCCCTCCTTTTATAGGGTCAAAGGTCAAGTCATCACAAGACTGTCATCAGTGATGACTGAAATATCAGCTTCAAAGATGTCAGGTCAAATCCGAGACAAAAATTTACCTGTGAGGTTTTTGGTGTTAAACGTAAAGACACCTTCGACAGTGGCCTTTCCCATTCCCCCAAATGGCTGTCTGAACACAAGTGAACCGCCAAATTTCCTATCGCCAAATCACGTCTGGGGAAGATAGTTGAACAACTTTAGCATCTAAACTATCGTAGGTATCTTTTTTTTTTTTTGTATATAGTGGCCACAACATGCATGAGCACACTTTAGCTGGTCTTTCAGATGTATAACGCAAGTTTGTCTTGTAATAGACAGGACAGAAGAGTGAATTGACTATGCCTTGTTAAACAAATATCGAGATATGTTCTCACTTAATATTATGTTCGTAATAATCAATGATGCTCGTTCTATGAAAAGCAATGTGTATCATACTGTACAATCTGTCTCTAACAGTCCTTCCGACAAAGGACAGGTAGTTTAGCAAGGGATATCCAGCCCAAATTTAGATGTAGTTGACTGGTTGACGAAACTCCTTTTGTTTTGTTTTTTGTTTTTGTTTCGTATGATCAGATAAAGATCACTCACGCATATACAAGAACATTCCATAAGTGAAGTAAAAATAACTGGTGATATAATTGCAAACACACACACACATACACACACACACACACACACACACATCCCTCTAAACCGTACTGCTTTTGAGAGTTGTTAATGTTTGCATAACATGTGATGTCATTCTTTCCAGATCACGAGAGAGCTTGTGTAGAGATGATTATTGAAGAATGAGATTACTCAGCATGTTGGAAGAACCGTAGTTTACAATAGAGTTGCCTCAATCACCTTTTTGTAATTGTCGCCGTCACATTAAGACATTCTGCTGTGTGTGTGTTTGGTTTTCGTCAGACATCTAAAGCCCCTTTTGCAAGTGTTGATGTTAGTGACGTAATAATGAGTCGTTTTCATCAAACCCAGATAGTATCTGATACAAACAGTTCTGAAAGGTAAGTTATGATTAAATACACTGAAAATGATTACAAAAGGGTTTATGATTGATTTATTGATTCTGAACCGAAAGCACGAAGTAATTATCAATGGCAGAATGATAATAATCTTCATTAAATTTTGGTTATGAATGAGCTATCGTCTGTTTCATTTTGATCTTCAGTAATCAATGAACAGTTGAGGGAAAATAAAACTGGGTGTATTCTTAAATCATAAAATCTACCTTCATATGTGTTGTTTTTTGCGTAAGTTCAGAGACTGAACAGGTTCTGTCGGGCATAAGCGTCTTAACTTTGTCGTCAAGGAAAATCTATCCACCCTTTCATTACAGCAGCAGCAACAATAACAACAACAACAACAACAAAACGACAACGACGACAGCAACAATAACAAAAACAACGACAACATATTATATGTCACAAATATGAAAGTGCGCTCTCAGTTTTACCATGACCCTTAGTTTGTTTTTTTTTTTCATTTGTCGTACTTAAAGGTGCCGCAGTCTCATCTTCAACGACTTTATCTCAATCGTGGCGTCTATCAGCATGGCAAGTAGCCAGGCCGCCGGGTCGCCGGAACTGCTCATACTCGGTCGCGCTGTAATTGGCTTCAGTGTCGGTAAGGTAATAGGTGTGGTAGGCATAATTTCTGCTTAAATCGTCAATGGCTATGATCCATATCACATTATCACTATATTCAATGCTCCAAAATCCGAGCCATTGATATTACTCAGTTTCGGTTCATTCAATTATATCGATGACGTCACAAAGAAAAGTAAAACGTTTCAAATTAAAGTGTATTCCATAACATTGTCTGCCTCCGTCGCTTGATGCCTCTAAGATCTCATGTTAAAATTTGCCTGGGCTTTCTCGTTGCTTTAGACGTGTTGTTTTAGCAGGAATGGTTTTGTGAACCATCAGTGCTATAGGGAGCATTTTCAATAGCCTATTCTTGTGCTTTCAATGATTCCGCCAATATCTATTTGATACCATGCATTCTTGTTTGTTTGTTTGTTTGTTTGTTTTTAAGAAAACTTTGTAAACCAACGGTGAAATTGGAAATAAATGAAATAGAATGAAAAAAAAAGCTACCTACATCAACAGCCCTTTCACTTTTATGATTTTGGTAGAAATAACCTTAGCAGTGTGTCTGAAAAATCAATTCAGACAAATGAGATTCAAATGTTACATCCGATTACATTTTGTTACATCCGATTACTATTTCTGAACACTTCAAAAAAAGTTTTCATTTCTTTCTTCAGTTCTTTTGCATAAGTATTCGTCTATATATTTCGTTTGTCTATTTCTACTATATATTTGTCTGTCCATCTATACTTTGGTATTTTTTCCCTCGCAACATTATTAATTTCTATTTCAAGGGGTATCTCTCACCATCGTGCCAACGTATCTCAGAGAAATATGCCCCCGCCGACTTGGGAGGTATGTACCGCGACTTCACAATGTCCTATTCACCAGCGGGATATTGATCGGTCAGGTGAGTCAGAGTGTATGTTTCGTTTATAAGATCGTTCATTCACTTCTTATTATCGATTACGGAAGTAGGTCAGTCTGCCTAATGCTCATTGACATGATTATTATAGTAACGGGTGGGATATTGATCGGGCAGCTTAGGTGTGTCAATTATTGAACGTTCATTCATATGATTTCAATTTGATATCGATTGGTCTGGCGAGTTAAGCTGAACGCCCCTCCCATAACTTCTGTGAATTTCTACCCGTCGTAAATCCCTTATTTCATTTTGTTCACTTCACGTTTTATTCTGGCTCATCCGTTACGTTTTTTTTTTGCTTCTCGATTCTCATTAATCCCATTTGCATGCCTCAAATGAAGAGTTGTATAAATACAGTGGTATGTTGAAGAGAGTATCATTTTAGAAGCTCCCATAAAGTATTGAAAGTGAAAGGTAACATTTAGTACATTTTTATTAACCGTTAGATTTTGAATTGATTTTTTTTTTCGGGGCTCACCGTAAATTCCAGTACATTGCTAGGCTACCTTTGCAGACCCATGCACTGCATGTGTGTCCATCATGTATATTTTGTGAAGAAAGTTCATCAAAACTTACAAACATTTCTATATACATTCTTGCCTCACACTCTATATATTATTACATCATCTCTTATACTTTTAGATTTGTGTTTACAGATTAAAAAAAAATACAGAAGACTGCAAAAAAAAAAGGCTTAAGTGTGTCTGACACACAGAACTACTGAGTAGTTGAGTTTTGCGCATTATTCAAATTGTAGATAACTGTTGACTTCCAAATTTCTCAGCAGTGGCCTAAACAAGTCCCCTGAGGTTCATATTTAATGTTTTGCTGCATTTTGGGAGGTCTGTAAAAGGTATCCCCTACCTATAAAGGAGCAGTAAGTGAGCAGTGACGAAATTTTTATTGGTTTTCCCTGACAAACTTTGACTTTTAATTCGCTTTTCAATTCGTTCAACAGGGATCTTGAAATATAAGTGATATAAATAGCTTATAAAAACTTGTAGGAGCTGTTACTCTTCAAGATAAAATCATCCTCGAGGTATGAAGATATGGAAAGGTGAATATCCACATTCGGTCTGTCGTTAATTCTCTAGACTTAATGAACATAATTGTATCTTGCTCTGATGTGCGATTTTTTTTCTCTCTCTGCATATTAATATTTGACTAGAAATGATTCGTTTTTTACCCTTCCATGACTGATGATTTGTTCTCTCCATTTTTCCCGCTCAGCTCCTCGGAGTTTTCGTATTTTCCGACCCTGTCGTCTGGCCTCTGGCGTTAGGATTTACTGCCCTCATCGACCTGATTCAGATAGGTTTTCTTCTCTTCTGCCCAGAGAGTCCGCGATGGCTTTTGCTAGAAAAATACGCAGAGGAGAGAGCAGCTGGAGGTATGTACATTGCAATAACGCCCCTTTTGAGAGCCCAGGGTCCCATTTCATTAAAAGTTGATAAATATGATAGCAACTCTTGCTGGAATGGCAATTGTCATGGTAATGGCAAGAATCCAGCTTTCTGATTGGCTGTTGCTATGGAAAGTTGCCATTCCAGCAAGAGTTGCTATCCTAACTTCTTTTATGAAACGGGGCCCAGATATAAGTGCGTCAAGGACATGCTGAATATCAATAAAAACAAGTTTACGATTGGATCTCATACTTGCAAAAAAGTTGTCCATAGCAAAAGTTTTTTTTTTTTTTTTTTGAGTGAGACATCAAAAATACTACAGATTACGTGAAAGATTCATATCTTTCCTGATGCTTACCTATGTCTACAAACTTGTTTCACTTCAGTCCTGAAAATTTGAGGGGGGGGGGGTGGTATGCTCAAACTGACTCCATACGAGGTTTTAAAATGCTTCTTATAGACAAAACTGAGACAATGGGTTCAGTGTAATCTGAGCTGTTTCATGTTGGCATTGACAGAAATAACAATGAAAATGATTTGACTGCATTTTGGCGGCAACGCTGAGATACAGCACATAATTACTGTTACAAAATAATAATGATTTGTAAAAAAGAAAAAAAAATGTGTATTAAGAGAAGTGAAGAGTTACTTGTGTGTGTGTGTGTGTGATTTTTTTTGTGTGTTAAATCTTACATTGCTGGTTGTATATCGTGTTTATACATGAAAGAGGAATGTTTTTGTTATGTGAAATAATAGAAATCGAATAAAGATTACTGAAAAACACAAAAAATTGTGTGTGTGTGTTTGTTTGTTTGTTTGTTTTTTTCTGGGGGGATGAGTGTGAGGAAAGCACAAGGTAGACTTTTAGCTCTTCAGATGATTCATCAACTTAACATTAAGTCTTTCTTATCACCACATCAATTCCTCCTTCCCCTCCCCCGCCATTTATTTATAATTGACCAAGCTTTTCGCCAGCTCCGTAACGTGGAAGACGTTGAGAAGGAGATACAGTCGCTACGAGAGGAGCATCGAAACGAGGAGCGGATCTGCAGGGCCAACGAATGGGACGTCCTCCTGGTCCGCGATCCCAACTGGAAGATGCCGCTCTTATCCTGCGCCATCCTGCAGGCCGGGATGCAACTCTCCGGTATTAACGCGGTCAGTGCACGCGGTTAACGCGCGGTTAAATTCTGTTACCGGTAATGTCTCACGCGTGCGCTTGTATGATATTGGAAAAATACCGACTGGATTAATTGATGGCGATAAGGATCGTTGTTTCATACCCCACGCCTTTTTTTTACAAAGGGGAGCGGAACGGGACGGAGTATTCGGGCCTCACTATTTAAAAAGAATAACTTTCACTTATCGCTGTTGACACTCCATCAGAGAGCAGGCAGTTAAGTTCACTTTTGTTTTTATTTCTATCCAACAGAAAGTTGATGCAAATATAGAGTATACATTTAAAGAATCATAAATTGTTAGCAATTTGTAAACTATGCAATGCAGATCATTAAGTTTTTTTTTTTTAATTATACATCATATATGAATGAATGAGTAAACACGCTGTATGTTTTGCAATGGTTACAAAAAGTACAAATATTGATGGAAATGAGTGATCTCCTGAAAAGCGGAGATTGTAAACTGTGGATCACTGTCAAACCAATATGCCAAAATCATGTTATATATCCAAATTTATATACATTGTATTTGCAATTAGAGCATTTTACGACAAAGTTAAAAGCTTAAAACTGAAGAAGGTACTTAATATTGAAGAAAGGAAACTGAATAAATAACTGATTTAATACTTAGGGCCTAGATACGGAAGAAGGAACACTGAATTAAAGGTCCAGTTTACCTTTGGGAGCAGTGATTTCAAAAATGTTCAAGATATCACATTTGATGCATATTTGTAGGTCTGTTGTATCATAAAACATCCTACCATATGAAATATTGGCAATAAAACCTAAAATATAAGGAGATATCAGGGTTTTTCTCAGTAAACCGTAACTGTATACGGTTTAATCTGGAAACATTTTTATTATAACTATTGTTCACATTTTGTGTATTTAACAACACTTCACATCAATTATACGGATTCAAATTTTGACAGTGGTTGTTTCTATCCCTAACTCACATTTTAGAACTATTTTAAAGCACTAATGCTTTCACCTGCAAATGGTAAATTATGCCTTTAATATCCCAGCCCCGTATTCATACATCCTTTGCAGCTGATATTCTATTCAACGGAAATCTTTCAGCTAGCGGGAATGGCCCCCGCCGACGTGTCTGTGGCGACCGTGGCTTGGGGTGGGATATTTACTGCCGTGACGATTGTAGTGGTAGGTTTCTCAATCAACATCTAATCTAAGAATACTAGTAGACAATTTGATATTTCGTTTTCTAAGCCAGACACATATAGCAGTGTGTGTGTGTGTGTGTGTGTGTGTGTGTGTGTGTGTGTGTGTGTATACGGCTCGTTGTGTGTGTATGGATAGAAAGGGAGATAAAAAGAGAAAAACGGTGATGATAGGATGTGAAATACTATGATCGACAAAATAAAAAAAAAACGTCCAAAGTGGCAGTGAAATGTTATGTTTTGATTTAGCTTTAATAATAATAAAAAAAAAATGGCCTGTGTCTGCAGTCGAAAAAGTGAAATTCATGTCTCTAATAAATGAATAATGTCTATTGTGGCAGTGGATTGTCTTAAAGGGGATGGCTAGTAACCGATCAGTGGGAATCAGTGGGAATGCTGAGGGATGATTGTTCCAATCCTTGTGGGATTCATTTAAGAGTACATTATATATCTACTGTTGTGTGAAAATTATTTGTTTCAGAACGGTCTCATATTCAAGTAATGTGCAGTTTAATGCCCCGTCACTGACCAGGGACGCTTACCTGGAAACATTAAACTGCACATTACTTGAATATGAGACCATTCTGAAGCAAATAATTTTCACACAAGAATAGATATATAATGTACTCTTAAATGAATCCCACAAGGATTGGAACAATCATCCCTCAGCATTCCCACTGATTCCCACTGATCAGATACTAGCCATCCCCTTTAAACAATATCAGTAATATAACAATGGTAATATCTCTCTCGCTTTGTTGTTCGTTTTATCAGTAAGTACTTCTATTCAGTGCGTTATCATAAAGTAGTGTCAAATGAAAGACAGACATCGTGCTATACTTTTTGATGACCATCATACCATACATGCATATTGATTGGAAAACATTCTGGGCCATTTTTGTGTCCGCTCAATTCCCGACGCAGAGAGCTACTTCATGCACTGATTGTAATACCATAGGACGCCATTTTACTTGATACTGGATGCGTTTCCGCGAAATCTTAGAAAGCAACTTTGTCACACGACGCAGAGAGAGGAGAGAACGGCCACCACTATCGTCGTCTTCATAATGGTCTTAACAAATTCAAAGCTCACTGTTGATAAGAACGCGAACGTAACTCCAACTTAATTCTCTTGTATTTGCTTCTGTTTTGCAGTTCTACGGAAATTTAACAACTCTACCACGCAGGCCTCTGCTTCTTTACCCGTATTTCGTTCTCTTTTTCTTCGTCAGTGTACTAATTCTTGCCGTTGCATTTCACGTAAGCCTTTACAAGCAAAGTTTCTTTTGTTTTGTTTTTATACTTCAACTTATTACATTTTGAAGTAAGGTATTAGCCGTGTGAATTTATTTTGTGGATATCACGAATTTTTCATCGAGACCTTTATACCCTACCTCTTCCATTGCTCCTTGAAACGTTGGTTGTTGCTAAAGATCCTCTTGAATTATAAGGTAAACCTTTCTGTGCCAATGTGTCAAAATAATGTGCACAAATTTCACACACAAACCTATGGACAGAGAATATACGTGGCACACAGAGGGTTAACGTAAAACTGCATTCGATTGAAGTGAGTGTTGACTTTGAAACATAATGAACTCAACAATCTCAACAATGGAAGAGTTTTAAGGCTTCACGTGACTTAACGAAGTGAGGAGTTTCATCGCGAAATTGATTAAGAGCCATTTTTGAACACTTTAAAGTTAAGTCCATCATTTAATGCAGCAAAATTACACTTTTCCATTGATACCTCGCTTGTAGCATAACAAAGAATATTCTTGTAGTTAGGATTAAAGATATCCCATAATTATTTTCTTTTGAATTTCTCTTTATAAACCGCTTTAACCGAAAATGTTTTAACAGTCAAATATTATGCAAATCACATAAAGTGATGACGTCAATCCCGCACATCTCTTTACCTTCATCAGCACAAGGGAAAAAAAAGAAAGAACAAAAAGCTCTTTCTCTATTTATAGAAGAATAAATTCAAATTGCGAAATTTGATACTCATTTAAAGTTTTTAGCATTCAAAACTTGCAATGACTATACGTCACAGGCTCGTTTAATTTGCTTAAAAATTATATGCCATGATTATAATAGTTAAATGAAATAATGCATATAGACTGCAATGTTTAAGAGAAAACATCCATTACGTTTAATCTGGACGAAAGTGACAAAATGGTTGACTGTCCATATTATGTGTAATATACTGAAGAGCTTAGGCAGGCTGCTATCATACTAATATGCTATTCTGCATAATTATGCTTTTTCCTCATTTTCTCATCCCTCCAACACCCATGCAGGAGCGAGTTGACTGGCTGAGATGGCTCGCCGTCTGCTGCGTCTGCGCCTTTTTCACCGCCTTCGCCGTGGGTCCGGGTAAGCGTGTAAAATGTAGTGATCAAATCAAATGTAGTGATGTTTAAAGGATGTCAATACTTTTTACCGAAGGGAACAGCTCAGATGAAGAAATGGCTATGAAGTCCTCAAAAAGGTCCAGGATGTTGATGTTGGGTAACACTGAATAGTATAGCTCATTCGTATCCCTTATTAAGAAAATTCAGTTTCATTAATTGAGAAATAAGAGTTGAAATCTAAACGGGGCTAAATTCAAGCTCTCCGCAATTGCGATACACGTTTGATCATGATCTTACAAGCTAAACAGACACGATTGCTCTGGGAGCCAGTTGGCGAGTGAAAATAATGTGTTATTCATAATATGAATGATAATGATGTTAGAATTCATATCAACGATCCATTGTGATGCTGATAATACTGGCGACGATAATGACAAAGGGGGAGAACAAGGGTGACGATAGTAGCAGTAGTCGTGATAAGTCTATGGTAATAATGATGCGGTATGATATAGCTTTACAAAAATTCCACCTTGAATTTAAATTTCCCACCTCATTTTCATATCGTTTGTTTGTTTGTTGATTTGCTTACTTCAGTTGTTTCACCTGGTGTTCTAGCAAAACGATATCTATCCTGGTTAGATGACATCTGCCATAATCCCACCCATCTGTGTATTTTCTTCTTTTTTTTCCATCACGTGGTCTACTAGCAACGATGACGTCACTAGTCTGTTCGGAGTTATGGTCACGTGCTCCTCGACAAGCCGCTCTAAACATCTCACAGCAGATCAACATGTGGACAGATGTCCTGATCCAACTGATTGTACCTGGAGTAATGGTGAGAGAGAAATACACAGATGTAGTATTTTAACTATATGCACGTATTTACAAATAATGTCATATCACGTACTTGATATATAATTATGTATGTAATTTATGCATGTTTGTATATATATATATATATATATATATATATGGCGCCATACAAATGCTGTGGATCATCATCATCATCATCATATATATAATATCACGCGAGGTCTGTAACCCCAATAAGCAGAGCAAACAATTCATTTTTTTATTAATTTTATAGAAATATATAAATATATTCATGTATATATAGACATAATACGCATAGTGTATGTATATATATATAATAGTATATGTATGTATATATATTCATGAACGTGTGTGTATGTGTGTGTGGTGTGTGTCTTACATGTATTCCCGTCTTCAGGTCTGCCATTCGCGCCCGGCAAATTCCAGATCATCCATTGGTGTTGTCTTGTCTTTTTTTTTTTTTTTTGGGGGGGGGGGTGGGGCATCAACAAAAAATACCATAACAACAGTTATGCAGTTGATGGGTACCATCATACCATCATAAGCAAAGTTAATACGGTTACGTCATTTCCAATGTGCTTTGTGCAAACCGAGGAATTTATTCACAATCACTTATTCACAACAATTGTTACTTATCCCTACTTATACATTCTCAGATCACGATTGGAGCTTACACTTTTGCAATTTTCGCTGGTTCCCTCCTCCTGACGTCACTCTTCATATGTTTGTACTTGCCGGAAACGAGAGACAGAAGGTTCGTCGAAATCTCCACGGGGTTCGAGATGTTAAAGAGCGCCCCCACCGAAGACGAGGAAGAAGCCAACACGTGAGCTTTTCAGGATATACATGACTTTCATGCATCTGCAGTTAAGCGACGGAGATTTCACAATCTTGCCTGTCATGTGCTGAACGAGAAACAGAGGGCGCATTGTCATGGACAAAATATGATAATGTCGTACAGTGTTTACATTACGTAAAGACAATGATTTACATTCTAAAACGTACCTTCTCCGAAGGAGGAAAGTTCTCGAAACTTCTCCTAAGGGAGAAAGTTCTAGATTTATACGTTCACCCTCTAAAAGCGCACACCATGATTCCCTCCGCCATCCGCAGGAGTTTAAAGTGTAAAGTGTAACACTCTCACTGACTCTCGCACAGTGACTTCCACTAAGTCACCGTTTTCACCGAGAAAAGTTTGTAATATATTGGGCATTCGAACAGATAACTTTTCATTTTTCAAAGTTGTAATGGTGAACGGAGCCTGTCCGAGCGGATGTGACTGTGATCTCATCAAACTGGAGTATAGCGTTATAAGTATGAACAATGTTGAAAGAAACTTGGGTCCGCGTCACGACCATCACAAGCGAGAACATGCCCATTCTCCAAAGCTTCCACCATGTGAATTCCAAGCTCTTGTTCCAAGCCGTGGCTGGTACATGTACTATGACAATAAGTTCTTGCCAAACTAGATGCGACCCCGCTTTGAAGACAAGGCGAAAACAGTGCATTTTATAACGAAGGACCAGTCATGTTATCTTAACTTTCAGTTTCTTCTTGTTTTTGTTTTTTAAGTTTACTTCTCTAAATCATTCTAAAATGCATTTTCACGAGAAGCAAGCATACTTGCACAAAGCATGTGCAGTGTAATCCATTTAAGGTACACAAATTAAGCAAGGACACGAGAATAATTTCAAAGGGAAAAAATGTTTTGCGGTGGAGTGACGATATCGGATTGTCAATTAAATGGCAGGAGGTAGATAAATGAATTTAGGATACAAGAAGCCTGTCAGCCAATAGATTCTCTTACAAATCAGAATATTTTACTCTCTAGAATAGAAGAAGGTTTTAAAGCGATTTGAGGTGATAAGTCTATAATTAGAAAGCTCGGAGAGCATTAGACTGAAAAAAAAAAGACGGCCGAAGGACAAGATGAAGGTTAAAAAGTTACAGAAATAAAAAAAAAAGGACGACATTGTGCAAGACCGGGTGCTGTCGATCCCAAAAAGATACACGCGGAGTAAGGTACACACAACAGTGAAACATACTAAATATAAGTACTTGGAGCATTTGGGTTCGAAGAATTCTAAAAATGCTGATTACAGGAAATTTGTCAAGATATTGTGCAAAGGGCCATCTATGTAGGTCATTACGCGAAGTGTTTGGTAATATTGGGATGGGAGTGAGTAGCAGCCAATGGCATTATAGGATCATCTTAACCAATTGAAGACCAGTCCCGAGTATACTCAGGCAGCTGTCTGATATGGGAAACGTGTGTTATAGCAAACTCAGCTTGTCTTCAGTGAGTTAAGAATGCCCTTGAAGCCTACGCCCGAAACTTGTACGGCTTCCATCATGCATAATTATACTGTCTTGTTCACCAGCGTGGATATAAAAATTGTACACTCAAAAGTATATCCCTTGGCTGTGGCAGCAATTTATGCGTTTTTTACATTGTGCAAAAGAAAACTCTGTTAAAGAGGGAGAACGGTTGTTAATGCCGTACACTTCCTATAAGAGTAAAATCATGGTGCTTTATTGTCGTTCTGCCAGCTCAATACACACAGTAAGTGCTATTCAGAAGAAGTTGGTCAGGAAAATGCGACGGTGTTGTGGAATGAATTTGTTCTCACGTTATGTTATCTGTGAAACAGACACGTTGCCATGACAAGAATTTATGAATAAGACAGAATGCATCAACAAGCCGTTCAATAGACAACAAGTTTCACGTACCTGTAATTTTTTCTTTAAGCTTACGAGGTGACGGCTTGTGACATTGATGCATGTTAGATTAGAGTTCCAACAATACCGTATACGCACGATACCAGTTCGTTACAGAAGTACAATGAGCTTACGAAGAGTTTTACAAACCTGAAAAATAAGCTTGCAGGCATTACGTGTGCTAAAGTCATGGAAAAGAGCAGATTCCCATTTCATAAAAAGTTGATATGATAACAACTCTTGCTGGAATGGCAATTGTCATAGTAACTACAAGAATCCATCTTCCTGATTGGCTGTTGCTATTGGAAGTTGTCATTCCAGCAAGAGTTGCCATCCAAACATTTTTTATGAAATGGGGCCCAGGTCTCCTTTTCTTTCTCAATTTTTTATTTTGCTGAACCGTTCAACTAAAATTTGTCCGTAAGATAACATTATATACATACAAATTGAAAAATGTAAATCTATATATACATTTTCGATGCTTTCAAGATTTAGATGAAAAGTAAGACCTTGCCTAAACCAGTTCATCCAATGAAAACGCCTCTGACAGCAACATTTTTTTTTTGTTTATTTCATAGTCTGTACGGGTTTGAGGTTAATGAATATGTAATGATCGTGCCATGAAGCCTCTAGCTCCATGGTAATATGTTCCATATTGTGTCAAGAGTTAGGTACAGTACTATCTAGCCTTTTGCAAAGGCAGCTCGCTGTAATTTCAGCACACGCACACAGAGAGCAGAGCGAATCCATCGCCCGCTGTATGCGAGTGCATTGCCTTTTCCAGGCTGAACGATACTAATGTCCAATGTCCTCTCAAGGCACTAATGACACAATGTATCTTAATCATGTCAGTTTGATCAATTTGATTTGAATCGATTGTTTGTTTGTTGTTTTTTATGTCTTTCAAACACTAATGCGATGATATCATGAAACATCGCCCAGCAGGAGGATATGCAATACAAAATAGTACTAGAAAGATTTTATGTTTATGACACATTTTAAGGTGAAAAAGTTCTATGTGCAACAATTATATCAATACAAATTAATATATAGAATAGATTTTTATATTGTGTTTGTGGTGACGATAATCAATTTATGTAAATTTATGTCTATAAACCTAAGGAATCTGCCAGCTGGAATTTAATGGATGCCTTAAAAATCATATTCTATGCACCATGATATCCGTTCCATTTTTTTTTTTTTTTTTGTTGAACGAGTGAGAAAAGGAAAACAAAATAAAAAGAAAAAAGAGCAGAAGCTTTGTGCTGTAAATGCGTAATCTCTGGTATGTTTCTGTTTGTTTGTGTGTATGTGTGTGTTCTTTTTGTGTGGGTGTGTGTGTATGTATGTGACATGGACGCTCTTAGAGAGGAAAATGTGCCGTTGCATCACTTTCTGAGACTTTCATGCCACGTGAGTGCATGGACACCCCCTCCCCTTTCTCAGGCATTCCATGACATGGCTTTATTGATGGATCGGTTCATAAAATATACGAATATTTACCCCACCGGAGGACCTAGTGAAATGCCCTTTAATCCACTCAAAATTCATTGTTCCTGTGGAAATAGTTACAAGTGCTTGAAATCATTCGGTTTGAAGGTATTAGTTATTGGTACATTGAAGCTGTCTTTGGTAAAGTTTTCTGAGTGTTGATAATCCAGCTTCCCTTAAGATAAAAGTATGCACATGATTGGACTTCATTTGTGAAGTATTTGTGCTCTTGTTGTTTCTCTGTCTTGGTTGAAACGGATGCGTAGTAAATTTGAGCAGGCAATAAGATATAAGATACATAATATGTTCTCGCCAATCGGTCTCTCCTTGTTGTTGTTTTTTCTTTTATTATCTGTTAGTTTCATTTCGTTTTTCCTTAGGAAACCCGTCTAAGTACGCCACAAATTTGAGGCTTATCACTTTTGCCGAGTGCCTATAATATGTAGTTTATATTCATGCGCGTTTACCAGTCTACGCGCCTTCAATCGGTATATACTAGTAATGCGTCTTTATGTTATCATCCGGGCTACAAAATTAATGTCCTATACAATAGAGCGTAATAGAATTTACATTCTAAGAATGTTTCCTCATATGACAGCATCGCACACTTTTAAGAAGGAAACTTTACCCAGCACTTTCAGTTATGTGGTATATCACCGTTTTTTTTTAATTGTGACGTGTGTGTGTGAGTGTTTGTGTGAGTAAATTTTTATATAATAGGCCTATATATTTTTGTTTTATCTTTAGTCATATTCTCTTGTAAATTGTACACCTTAGGTTATCAGTGATGTCATTCTATTTGACACTGATATAAGTTTTGGCAATACAGTTCTTCAGACACTCTATTTTATTCATGTTTCGTCTTGTTTCTACTTGTAAGTAAGATATATTGATAAACAATACGGCAATGTTGGGTTTGAACTTTATGTCGATTGATGATAATGCTGTAGACGATGTTTTTCAGATGTTTTTGTATGGATTCCATGAACGAGCTTTATGCAAAGCCATTCAATAGTCTGATTACCATGACAACAGTCATGACTCCGCCCCTAGATTGGGATAATTAGTCGACTCTAAGAAGCGGGTTTCGTACTGTGCACCGCAGGGGCCTCAATATCCGTGGTAACTTCTCGAAATTTTAGTTCATTGTTGTACTACACTTCTACAATATTGCAGTGGAATGCATTTTTCTGGAAGAAGCGTGTGGAAGGGTGTTTCGTAAACCAGGATATCCGAACTTGGAATGATCAGTGATAATGTTTCACAACTTTAAAGTGCTTTGTGTCTTCCAAAAATACGTTTGTGGTGTTTTGTTGTTGCTGCTGTTGTTGAGAAAATCTACTACTACCCAGCAACAGAATGTTGTTATAAAGAACAAGAAGATACAATGACAGACGTTCTCCTAGCTCCTCTGATAGACTGATGTTGAACAGCGGTCGAATGTTGCTCCGTAGGACTCTGTTTTCGCTGACAGATAAGGAGGACTCCGTCAAAAGGGAATCCTTCTTTGATTGTTTGTTCGTTTGTTTAAAAGGAACTCATCACAAAGAATCCATCGCTTGTTGGTTTTCTATGCTCTTTACATTTGGTTACATTTGACATTACAGACGTCCACGTTCCATCCAAGGTGAAAACCCCAAATGTGAGTATGCCCATCGATATGTGATATGAGATGATAGGTTTATTAACATGCAATTTATTGTTGTTAAATGATAATGTTTGTATGGCTTGATAGCATTCAAGTCAGTTGAGACAAGTCCAACAGAAAAAAGGCCGACCCCAAAATAACATTAAAGAACGTCTCGGAGGGTTGAATATCTTGAAAACATGTTCAGCAAACATACCTAAACTTCCAACATAATTTATCATATTTACCGTGTAAACGCTGTTCATTATCATCCTGACATAAGTGATGAGTACATAACTAATCAATGTCTGATCATAATTACTCATTTGTGTTCCTATTTGCTTCATGAGGTGTATATGCGCTATTTGCCTTCCTACGTGACAAATCGAAAATATACCGTATTATGCTGCCCCTTAGTGCAGAGTCACCACCATGCTACAATACTAGCAGTGAAAAAAAAAAATCCCTCTTCGAGAAATTACTATTTGTGAGGTTTGTAAAGGGAATAGTGAAACGTTTTCTTGAGTGTCTGTCATACAGATATGAATTTAATTCATACTTTAGAGCAGAAAGTAAATCAAATGTCATCAAGTTTGATATACACAAGCCAGGTTTGAGCCCATACGCATTAACGAACGAGCGAGACGCCATTTTCATTATTCTATGAACCACCATGTCTGTATCGTATATAGCACTTGTGTGCATGGCAAGACATTATGAACATTTTACTCGTTCGCACTTTTACCTTTGAAGGCAATTAGACAAAGTTTTCAATGCATAGTGCTGATATTTTTTCTCGAAGTAACCATGTCACTATTGAATGCTATCTTCGGTAGATGTGGAAGGACAAAAATTAAGAAAAAAAAAGACTCACCCTAAGTTATCTACCTTTTCTATGGACATAAAATGTCGGCATGAAGTAATAGGGAGCTTTGGATTTTCGCGAGGTGGTCGTTCAGAGGGGAAAAAAAATACCTGTTCTGCGCATGCGCAAATTTGCTTATAAAATCGACCTCGCGTTGTCTGAGTCTGCACGGTGGGTTCTGGGCTATTTTTACGTCCGCTCAAATCCGCATCGCGGCGGGTCCGCCGAGCGCTACTTGATGCAGTGAAGGGGGGGGGGGGGCGCTCCATTTTACCATTTTACTTTGTATAGACTGCTTCCTCGTGTAATCTGAATCTACTTTGCAACGCGACGCAGTGAGGGAGGAGAGTCCAACACAATCGTCGTCTTAAACGCCTGCGTCGCAAATCTAAAGCTACCTATTGAGTTGAGGTCAGGACGCATACTTTTTTTTTTGGGGGGGGGGGGTATTCGTTATTAATTTTCCATTATAATTCTCCCATTCCTATTTCTCATGACAAAAGCAAAACACTACTGAAAATAGTATTACAAAAGATTATTAAAGATTTTGGAAATCCTTAACAGAGATTTCGTATTCGTTTTCCTTGAAATCAATGAGCAATTGGATTCTATTACACGTCTATAAAAAAATCAGCCAGTTGAAAATATACATGTAGGACCTACATGTATTATAGCAGTGCAACAAAAAGATTATTGCCTCCGCCAGAAGGTGAAACCTACGGCCGGCGGAAGTTATATTTTCGGTTCCGTATGTTTGCTTGTTTGTTTGTTTGTCTGTCTGTCCGTCTGTTTGTGTAAGAGATAAGTCGAGAGCAGATGGACTAATTTTCACAAGATAAATGCAGGGTGTGTTCATAATGACGTGAGAAAGAAACGATAAAAGTTGAGGGTTGATCGTGAGTTTAAAGGGGTAATAAAGGACATAAAATATGCTTAATCTTCTAATAACTGCAGAACGGATGACCGGACTTTCACCAAACTTACAGGGTGTGTTCATAATGAAGTACGAAAGAAGTAATTAAATTTGCGGTCATGAGATCAAGGGTCAAAGGTCATGGGGTCATAATGGACGTAAAATAAGCTTGATACTTAATATCTCCCCTGTATTTCTCAATAATTCAACACTGAATGATCGAATATTCAACGAAATGTATTATGTAATGTCCCTATTATTATCTCAATGTTTGTGTTGGAGATACTGTCTACAAAATGGCGATACCTTACTCATAGCTGCTTGGCGGAGGTCTGCTCTCTCAGAGTGCTCCTCTAGTTCTGTCATGAAAAGACTTTTAGTATAAATAACAACAACAACAACAAATTATGGCCAAGTGTCTATGTTTTACCCTCTGTTCTTTAATCTTCAGTAGATTTATTAAGCTTCCGTGTCCTAATTCTATCAGTTACTTATATTTTTTGTTTCGGCATCACTTGCTTATCTCTTTCAGAAAACTGCAGGAAGGGAGCAAGTAAGAACAAAAATAACCACGTTGTTTTTGCCAGCGGTAGAGCGCTATAGGCGTTCGACCATGCCTGATCGTCCGGCATTAGCCGGTGATCGGGGAGATCGTCCCCAGCCCACCCAGCCCCGTCCGATCTCCATACTCCGAGACGAGGAGTTCATCGAAAACGGAAATCGGTACACCCTCGACGGGCATCGCTTCTCGTTCGGCTCCCTCTCGCAGGTGTCCGACACCATTCGGGACCTGCTGCTGCACCCGAACGAGATCGCGAAGTGCCGAGAGAACCCGCTCACCCGTCGCGGAAAGCGGATCCAGCTGGCGAAGATGCTGATCCTCATATCGATACCGGTGTTCTCGCTCGCGATACTGGCCGTCATGGACCTACACAAGATAGCCAGTGATAACATCGTCAACGTGGAAGTCCGGAACGTCATTCGCTTCAGGTTTGTATAACTGCAGAAGTTTCTTTACATGTTACTCCCTAAGGTAAGATCGCATGTTTGAGCTGTATTATAATTACAAAATAGTAGCAGCATATAAGGAATCAGCAAGGGATTTGAACCTGTCACCTACTGCTAACGGGGCAGCGGAACGACTTACTGAGTTGTACCGTGGTGGAAGGTGGAACAGAAACCACATGCCTCAATTGTTATCCTTGGTCTTTTCCATATATCAGGAGAATCAACGACGGCATATCATGATATATACACAAATTATGATGCAGATCGAGTTTGATCTTAGTTACGGAGAGTAACAGCAATAATCTATCACTACACACTCCGAGCAAAAAAATGAAATATAAACAACTCGTCATCCACGCATAACTGATATTTATGATGAATAATTCGATCACTGACATCGACTCTACGCGTCTCTATAGTTTAGTACTCTGCCACACATCGATGCTTACATTTTGCCATAAGGTCTCGCATGGGATTTTAGGATTTTACGCTCGTACAGGGCACATTAACTACCCGGTAGATACATGTGACCAAAGCAAGAAATAAAAACGATAAGAGCGAAATGGCCTTTATCATACCAACGGAACATTAAAGGGCTTCGTAGATTAACTCGATGTAAACGAAATAATTATTATGTTCATTATAAGCATTATAATCCATTCCAAAGTTATAGATTAAATGTTGGTCGTTGTTTTTTAATAATGGAAAAAAAAAATTATGTGCCAGCATCGCGGGGTAAGAAGGATTCAACAATTCGTGATGTCACGGTAGTGCTGTTACCGACATAATGTTACTGCACACTGTATAATATAGTGGCAAAAAAATCTATGTGCCAGCATCGCGGGGTAAACACAGTAGTACTGTTACCGACATAATATTACTGCACACTGAATAATATAGTGCACTTTAAACATGCTAGAAAAATCTCCTGATACGGATTGTCTGGTGTTCTTCAAACTTCATTGATGCGTTCTATTAACAATATTCTCCACTCATATTGATCTACATGTATATCTGAGGTAATAACTTTCCGGCATTTCTGCTCTCTCCCTCGCTCCTCTGTCTGTCGTCACCATCTTCCCTCCTTTTACTATACACCAAACTCGACCACCAAAAACAAACAAACAAACAAACAAACAAACAAACAAACAAACAAACAAACAAACAACAAACAAACAAAAACACACACACATGCACATACACATACACACACGTATGCAACACGTCACAGTCGTGACATCGGCGTGCTGCTCAGTTGTCTCCAAAAAGAGCGAGACATGAGCACCCTCTACGTCAGTGTGATCGGCACGGAAGACAAGGAGTTCCTCTCCGAGACCTACGAGTTGACAGACATGGCGCTGTACGAGCTCCAGGACTGGCCCGTGGAGACCACCATCATCAACGAGCTGCCATTCTTCCGCCAAAAGAGCGACTTCCAGGTGAGGCGTAGTCTTGGTCAAAGGTTCTCTTAGTTGTTGTTTGTAATTGGCGATTGGAAGGTCATCGCGCAAGACTATTGACAGCGCTATTAAGAGAGTGGGAATCCTTGAAAAAAAGGCTAGGTTGGATGGACATTATTGCAGTTCTGGTGCTTCTTTGATTTACAGTTTGTTTTCACGTATTTCGCATTTAAATGGCTTGTATCAATTGAAGCGCTGCAGAATCAAATGTGAAGGTATGCGTGTTAATTCTCGATATAGTTATCACTGTGATTATCTTTCACTTCATTATCATTAGCATGAACTCTTATCAATATCTATCATTGTCATAGATAGGTGTATCAATTTGAAAATTACAGTTCATTATCTCAAGTCAGCTGTGACAAGCTGACATTTCTGTAGGGATGTTTTAATCGTATGCAAAGAATAATGTCAACTGGGAATTTTATTTTTGAAATTTTAGAGGGCGTGCGTTAAACTTATTGATGATGATAATGATGATGATGATGATTATCATCATCATCATGACATGAGAATTGTAGTGATAGTTAGAGAAGATAGATGATTGTGGTTAAAACGATGATAATATTATGACAATATAGTGTACGTGGTAGTCGTCTTTAGTACCATAGTATCTAGTTTCGTGAAGAGTAGAACATTCGTGAGGGAAAGATTTTGATTTGATTTGAGTTGATTCAGTTTGATTTGATTTCAACTTAAATAAAACGCGACCCTCGCTTTGCAATGCCTAAAAAAGGCTCACCTAGCCAATCACAGGCGCCATCTGCATCGCTTCAACACCACGGCCCATCTCGAGATCGACTTCTACACCGATCCGCTCCGCATCTTCATCGACTGGCTTTACGACAGCGTGGGAAACTCGGAAGGCAATGGCCTCTGGCGAACGTTGGTGGCGTACCAGCTGCTCATCGTCAGTATTGTGGACATAGGAATTGAACGAACGCTAGGTAACCGCAGCGACAGGATTTAAAAAAAAAAGGGGGGGGGGGGGGGGGAGAGAACCCTCAGTTTTCTTTTAACTTGCTGCCCATTTGTTATTATTTCTACTTCAACTGGATGAAAGTAATCGGAGTTGTTGTTAGATGACTTCACTCTCTGTTCTGATTTTTTTTTTAGACAGTGCCAAGTTGTTACCAAAAAGCTCATATATTGCCAATCTTCCTTCTTTTTTCTCCTGTTCAAGTCCCCCCTCCTCTTTCTATTTCTCGTATTCGTTAAAGAGCTAAGGGCCAGTTCCTTAAACGCAAAATAAATGTTCCTAGTACTGAATAGTTTCTTGACATTAAGAATAAAGATTTATATCTCTATACCGAATTATTATTTAGTCTATCACATAAATACGTAGAATATTAGTCATGATGTGGATGCCAGGAATACGCTGCACGGAAACGGTTACTATGACAACCAATGTTCTCCACATCTCCTCTTGTTCCTCAGGCTATCTCTTCCTGGCGCATGGGGGCTTCCTCCGCCACGAGGACTACGTGTGGTACCTGGAGAAGTACACGGTCGGCACCTGGAACTTCGAGGCGTCGAAACGCTACGCACCGCTCATCAGCAGCCTCTACAACGAACTGGTGGGAAACCAAACCGATTTTACATCTGTCATTGAGGTAGGTTTGATCGCGAGTGCCTTTTGTTAATCTTAATGATTACAGCTCTCAAACTGCAAAGTATTGTGTCGCGTAAAAGAAATTGAACCAAACACAGAGAGTATGGATTCACTTAGGATGTGATTCATTTACACATTTCACATAAGTATCACAACGTTCGATTAGTAAAAGTTTTACAACAACAAATCATCATCAAATGATTTTGCAAACAGAAATATTAATTATCTCTCGTAGCAATCTCAAAACAGTTTGTATTTTCTCAACCTAAAAGTCAGTTGAATCAATCTAAGATTTTGTGTACAACTTTCTCTCTGCAAGTACATTGTATGAAATCGTGAAGAAAATGTGAAAGACTGAAATGTGGCAACGTGATAACATCTATAACTTACAGTAGAATGACAGAAAAACTGACGTTATCTCAAATCCGCAAATGCCCTATCGTCACAGTGTGACAGTTCATATCCGTTTCAATATATCAAGAGTATGATCATCAAGTAATAATTAGTGCCTCTTGTGATCTTCATATTCTTCGAGCCCCTATCCCAAACTTTAGCTCTAATTTTACCTACTCTGTATATCCTTTACCCGCTAAATGTTGATGAATCGCGTTTGATCGCATTTGATCGCAGATGATGCGAGAGGAGATTCTCGAGAGCGAGAAGAACGACCGCCAGCCGAACTTTGCCGACGCCACGCTGTGGGTGGAGAAGATGACGGTCTACATCGACATCCTGGAGAACCTGCAGAAGATCATGGCCGAGACCATCTTGGAGCAGCTCAACTCCGACATGGAGAACGACACCAAGGCGATCGCCATCAGCATCTTTCTCGTCATCCTCGTCGTCATCATGTGCCCGCTCATCCTGCGCGCCTTCTGGACGCTCACTACCACTATCCAGGTAACGCGTCACATCTGTGCCATCAGGGAACACGACGACGCGAAAATCGATAGGACGCGCAAGCAAACAGCTGTGACGGTCCCCGCACTCGGACTCCCGTCCCCATTTTAAGCAGTAACTGTTTCGCTCTTCCGTGTGGACGGAGCCGTAGCGACATAGGCTAGCTACTGAATCGTACTCAACATCGGGACCGGACGCTATTTTGGCTGAGAACCGTTCTCGTTTTTCCCAGGACGAGAAGTTGTTTTTGTTTTTTTTTTTTTCGTATTTGAGCATGCGCAGAAGATTTTGCGTGCGGCACGCTCAACTAGCGGCCGCGTCGTGCTTGCGAAAGTTCCCTACTGACTGGTCTCAACCAGTTTGAAGCTTTCAATGTGCAAATCCATTCATTTGTCTAATGATACATTTACATCAGTATTCAAGAGTGCTGATGCCGCAATGCCACCTTTTACTGCTATATACCCGTAACCACTACAAATGCGTCTATATTTTTTGGCATCAAGTCTGATCTCTGATTGGGTCTTGAGAAATGAATTGCCATTTTATGGTGACGAAGCAAAGTTAATTGTTAAATTGCTACGGGCAGACTCTGATCACTCTTGCCCAAGGAAAGCTGAGTGCCTAAGAAGAATATGGATATTTGGATTTTGCACATGCTCCATTAAAGGTCGCTGTGATCGAGTCCCAAATAAAAACTAGGAATGATTATTCGTCGATGACGCAAACGCTGTAGCAGGCATCATCGAACGAAATTTACCGCGGATTCGTCGTATAAGTCTACATCCCCATTTCTCTATAGCCACTATAGCCTCTTATTTTGATATCGTAAAAAGCTTGAAAGTGAGGATTTTAACTCCCCGGCAAGGCCAAACACACAGGAGCTTAAGAGCTTATAAAGGTTACACCTTAAGAAGCATCAAGAAAAAGGTTACTCCGGTGAATGACTCGGCATCTCGCCCGAACTCAACAGCCTTGTGAATGGAGAGTAAAGATACAAATACCTATCGGTGCAGAACAAAGTTCTGGCAGAATAATTTCTTCAAAGTACTGGCTCCAAACTCTGCGACGCATTACAAAACTCCGAGGACAGAGACATTCTCTCCACTATTCAAGCAACTCTTTCAAAAGGGAAGCATCAAACGGCACAATTCCGCCTGAACCAGACCGTAAAACAGACCTCCTTGTGTACACAGTCGGGTTTACCCCTGATTGTGTAAAACACGAATGTAAGCTGGATTAGACCCAGGATTCGATAAATTGCATAAACTACGCATTGCGCGTGTATAGTACTGAAATATCAGACCGAGTACAATCTCTAGAAGATATCTTGTCCATTGAAAGCGTAAAATCGTACATCGAACGAACGATATTGAGGTACATGTATGTTGAACGATATTGAGGTACATGTATGTAGATGAGGAAGATACACATTTTCAGAATTTCATACGATATGAAATATATGACTCTATTTGCATTTTACAAGAGTGGACGTGAGAAAAAAATTATCATTTATTTTTATCGCTCGGTGTTATAGTGGGGAACACTCTAGTCTTTTAGACAGAAGGTTTTTTTTTTTTTTAAAATCATTCCTGCCAATTGCATTATATCTATGGACAATGTGTTTAACTCCTGACCTCGGTGTAACAAATCACTGTTATAAGCGATTATTGATGATTGAATCGATATGAATTTCACTCATCATACTCAGTATACATTTTCAGAATTTTATCGTATGATATTCATATTCATGATAATGATAATCATAATAATAATAATAATAATAATAATAATAATAATAATAAACTCCCGTTTTTGCATATTGCAGGAAAAGAATTAAAACAATGAGCAAAACAGTGTAAACTAAATTTAACACAATTGTGAAAGATACAATTCAAAACAGGTAAATGAAATAAATGTAAATAAACTGTCTACTCACCATAGGTACTGCTTTGCTTTATCAACATTGTTATCATTTTATACACAGCACATACCTACTATCAAAATTGATAATAATAATAATAATAATAATAATAATAATAATAATAATAATAATAATAATAATAATAATAATAATAAGTAGTAGTCGTAGCAGTAGTGGTGGTGGTGGTGGTAGTAGTAGTAGTAGAAATTATCATGATAATAATTTATATTGTTATGCATCTTCATTATCATCATCATTTTGATTATTATTGTCATCATTGTCAACATCAGCATGCTACTTGCACTTCCATACTTATTTCGACTTCTTGTGTTAGAATTGCGCCCTCTCGCTGGCGACGCAGATGAAGGCCCTGAACACGGAGAAAAAGCGCGCCAACTGGCTGCTGTACTCCATGCTGCCCGAGACGGTCGCCAACCAGCTCATGCACGGGCACATCGTCCAGGCCGAGTGGTACGACAGCGCCACCGTCTTCTTCGCCGACATCACCGGCTTCAGTCAGCTCTGCGCCGAGAGCACACCGATGCAGGTCCGTACCGAGAAGACTGGTCGTTTGATTCTTCGCTGATGTATAGTCCGTAGATTCATTATTTATATGTCTGTTTGTTTGTTTGTACGTTTGTCTTTCGGCCGAGAATATTACTCCTTTCGCATAACATATTTTCCAAGATATATGCTCTGTTTAATCACCTATATAGGATATGGTATAGTATTCATATAAAAGACAGAGAGAAAGAGGGAGAAAAGTTGCATCTTCGGGCAAATTATATAAGAAACTTGACTGATTTGGTCTTTTCATTCGTACAATAAAGGTATACAATGTAATCAGCAGACGCGAGTGTCATCTGGCAGGAGAAAAAAAAATGCAATTTTAAGATACCCGTACGATGCCATATCTAATTAGGCGTACTCATAATACCACAGACTGCCCCATAACATGCAATTCAAGCATGTCTGTGTCTGTCCATTCAAATCATTTATCACCATCAGGTGGTCGAAATGCTGAACGGATTGTATCTGGTGTTCGACTCCCGCATCGAGCACTACGACGTCTACAAGGTCGAAACCATCAACGAAACCTACATGCTTGCCTCGGGTAAGCTGAGCATCTGTTGTAATATGGGACGATGTCGAAAGTTTATTCACCCGTCAATTCAAAGCGATACAAGTTTAATATTGCTTGCGCTTCATTACACACAGCTCCGATCATAACTACTAGTACTCTGCTATCAAAAACCTGCTAACAACATGTTCTGAAATTGATGTTAAAGGGAAGATAAACCCCAGAACAATGTGGATTGAGTGAAAGCAGCAACATTAGTAGAACACATCAGTAAAAGTTTGAAGAAAATCGGACAATCGATGCAAAAGTTATGAATTTTTAAAGTTTTGGTGTTGGAACCGCTGGATGAGGAGACTACTAGAGGTTATGACGTATGAGTGGACTACAATATCAAGAAAATATAAAGAAAATACTACAAAAATCAATTTTTCATGAAAATTACAAATTCCATCAACTTGATATTGACATATGTTAAGGGTAGCAATTATTCCCCCTGCTTTCTGAAAGCGGTTGGTCCACTCCTCTTTCATAATTCTAGAAAAGTGAATTTTTGTTGAATATCCTTTATATTTTCTTTGTATTGTTGTCCACTCATACATCATATCCTCTAGTAGTCTCCTCATCCAGCGGTTCCAACACCAAAACTTTAAAAATTCATAACTTTTGCATCGATTGTCCGATTTTTCTCAAACTTTCACTGATGTGTTCTACTAATGTTGCTGCTTTCACTCAATCCACATTGCTCTTTGGGTTTACCTTCCCTTTAAGCTTTTGATGTCAATACAAAATATTCGTTTCTGAAGTATTCAGCTTTCAATGCTACAGTCTTCATCGACGGAATTTCACTAATTTAAGATGAATTTCAAATACAGATGAGCATCTGTTCTAACCCCCATGTTTTGTTTGTTTCGTCATTCGTCGTTTGTGGCCATTTTGATTGATTTTCAATTGATTCGTATCAGTATCGCAAAATGCGTACGTTGTGTAAGTATTCCTTCCTTAGTCCCTGTTATATGGAATGTGAAATGGAAGAGAAAAAGAAAGATGTGCTAACATTAATCTATAGAATTTCGGGACCAGAAAAGTGGCCTACGCCGCAGCTGTACAAGATAATGCAGTGTCTGCTCCACTTTACGTAATGTTATTTGAGTTAAAGAGCTTTCAATAGGATGATATTTATTTCCTTTATCAATCAAATACCTATCGCCTTGATAAAGGATGACTTATTCATGATATTGTTGATGACAAATGGTAACAGTAATGTTAGCAATTATATAATTCATATCCAATATATTAACATAATATTCACGGTTTTCTGCATTGAACATAATTATCATAAATGAAATCTAATCAATTTTGGAAAACAAAAGGCGTACTATCGGTACGTTCGAACATGATGCAAATCACGTGTACAATAGACTAATGATAAAAGAACAGATATGTTCATTTAGAGCTATTCAGGATTGTGATCTGACTGAATCGTGGTATAATGTGTTGGTTGGATTGCAATAAAAATATATTGAAGAGACCACAGCAATAATGGTGACATTAACTATTGTGCAACATAGTGATAGTTGTGATGATGATCGCAGTGATTATGATGATAGTGATTATGACTAACATCGTGATTATCGTTATCACGATTCTTAAGACAATCATCGTTATCACCACCATTATCACTGTCATCATTACAAAGGATGTGTAAGCAGGCTGACGCTACGTGATTTCCCTGTTATTGTTCCACAGGCCTCCCCGAGCGAAACGGCAACGAACACGCTGGCGAGGTGGCCACGGTCGCACTCGATCTCCAGTACCACATCAGTTTCCTTGAGGTACCGCACAAGAGAAACAAGAAGCTGAAAATCCGCGTAGGAATCCATACGGGTGAGTAATCAAATTCATATGTTCATGTCGTTCCAAACATGAGAAGATAACAACAACAACAACAACAACAACAACAACAACAACAACAACAACAACAATAACAACAACAACAACAACAACAACAACAACAACAACAACAACAACACACCTTCGGTGATGATATTGATTGAAATCCCAGGCAAAATTCTCTTGGCCAAAAGAGAATAAACACAATACCTGAAGACTGCAAACGAAAACCCAAATATCTCTAGTGTCTATGCCTGATGAGTCAGATGTTTAGACCAGATATCTTCAGGATAACCTATAACGCATGTAAAAACCATAATTTTATCTAAAAGATGCCATATCGAATTCAGAAAATTTTAAGGAATACTAATGGAAATAGTTTATTCCTAGACGTATCTTGATATAAACGGGATGAATATCATACTTCCGCTCATACCTTGTTAGTTTTGACCCACTCTTCTCCAGGCCCAGTCGTAGCTGCCGTGGTTGGTCTGAAGATGCCGCGTTACTGTCTTTTCGGCGATACTGTCAACACTGCGTCTCGAATGCAGACTACTGGTGCTCGTAAGAGTTAACGAAATGTTTTGTTATCACTATCTTATTATTATTGATATTATTATCAATGTTTTTGTCATTAGGTACAACAATAATGATAATATCATTATCATCATGACGTTTATCATCAATTTTAACATAATGTTATCGCTACAATTATTGCATCTTCCTCTTTCCGTGCTATAAACGCTTCAAATGGCAAAAGAAAAAAAAAAAGAAATATGTGGAACTACCAACTCTGTTTTAGGTCACTCCGAAGGACAAATCAATGAGGATAAAAAGCCTTATCCATAGGACAAACCACTGCTGCTGCCGGGAGCTCGAGATTTGGCATCCTTGATCATGTCCAACAGATCCTGGGGTTACTATCTATGCTGTGTAAAGTATGAAGGGGTACAGAAACGTGTGTCACTATCAGACCCCTTCACGCGCCATTCAACGGTCATTCAACGTAAGAATTCGAGTAAAAACAAAGGCAAAGCAGAAACAAAAGCAAAGCTGAGCAAAGTCCCCCCCCCAAAAAAAAAAAGCAATTTAGACGAACAAAATTGAAGCAACAGACCTACCATAGAAAAGCAGGAATGATTAGCACAAATAGGAGTGGATTACAAGATGAAAAGACATCACATTCTTAATGAAGGGCCATGTATGGCGCATAGTGATTGAGTGAGAAGCGGAGGTATCCCACTCGATTTCGCGGCTGCCGATTTATTCATGATTTTCCTGCAAAATCTGGCGTGAATTTGGCTGTTACGACATGTTGAGCACCACAGGACACTCTTGTGGACTTGGGACATGATGATAAGATAATAATGTGGTCTTCTTCATCCAGGGTTTCTCTTCAGTGTTGCCACTGCTCTATACCAAAACTTATTACCACCCTATATAGTGTTGCCAGGTAATCGGCCTACCTATTGATACACCTGTATGGGTTGAGAGGAACACGTCGGGTAAAGACATCTTGTCCAAGGACACAGCCTATGCCCACTGACAAAGTGCCTACGATAGGCTATTGATGGGATCCGAACTCAGGACCTGCGATTGCAAGTCATGGGACTTTTACACTATGTCATAATGACCCCATATAATGACGTTGTATTACGTAACAGTGTGTCTCATCTTGAGTTCTATTACGATTTGTAGCACGAGAAAATGCGGGATAAGTTTCCTTTTGACCACATAGGCCCTATCAGATCCATGCCCTTGTAAATATGTTGGTTCAGTAGGTTTGAGAGAAGGTGAAAAAAACGAGGATATAAAACGCTTTAACAGGCATAGGGCAGCGACCTATTGCAGTTAAGACGTTCTTTAGAGTTGAGACATGAATAGCTTTAGTTTTTCTGGTTTTTTTTTTTTAAGCAAAACAACCTAGGTAAGACTGATGTCAAAGGATTTTCGAAAGTAGATCATCATGGTTAAGCAAAACAACCTAGGTAAGACTGATGTCAAAGGATTTTCGAAAGTAGATCATCATGGTTAAGCAAAACAACCTAGGTAAGACTGATGTCAAAGGATTTTCGAAAGTAGATCATCATGATCACCATGCACTAACAATTTCATTCTTCTAAGTACCGTCACATGCCATGCGATGCTTTTTATCAGCTGACATAAATGACAAAAATGACGAATTTTCAGTTTCAATTTCCCATTTATTTTAATATTTTTCGCAAATAGCACAAAAAGTATAATTATACAATACCAAAATTAAACAAGACATAAATTAGATGAAACTTCATCCAAATGTACAAAAGTTTGTCTTAACACAAGGTTTGTATACATGAGAGTAGAGCTATGGTTATAATGCAAGAAATAAGATGGGGCCCGCGTAAAAGCATGGCGCTATTGTAGCTCCATGGTAAAAGCAAGCCTGTACAGCCGCAGGTCCCGTGATAAATCAAATTAGGGGAACTATGAAATACAAATATTTTTGGACCATACTGTAACTGTGGAACCGATTAAAAAACCAATCAAATGTTGCTAAATAAAATGCAGAAAGGCCACAAGTTGCGACAATATCATTACCTACTGCAAGTAAGGACATTGGGACAACAACGAATGAGACTGTAAAGATTCAAATGGGTGTGAAGGTATAGATGATGACGTAACAGTATGGCATAAATACATAATTCAAAGGGGGATAATAAGAAATGTAGGGTGAATGAAATAATACACAAAAGAATAGTTCATGAAAATGCATGCTGGTCTTCACTAACATAATTTGTGACCGTGCAACACAAAACGAACAAAAAGTCGCACCCTTTGATTTCACGTGAGGACTCAAATAAGGTTAAACGGGTCAACCAAGTCAATACTTAGTTTTTCATTTTTTTTTTTTAAAGAAAGCTACACTTCTTCTACATTATTCTCAAGTTTGAGATCATAAAATCAGTGGGAAAGTCCATTTCCAGTAGTTTTTCTACAACCCTTTTTTTGTCCCATTCATCGCACAGCTAGCACAGTCTGGTAAACAGGTAAGGATTAAGCGCTTGAATAGGCAGATAGACCCTGTACACTTCAGAGCTTCTTTTCTCGGTTCACACTTTTCCAGAGTGTGCGCTTTCTTTTCCAATATTTAGATAGGTTAGGAGAGTCCATTTGAATTGAGTTATACATTATTTTAAAGCTTACAGTCTGCTCTTTCAGAATCTGTCCTTAACTAAAAATCCATGTCTGGCGATTTTTTGTTTGTTTTGTGGTGCAGGATCACATTTAGTGTGTAGTTTTTCCTTATGCTTACGTTGCTGCCAAGCTGCCAAGCTAGAGCTTGGCCTCAAGAAGCGACACCACAAGGAATGGTTTGATGAGAACAATCCTGCCATTGATGAGCTGCTTGCCGAAAAGAACAAGGCTTTCATGGAATGGCAGAACGACAATGACTCTATCTCCAAGAGGAACAGATTCAAGTCGTTACAGAAAAAGGCCCAACAAAAACTGCGCAAAATGCAAGATCAATGGTGGGAGAAAAAAGCTGAGGAGATCCAGAGTTTTGCTGACTCGAACCAATCGAAAGAGTTCTTCAGCTCCATCAAAGCAGTTTTTGGCCCTGTAAAATCAGGCTCCTGTCCTTTGCTGTCAGCAGATGGAACCACCTTGATCAGGGACAGGGCTGGCATAAATGAGAGATGGAAAAAACACTTCAGTCAACTCTTGAATCACTCGTCTGCAGTTGAACAAGCCGCAATCGATCAGGTCCCACAGCAAACAGTGAAAGAGGAACTTGATGTTCCCCCATCTATAGCCGAAGTCAAGAAAGCCATCAAACAGATGAACCCAGGAAAAGCATCTGGCCAGGATGGTATTCCTGCAGAGGTGTACAAGGCACTCAGCGACCAGGCCTTTGAGGCATTCTACGATGTTCTTACCAGTATCTGGATTGAAGAAAAAATGCCTGCTGATTTCCGTGATGCCACTATAGTTGCCTTATTCAAAAACAAAGGCTCAAGAGCAGACTGTGGAAACTACAGAGGCATATCCCTCTTGTCCATTGCTGGAAAAATTCTTGCTCGTGTCATTCTGAATAGGCTGATCTCCACAGTCGCAGAGAAAAACCTCCCTGAGACTCAGTGTGGTTTTCGACGCAATCGCAGTATAGTCGACATGGTGTTTGTTATGAGACAGGTCCAGGAAAAGTGCATCGAGCAGAACATGAACCTCTATGCTGTCTTCATAGATCTAACAAAGGCATTCGACAGTGTCAACAGGGAAGCACTCTGGACAATTCTTAGAAAACTGGGCTGTCCAGCAAAGTTCACTAAACTCATCAGATTGTTCCATGAAAATATGACTGGTCAGGTTCTGTCAAACGGTGAACCATCCGAAAAATTTTCCATCTCCAATGGTGTAAAACAAGGTTGTGTGCTCGCCCCCGTGTTGTTCAACCTCTTCTTCGCACAAGTCCTGTTCCACGCTGTCAGAGACCTTGACCTCGGCATCTACATCAGGTACAGATTAGATGGGTCGCTGTTTGATCTGCGACGCCTTGCAGCAAAGACAAAGGTGTTGGAAAGGCTCATTCTTGAAGCTCTGTTCGCAGATGATTGTGCTCTGATGGCACATGGAGAGAATCACCTACAGTTGATCGTCAACAAGTTCTCTGAAGCATCGAAGATGTTTGGCCTTACAATCAGTCTCAAAAAGACAGAAGTCCTCCTCCAGCCAGCACCGAACAGTGCACCCTGCCAGCCAAGCATCACTGTTAATGGCACAGAGCTTAAGAATGTCAAAAGCTTCAAATACCTGGGCAGTACGCTCTCCAGTGACGGTACTCTTGACAAGGAAATAGCAGCAAGAATACAGATGGCCAGCCTGGCACTTGGAAGACTACGCACAAAAGTCCTACAACACAAAAACGTTCGCCTTTCAACCAAATTCAAGGTGTACAATGCAGTTGTCCTGCCATCTCTGCTCTTCGGCTGTGAAACATGGACCCTGTACCGCAGGCATACCAAAAAACTGGAACAGTTCCACATGCGCTCCCTGCGGTCCATTATGCATATTCGATGGCAAGATCGCATCACAAACCAAGAGGTCTTGGACAGAGCCAGGACATCAAGCATTGAAGCCAAAATCCTCCAAGCTCAACTTCGATGGTCCGGACATGTCATCCGCATGGAAGAGTCAAGAATCCCTCGTCAGCTCCTCTATAGCGAGCTGTCACAAGGTAATCGCAATCAAGGCCGTCCCAAGAAACGATATAAAGACAATCTCAAGGCCAACCTCAAATGGGCGCATTTACAACCCCGTGAACTTGAGACAGCTGCTGTAGACAGATATCGATGGCGAGCCTTAACAAAGAAGGCTGTAACTGCCTTTGAAGTTAACAGCCGCCAACGCCTTGCTGCTGCTCGGGAGAGACGGCATCAAGCTGCATCTACCTGTGTCCCACCGTCTGGCATTCCATGTCCCACCTGTAACCGCATGTGTGCCTCCAGTTTTGGACTACGCAGTCACATGCGAACACAATCATCAACGAGGGCGCAACACCTAGTCTTCCTCGGACTTCGAGAGACAACCAAGAAGAAGAAGACGTTGGTTGGTTTGTCACATTAAACTAGTAAGACTTCAACCGAAGGGCTGCTGTGTTTGGTGTGTAAAACCTCGAATGTTCAAACTAATACGAATTGGCTAGGTTTACTCTGTCGGCAGCGGCGGTATAGTGTCCTCAGACAAGACGCCTTTATTTCCTTTGCTCAGTTAATAAATACAGAAATTAGACAGTCAGTCATGCACAGATGTTCTAACATTTTTACATCTTCTCCACGGCACAACTAGCGCCAACTTACATGCTATACCTATCATATCGACTGTCTTCTTCGCCGTATTGATCAATTATTTATTTTTATCATATTATTATTCCTTGCCTAATAATAAGCCAGTAGGTGTTCATTAATTTTCTTAACCTGTGAATTACTGTAATGTGATGACCTGGAGCTTCATTCAGTAATGTGTTGTCATTGGCATCACTGATTTCATAACTAAACGATTCACCTGCTGATATGTTGTTATTTTGTTTGTTTTCCCCGCCATGTACAAATAGCGGGCCGTGTGCAAATCAGCAGCGAGACGTGCGAAGCCCTGAACACTCTCGGAGGATATAAGGTTATTCGGAGAGGCGAAATTGAGATAAAGGTGCAGTGTTATTGTTGTTTTCTTCACTTTCTCCCCTAAGGACATCTTTTGTTGTTTACGTCAATGCTGTTATTGCTCTTGTTGTTCTTGCTGTTGTTGTTGTTTTTGTTGTAATTGTTGTTGTTATTGAAATTAACCTTATAATCCTTAGTTAAGAAAGTACACCAAGACGATGGACGTAGAAGTTACGCAGAATCAAACATATGTCAGAATTTTCCTCAACGCGTTCCAGTTCCCTTAGAAACTTTGCAAAACGAAACGAAACAGGAACTTTGCAAAACGAAACGAAACGAAACGAAACGACACGAAACGAAACGAAACAACACAACACAAAACAAGGAAGACATGATCAAAATAACAAAAACACAACTATGCATAGTTTAGTCGCTAATTATTTACAGTTAACAACGAACAGACACGCGTTTCATGTTCATATAGAATGTAGATTCGACATCTCGAGCATGGAAATTCTGATTTAAGGTTGAGGACTGGGTAAGTGTCACTGGGTTTGATATGCGACTATTTCTTTTAGACAGCAAATTGTTACATTGAGCATATTATGTTTAGATTCTCTTCAGATACAGACTGGAAACGTTGCCATGGTGATCGACAAGAGGTGAAAGCTCGTATCAAAATCTCATGAGTCTTTTATGATTTGCCTTATTGTTTGTTTGTTTCAATCCAAATCCCCGGTGACGATGGTGGCCGCAACGATCATGACATGGTCGGCATCGTATCGTCATCAACGACATTGTGTCCACAACGACGACTTCGCATCGCTATCGACGACCTTGTATCTTTCATCATCGACGACATCGCATCGTTATGGACGACAACAGGGCAAGGGGATGTTGATCACGTACTGGCTGAACGGCAAGGACAACTTCGAACACTCCATCGTCCCGCTGATCGACCCGTCCAGCCGATTGGGCGAGCCGTCGCTGCACGAGCACAAGTACGAGCACATGTACCAGCACATGTACCAGCAGAAGTACACGGGCCGCATCCAGATCCGCCGATTCCAATCCTCGTCGTCGAGCGGCGGGGGTTCATTTTGAGGAAATCGTCGGCTTTTGTCTGCGTGTTTGTTTGTTTGCTTGTTTATTTTCGTGTTGTAGTTGGTAATTTTCGTTTTCTTTTTAATTATTTGGGATGAAATCCTTAAAGAGGAGAAAACTCAAAATTCTCTTCTTCTTTTTTTCTCGCCAGAAGAAACAATTTTATTTTTCACGTTGTTTAACTGTTAAATTTATTTGTGAAGTGCACAGTCCAAAAAGAGAACAGTGGACGGGTTCATTAAAATCTTACAATAAAAAAAGAGTATAATATAGGAACGTAATGCTATAATGAAATCCAATATGTTTTGTCTCGAACCGGCATTGTCACATAAAGATATGCAAATCAGATAAAGGAGTAACGTCATCATGTCACCATCACAATTTCCTATTGGTTTATGCAACAACAAACATTTTTTTTTTATAGTATCGCCTCTTTTTGTCAGCAAGTCGTGTCGCATCTAAGCCTCCTCGAGTACATAACGAATGTTAGAAAATCTTCAGTACTTACAGGGTACATCATAATTATAGACACAATTCCATTTGAGGGATTCACAATTTTTACAAGCGCTGCGTTTAGCTGGAAGACTTGAAAAGTTGGATGAAAATTCTTAATCGGCAGTCCTTGCATTTCGCTGCTCATGTTATTGTGTTTGTTTCAGTTTTGTATTCTCTTTAATTCTCCTGGGAAATGAAATACGGATTGAATTACATTGAAGTACAGATCAAAATAATGCAAAGGATACAATTTCGCCCTAAATTATGGTTAGAGGGCAAATTTCATTATCTATTGTGACCGGTTAAAAGGGACATCCGTTAACAGTTATGACTACATTTGACGATTTAGTGTTAGCTCTTCCTCATACACAAGTGTAATTTTGCTCTGTGGATATCAGTAATTAAACATCTTCTTTTTGTTTTCTGACTAATGACTATTTGCATGACATGTATCTCGACCTCGTTCACTTTTGTAGCTGTATATATTCATGTTCTTTCAATATCTTACGTACTATGTCTACTAACATCATTGACCACTGACAAAGGGAATTGATGTTGATAAAAGTTCTTCTCGTTGTTTGATCCATATACAACATTATATCCAGAACGTTGACATGAATGTATAAAATTAAACAAAACATTAAAACCTGCTTCCTGAGTAGATTCCAAATAACAGTATCATATGGAGCATTCAAGTAATTTACAAACGACCTTTTTCGAATCCGTGGTGCTCGAGTTGTGAAAGTTGCATAATTATCATAATCTTATCAGCGTAATTAAAAAAATGTATGCAATGTAGGTTTTGAACAACTGTGTGTCGTTATTATTGGTTTCATATTACACTGGTGCAGTTGTGGATGTGTAACAATGTGTCTTGCCATGTGTTCAGATTGTCCTCGTACTGCCAATGTTATTGAAGTTTCCGTGTCACAGTTACCTTCCTTTGCAATTTGCGTCATAAACTGTCTTCATAACTTATCGATTTCTTCGATTCTGCATATACCTGTTTGTAGTTAGCTTGTGAGAATGAGGTATATATTTATACTAAATGTATTACAATTGTAAACATATAGTCGCTACGTAGTTATAAATGTAGATATAACACAATATAGTCCTATTTTGATATTGAAGTCGACGATAATCATGTTTGGCTACTGAGTGAGTCTGTACGATATGCAAAATATAATGTCATGTACATAATTTTGGATGCATTGAACCACTGGTATTGTCAGCCGCTGGGATACTGCAATCTTTTCTAGGAAACGAAATAAACGAACGATGTAACTGTGTAAATTTTCTTGCATTAAAGTTATGATGTCCTGTTAGTCAGCTAGCCGACCCCACTCTTGTCTTCCTTCGACGGGTGATACTTGACTGTGTAATGTTGGTGCTTCTTGTAATAGTTTGATATCATGTTCAAAGCAAAATAATGAACAGGATGCTTTTCCAAGAGTTCATTGACGGACCCTTAGGGACACCTGGTCTACGCAAGTTCATCCTTTGTATGAACATGACTGATAAATTTAATAAATTGTTACGTCGGCAAGCTCATGCATTATGTCGCTTTGAAAAAGAGTAAAGTGCCTAACCAGCTAAGACAAAAAGAAAGGTCATTTGTTCCAAGTACACATGAGCCAACTCCGAACTGGCTTGCTGCACTTTAACCCATTTAGGACAAGCTGATTTTTCTGAACACATATTTCCCATTGACATCTGCCCGAGTACACTTTGGACTAGTCTTCAGCGGGTTAAAGATGAGCTTTCGTCGTGAAATTTTCCCATTCTCGTAGTTAAGTAATCAGGCATAGTATAGGTATGTACTGGTCCGCTTCGTCTGCGAGTATGATGATCAAGAAAATGATATCGAATAGCGCCATCTACAGATCAAGCGCGTTCAGGCACCCGCTATGATTGAAAGTCCCTCCTCCTAGCTCCGGGTTCCTTCTCACTCACTCATCAAGTAGACTTACGTAAAATAATAGAAGGGAAAATCAAGGAGGTACTAGGCTCGTCAAGTGCCTCCTTGGGAAAATTATACCCTAGTGTGTCAATCAATGGGGGGGGGGGGGTAATAATACCATGAGACTAGGCTGAACCGTCTCTGTAATGCTAATGGACATCATGTTGGACAATTTAATGAAGAGGAACAAACAGTCCAGTAACAGCATCATTAATGTTTTTTTTTTCATTATTAAGCCAATGTTCTTGCGGTGATAATCAAAATGTTGGAATTTTATGAGGCTGCGATGTCATCTCACCACACTTCTTGCGTGACGCAAGTTTTATTAATCGTCTTTGTTCCTAATTTTGCAATTGTTAGCGTCTTCATCTTACTGAACGTGCCATCGTGTTGCTAAGGTAATTTTAGCACTCTAGTAAAACAATGTTGATGAGACGGCGATAGTATAATTTCTTCTTCTGTAGTTTATGATCATTGCTTTGCAATCAAACATAGCGATAGTTTGCAAGCAATAGTGAGACTTGTGGCTCGCCATGAAATTATCGTGGCACCTAAACCTCGGGTAGTTTGCGCTCACGTCTCATGGGACAACCAACAGGAAGAATAGTATCAATCTATTTGTGTGTCCGTCGTGCTCCCCAATGTACAGCTCATTATCCTCAACTATTTTTATAAGCACTTCATTATGTATTGAAACGGTTTGGATGGTATGAGACATATCAGGGAGGTCGATCCCTCCTCGGATCTATTCCATCTTGAGCGAGGAGGGACGACACTCACCTCCCTGCTTCAGCCAGGGAGGTCACATCTCCCTGCTTCAACTTCCCTGTATTACGTAATACAGTTCCCTTTCAAGAGTTGCTCTACATTTGGAAATTGAATACAGCGCACAGTCAGCAAGCCACCAGCCTTTCACTGTTCCTTGCTTTTATTGTCTGGCCCCACGGCGCGGCGCGCAACGCAGTAGCGGACAAGCGGATTACATCACTTTCTGTTTGTCATCGTGCGTAGGGAAACCGGGAAATCCTCCAAACGATACACACGTTTTCAACAGGGTGTTGATAGTGTGTGCTCACAACGAACACAGAGACACGTACACGGTGAGTGCGGGATGGGGGAAGGATGGTGTGGTTGTTCGTGAACCTGTGTATACTGTGCAGTATTATGTTCCAGGAACTAGTGAAAGTGCCACGTTCGATCGGCAAAGTGAAGCAGATGATATAATGCAAGGATATTATCGTTTTTGTCAATGTTTGACAGAAATTGCGTCGACTCTGTGCAGTATCCATATCATTATTTCGTATCGGAGTAAAGACCGGCCGACCGAGTTTCTAATCCCAGGTGGAAGTTAACTCTTCTGGAGCTTGTAGTGTTGTTGTATACCGGGATTACCAAGGATTTTGCTTTTTTAGTGAAACAGTAAAGTTTCAAAGGATGATCGAAGTTAATTGAACCGTTCATCTATGGTACATGAGTACGAGTTTGTGATTTTATCTTCCGTGTTGATAATGCAGGGCCCGAAGTTCTACGTGTAAAGTGAATTGATAAGCGGTGCAGTGAAAGCTAAGCTCGAGGATAAATCGCCGTCCGGGTTCACGGAGAACTCGCGCCTCGCGCGGCACGGGTCAGCGGCGGCGTGGCCGCCCGAGCTCTTCAGGGCTGTAAAGGGCTGTAAAGTTCTTAAAATTCGTTTGATTTTGTGCTTTCAACGGCGTTCCTCTCGTCTTCTCTCTCAAGCTTTCTTTGTCGGTCGAATTTGTGAAGGACGACATCTTGACGACACACTAAGTCGTGTCGGAAAAAGAAACAAGGACAACCTCACAATCAGAATGATAAATTTGAGCTTTGTCAAGAGCGTGCCATTCCATTAGGAGACATATTTTTGATGCGCTGCAACCTCTGGAAAGTTGCTTGAGAAATTACTGTGGAAATAACAGATCAGAAATGGCGCGGGTAAGTGTTAAAGTTTCATATCTCATTTTTTTTTTAAGTATATTATGCTATCGCTGTACATTAAATGAAAAAAAATCAACAAATGACGTAGGTAGGCCTATGAATGATAAATAAAACATGATTTACGGACAACAGAGAGGTACATGTATCATGGTCATAATCTTCTTGAATCAGTTGCACTTGCAGTAATGGAGGGTGATTTATCTGCACTAAATACAAGGAATCATGCTTTAATTTTGTTGTTCATGGGTTCTGTAACCACTCTTGTTCCACTTCGATAATGTTGATCTCCCCGTACATGTACAATGATGGTGGTCAACCTCTTACAACCCCGTTTTCCCTCCTTTAATTCTCATCACTACCCTCCCATTGTGGTACAGTCAACTCCAGTGATTTATGTGAGTTGATCAAATAAAATGTAGAGGTCTTTATTTATTATGATCGGTTCTCGTCTCGTCCGCACATGCCTCACATGAGCACATGAGGGAAAGAGCAACACAGGCACGCAGTGTCATTGAATTTTTTTTTTTTTTTAGGTGTAGTGAAGACAGAATTTCACTAAACTGTAGTTAGGAATCCTATCACCAGATCGTCCTATCAAATTGTAAATAGTCACCCCTGCAGCATGCAGCGAAGTTTCCTGCGAGTTTCTCTCCGCGAGACTTCCGTGCACTCCTGTACCCTGTCCACCATAAAAATTAGAATCTAATGAAAGGGTGATGATTCATAATAGCTGCGTTAATTTCCTGTTGCTCGGAAATAAAAATAGGATTTTTTTTTTTACCCTTCGAGCACAGTCGAATTTCCTGTAGAAACTTGAAAATTTTGATGCATGAAACGAACATAATTATGTACCTCTTTGCATGAGATTCGCATTACTTCGTGAATTTTGTGTTTTACTTCGTGTCTGAGACAATTGTATACGATACGATGTAGAATGAAAATGGATCCATACGAAAGCTCGTATAAACCCCAATAAGCAAACTCTTTCTTCCCTTACCTCCAGTAATTGCCCCCTCTTTATAAGACTGCCAGGAATGTGTACCGGTACAAAGCCGGATGTAAATCTTCATCAACTGAAGAAGGAGATGAATACCATTGTCTGAAGTTCTTCTATTGAAGTTCTTCTATTGAAGTTCTTCTATAGAAGTTCTTCTATTGCTCGACGTACGAAATAAGGGTACAATTTAGTGTGAAAGGTATGAATCTTGGAGTAGATACAGAGTTTAATTTCATTGTCAATACGTTTGTACATAAATGAATTACATTGCAGCTTGATGAAAATGCGTTTAAATAGATAGTGTGTAATCGGAAGGATAAGGTACACACCTGCCTGTATGTACACCACTTTTTCGACTCTTACTTAACGCCACATAAAGAAATGTACATCTTAGAACCAGGAGCAAGGAATTTCCAGGAAGAAGTTGATTTCTGCTCCTCGTATTTGTTATCTTACTCTGCTGCCAAAAAGCCTTGTGGAAATGGCCTGAACGTGTCTTCTGCCCCATTCCTAGGCTACCCTAGAGGTCACCTCCCCTTGTTGATTATTACAAACCTTCTGGCTGGTGATATAAACTTAAATCCTGGTCCTTTAGGATATGATTGTATTAAAACTAGCAAGAGTTTAATCTCACAGCCCAGGCATCGACGCCGCGGACGAAAACCCAAGCATCCATGTGGTCTATGCCAATATGCCGTAAAAGACTCTGGCATACAATGTTCAGTGTGCAAAAACTGGTTTCACTTGAACTGCTCAGATGTCTCCAATTGTACTATGGATTTCCACTCCAAGAATCCTGATGCCATCTGGTTATGTCTTTTATGTGACGATATAAATTTTATTAGTTCATTTGAATCTTCAAACAACAGTTTGGATCTTAGCAACTCTTTTGATTGCCTGTCATATCTGAGTGATAGCTCCGACTCTGATTATGATCGCGGAAACTACAAAGATAAAGTTTCTAGATTATCCAGCTCAATTCCTCCAAGGTCAGATAATGTACCAAAAGTTACACTACGCAAATCCTCTACCGGCTGGCGTTGTGCAACCCCACCTAGATCTACACCAGTGAACAAGACAGTTTTTATGAAGAATCCTTCCCCACTGAAATGTGTGAGAACTAATGACGGTTGGACTGTCATTGGGAAGAATGGGAAGAGCCGAAACCCATCTGTGCACCTATTCAAATCTGATCTTATTAGTAATCACTCTTCAAGTCCACACCCAAAAACCCCTATGGATAACCCACATAGGTCTGGTTCAAGTACACCACGTAAACCAAACACTGATGGTATTAAAATTGCTGTTATTAATTGCTGCAGTGTAAAGGGCAAAGCAGCTATCCTGGGCTCTTTTATTGAATCAGAAGACATTGATATTATCCTTGGGACAGAGTCCTGGCTTGATCCCTCAATTAAGTCTGCAGAAATTGTTCCATCATATTTCCAGGTACAGTCAAACTCGGATACCTCGAAGTCGTCGGGACTGAAGAAAATGGTTCGACGTACGCGAATTTCGAGGTACGCGTACGTCGAATTTTCTTCGACTTATCCGATGTTTATCGATGTTCGACGTTTATCGATGTTCAACATGGTGTCTGTTATAGTGCCTACTGATTGTTTGCATGCTTGTCAATTTGAATTGAATCAACTTTTATATGAATGAATTGAGTGAAAATCGGAAATGAAATCAAAATTTCAGAAATAAAGATTTTGGTGGCCTGATCGCGCCACAAAAAAAAAAAAAAAAAAAAAATCGGATGTTTGCCTTTACTTTTGAAAATGAACAGCGGTAACAATCGGCTACGTAAGATGCTAAAATAAATGTCAGGGGTTTGCGTTTAATTGTGGAAATGAATGACGGCAATATTCGACTCGGTATGATACTAAAATAAATGTCGGATGTTTGCTCATACTTTTGGAAATGAATAACGATAAGACTCAGTCCCGTATGGTGCTAAAACTAATGTTAGATATTTGATTTTGCGTTCGGAAATGAATAAGGATAACATTCGGCTCCGGAAGACGCTGAAATAAATGTCGAATTTTTGCTATGACGTTCGGAAATGAAAAACAATAACATTCAACTCCGTACGATGGTTAAATAAATGTCGGATGTTTCCTTATACTTTCGAAAGTAAATAGCAATAGCATTCGGCTCCGGAAGATGCTAAAATAGATGTCAGATGATCGTTTTTATGTTCGGAAGAAAATAGCAGTAATATTCTGCTCCATCATGTCCATATGATGCTAAAATAACTGTCTGATGTTTGCTTTTAAATTTCGAAATGAATAACAGTAACATTCAGCTGCGTTTAATGGTAAAATTAATGTTTGATGTTTGCTTTGACGTTCGGAAAAGAGTAACAATAATATTCAACTCCTGACAATGATGAAATAAATGCTGGATGTTTGCTTTTACGTTCGAAAGTAAATTGCAATAACATTTAGCTCCGGAAGGTGCTAAAATAAATGTCGAATGTTTGCTTTGATGTTCTGAAGTGAATAACAATAATATTCAACTCCGTACGCTGATAAAATAAATGCCGGATGTGTGCTTTTACGTTCGAAAGTAAATGTCAATAGCATTCAGCTCCGGAAGATGATAATCATGTCGAATGATTGCTTTTACGTTTGGCATGTTTGGAAGTGAACAGCAGTAACATTCTGCCCCATACGATGATAAAAAAATATTGGATATTTGCTACGGTACATTTCGAAATAAATATCAGTAACATTCAGCTATACGTTTCATGGTCCAAAATGTCTGATGTCTGCCTTGACGTTCTAAAAAGAAAAACAGTAACATTCGGCTCCATGCGATGATAAAATAATTGTCAGATGATTCATTTCACTTTCGGAAGTGGATAGCAGTAACATTCGGCTCCGTTCGATGATGAAATATATGTCGGATGTTTGAAATGAATAACGGTAATATTCTGCTCCGTACGATGCAAGAATAAATAACAGATTGTTGCTTTAACATTTGGAAATGATTAATGGTATTAATCCACTCAGTAAGATGCTAAAACAAATAGCGGATGTTTGCTTTCACGTTTGGAAACGGATTAGGATAGTATTCAGCTCCGTCAGATTCTAAAATGAATGTCGGTTGTTTGCTTTTACATTTAAAAATGAATAACGGTAACTTTCGGCTTTTTACAATGCTAAAACAAATGTCGGATGCTAACAAATGTCAGCAAATGCTCCCATTTTCTCATTTCAAACGTAAGTTTTGACCTCCTCAATATAATGGGCATCAACTTTTTAAATAATCTCTACGCCTATTTGTCAAATCTTTAAACACAGAGTAAGATGATTGAATTATCTATTCATTTGTTTTAGACATGGGCATCTGTATCACTTCAATAATGCTTAATATTAATTTGTCTCTGTTTAGTAGGACCGATTTAGTTTTTGTAATGTTTTTCCTGATTTTTTTTTGTTACCAGATTTTACTTTCGACCACTAGAAAATAAAAATCAATGATATTGGTGACCCGATAAAACTTATAAGTGCGGAGCCCTGTGTATTCTATTCTTCATTGTGATCGGCCTATACTTCCAGATTTTCATATTCAAATCGCATTGCTGGGGAAAAAAAAAAGTTTCAGTGCTTGCGTTCTCGGGGAAGTAAACTTCGTGAAAGGCAAAAAAAAAAAAAAACAAATAGTTTTAAAAAAGGCACTACGAGGGAGATTGATGTTTTGACAGTGGAGCGTGATTAATGGCAAAGATATAACTGTCAACGTAAGCAGGTGCGCCCCGACGGTTGAGAAATCTACGCGCACGGTATGACTCGATCAAAAATCAAAACACAGTGGTTAAAGAAAAGCAAATGATGGTGCAGCGCGTAGTGCTATCGTAAAGCACTCCATTGGCACGGGTGCTATGTGCATACCATGTACGTATGTTGGTAGGTGTTGGGGATTTTCCTTGTCAGCTGTGTATCGGGTATTTCTTCTTGGGCGCGCGATTGTTCTGGGTCTCAGAATATTTACAATCGAGTGTGAAAACATTTGTGACATGTCTTCGCTGTCCACGCGCGCTTAATCGGAGATGCCGAGTGATGTTTGCAATTTCGATTCGAGCAACATGCTGGGAAAAACAATAAGTTAATTAAGATCGGGACATTAGATTTCCCTTCGAGGTAACCGAACTTCGAGTTATCTTTGTTCGAGCTACGCGAATTTTAATACACGGAAACTCCATAGGAACAATCGGGACTTTCATTTTGCCCCCGAGGTAAGTGATATTCGGCTTATCCGACGTCGAGGTATCCGAGTTTGACTGTATTTAGAAAGGATCGGAACGCTCATGGAGGTGGTGTTTTTATAGGGGTAAAGAACTCTATTTCATGTTTCCAACGCACGGATCTGGAAAGTAGTACTGAACAAATTTGGTGTCAGGCCTCAATACAAGGCCGCACTTTTCAAATCGGCTGTTTTTATCGGCCGCCTGATGAGAATATAGCTCCTCTTCTGGAATTGGATTCTAATCTTGCCACACTTAATACTTCAGCAAGTTCCTCAATAATTGTTTTAGGGGGTGACTTTAATGTGCCTGGTTTAGATTGGTCAGATCTCTCTCATAGCATACCCAAAGGTGCATTACAAGAATCTTTGTCTGACCTCATCATAAATAACCACCTGACACAGAAGGTTTCATTTTCTACACGACATGATTACACTACCGGGACCGAAAACACTTTGGATCTTTTATTAACCTCTCATCCTGATTTAATTCCAGAGGTTTCCCCTCGTGCTGGAATAAGTGATCATTCTATTGTCCTGGCCAAACTGCTCACTAAAATTGAACTTCCAATGAAACCACAACGTAAAATCTTTTTGTGGAGGAAAGTGAATAGTGAAGATTTCGTAAAGTCGGCCAAGGAATTAGGGCAGGACTTTTTCAAAATGAAACCTGATACTCGTTCTGTCGACGAGAACTGGACCTGGTTCAAGAATTCCCTAAACAAAATTGTATTAGATAATGTTCCTCATAAGTTTACCAAGGGACGACCTCGTCCTCCTTGGTTTTCGTTTAAATTGAAACGTTTTTGTAGTAAAAAAGAAAAATTTTATATTCGTGCCAAGAAAAGTGGTATTAAGTCTGATTGGGATAAATTTATCTCGGTACGGAAGCAAGTCGATCGTGCCATACGCACTGCTCACAGACAGTATGTCTCTTCAATCCTTGAAGATGATCGGCCCAAGGAATTTTGGAGATATGTTAAATCTAGACGAACAGATAATACAGGTATCCAGACTCTTAAAGTTAATGATGTTTTGATTACAACTGATCAGGAGAAAGCAGAAACTTTTGCCACTCATTTCCAGAGCGTCTTCTCTACTGAAGCTGAAGATGACTGTTCTCCCTTGCCTGAGTTACAAACTAGTCTTTTTCCCGAAATGCCACCTATTAAGATCGGTGTTGACGGTGTACGTAAACTGCTGCTTAATATTAATACATCAAAAGCCATCGGTCCTGATCAAATTCAGAACCAAGCCCTTAAGATAGCTGCTGATGAATTGGCTCCTGTTTTACAGTTCATCTTTCAACAGTCCCTTGACTCAGGGGAACTCCCGCTTGACTGGAAAAGTGCTAATGTTGCCCCCCTTTTCAAAAAGGGCTCTACCACTGACCCTGCAAATTATCGTCCAATTTCTCTCACCTGCACGTGCTGCAAACTGTTAGAACATATAATCGATAGTCAATTAATGAATCATTTAAGTGAACAAAACATTCTCTCCGACAACCAACATGCGTTTCGGAAGCACAGATCCTGCGAGTCACAGCTTGTACTCACTGTGAATGACCTCGCAAAGAACTTGGATAGTAACATCCCAACAGATGTTCTTGCACTGGATCTCTCAAAAGCTTTTGATGTCATCCCACACAAAAAACTAACCCAGAAGTTGAATTTTTACGGAGTTCGCTCTAACATTTTGCGATGGATTACAAATTTCCTTACCAAGCGTGTTCAACGTGTATGTGTAAATGGGAAGAGCTCTGAATGGTATCCAGTCTTGAGTGGTACGCCACAAGGTACAGTGCTTGGCCCTCATCTGTTTTTATTGTATATTAATGATATCCAGAAAGAAGTCTCCAGTACCACTAGGCTTTTTGCCGATGATTGTTTATTATATCGCCCAATTAAATCACCGAACGACATGAGTGTTCTCCAAAAGGACCTCGACGTAATGGTCAAATGGTCTCACAGATGGGGCATGCAGTTTAATCCTACCAAATGTGAATTTATGCGAGTCACTAGACAGAGGTCTCCAGGTAAAGCATCCTACAATATCAGTGGTGTTACCCTCCAAGGAACTAAGGAGATCAAGTACTTAGGCATAAAAATTCAAAACGACCTACGCTGGAATTGCCATACTCACTACTCAACCTCTAAAGCTGCGAGTGTATTGAATTTCCTCAGGCGTAACTTTCATCATTGTTCATCTACTGTTAAGCAAAAACTATATTTTACCTTAGTAAGACCACACCTGGAATACGCTGTTGCCGCATGGGATCCTTACACTGACAAAAATATTTCATCCATCGAGAGAATCCAGAGACAAGCTGCACGTTTTGTCACCAACACATACAGCAAGGAATCTAGCGTCACTCAACTCCTGAACTCCCTTGGATGGAAGTCACTCCAAACAAGACGAGAAGCACATCGCCTGACTTGTTTTCACAAAATGTTGAATAATAGATTGGATATTGATTATTTATCACACACTAAACCCAAGCTTATTCGAAGTAGACGCGGACATTCTCATCAGTTTGAAGTACCATCCTCCAGACTGGAAGTCCACAGAAACTCATTTTTTCCCCGCACAATTAAAGCATGGAATGATCTTCCTTCTTCCGTAATCACACAAACGGATTCTGCTAAATTTAAGGAGATGTTATTAAATGGAATAATTGTTTAGATGTCCACCCTCCGGCACCTCCAGTCAAAACTCCAGTAGGAGTATTCAGGAGGACCTCAACCAAGTACCAAGTACCACGTGACGTCACACAGATGAACAAAAAGAAACGATAAACACTGTACACACTTTCAATGTGACGTCATGCCAGGGATGGCTCCTCCTCGTCAATGCAAGAGATTGTCCCCTCTCCAACTTCCCTGGCATATAAAATTAAACTTGACAGAAGTCACACCATATGAGATGACGTGAGATACTATGTGAGATATACAGTATGAGAGATACATTGTAATAATTACGATGTATCTCTCATTGTATCATGTGAGATAATAATGTGTGACAACGTGAGATACTATGTGAGATATCAGAGATATCATATGAGATATGTGAGATATTATATGTGAGATATGAGAGATATCATGTGAGATGTGAGATAACGTGAGATATTATATGTGAGATATGAGAGATATCATGTGAGATGTGAGATAACGTGAGATATTATGTGAGATATGTGAGATGCATAGTATAGGAGAATGTGAGAGATATCACGTGAGTTACTGTATGTGAGATATACAAACTGTATGAGATATTATGTGAGATACGTACATGTACATTTATGTGAGATAACGTGAGATATATGAGATATCAGAGATACACAGTATATACAAATTATGAGATACAGTGTAGGTGAGATATTATGCAAGATATATTTACTTCATTTCATTTCATTTGCAGATGATACCAATTATTGTATTTCTATCTGATCATAATCTTGAGCGTCTCGTTGACACTATGAATACAGAATTGCCCAAAGTCTCCGAATGGTTCAGAAGCTATAAGTTATCATTAAATGTAGAAAAGACAAATTTTATACAGTTCAAAAGTCAACGATCAATAAACAGTGACATTCATTTTGATATTATTATTGATGACATGAAAACTGAACAGAAAAAGAAAGTTTTTTAGGCGTTACTATAGATGACAAGTTGAACTGGAATCTGTATATTGCCAGTATTGTGATTTCTGTAGCACGCGGAGTTGGAATATTGTACAAACTTATACCATACATATCAAGCTCTACATTGTTCACCATTTATAATTCTATTATTCTGCCTTATATTTCTTACTGCAATATCGTTTGGTCTTGTCAGATGACTAAACTCAACTCACTGCTTCTCCTTCAGGAAAAAAAAAAGCTGCCCGTATTTGCACGAACTCGGATTACAGGTCTCGTGCAAACCCATTGTTTTTCTATTGCGTACACTCTCCATTATACGACATTCATTACCTCCAAAGTGCTGTGTTAATGTGTATAGATTCCATTCCCACGTACTCCCAACCAACATGTTAAACATGTTTCGTTCTAATTCGGCTATTCATAATTATTCAACCAGAACCTCGACAAACGTGCACTTAGCAAATCCAAAAACTGCCCTTGCCCATCGATCCATACGACATACCGATCCTGGTTTATTTTGTCATAACACGTACATGTACATCACGTACATAATAGCAGCGAGTCTTTCTAAATTATGTTGCCAGATGTTGCCAGAATTGTCAATCTTGTATACTTTTAACCACCATGATGTAGAGTAACCCTTTTCTTACTTCTTCCTCTCTATCTTTTTTCTTTCTTTCTCTCTCCTTCTCTCATTTCCCTATCCATGAATAGATTGAACGCGCATAATACATTTTGAAATGATGTTTGTGTGCATAATATGTGTACACTTATTGTAGTACGTTATCCAGACGTCCCAGTCAAGCTTTTACTGTACATACATTGTACAGTAGCTTGATATGACGATCCACACAAAATATATAATAACTTATTTCGTGTACAAACTATGTGCATATTTGTGAATAATGTATGTATGTATGCATTTTGTGAATAAATCAAATCAAATCAAATCAAATTTAAAGAAAACCAAAACCCGAATTCATGCATTGCATGCGGATTTATTTGGTGAAAACAGGAATATTAGTAGAACACGTCAGTGAAAGTTTGAGGAAGAATGGACAATGGATTCAAAAGTTCTGAATTTTTAAAGTTCTGATGCCGTCATCGCTAGATGATGGGAATGCTACTGCAGTTCATTACGTCATTATGTACAACAATATCTTTCCCCCATACAGAAATAAACTTTAGTGTATAAACATCTAAACCGCATGAAACACAAAACAAAACAATAAGCTTAAAGGGGATGGCTAGTAACTGATCAGTGGGAATCAGTGGGAATGCTGGGGTGATTGTTCCAATCCTTGTGGGACTCATTTAAGAGTACATTATATATCTATTGTTGTGTGAAAATTATTTGCTTCAGAATGGTCTCGTATTCAAGTAATGTGCAGTTTAATGTTTCCAGGTTAGCATGCCTGTACAGTGACGGGGCGATCGTTAACGTCAGTAGTTTATTGTTTTACTGTTTGATCCAAACTGTGTGCATGCAACGTGTATGGGCGAGTGTATGTAAAAATGTGGGTTTGTGTTGTGTTGTGTTGTGTGTGTGTGTGTGTGTGTGTGTGTGTGTGTGTGGATATCTTTCTCCCTTTCTTGCTCTTTCGCTTGTGTGTATTAATGTGTAACCAACGCTGAGAGGGGCGTGTTGTAGTCATCCTGATCAAAATTAGCACCGAAATTGAGAGGGTCGACTCGTCATTCATTAATTCGAAAATGCAGTCTGTCACTAGCTCACCACATGTGCATATATCGTCGCAGGATATAGTCTCTTTTTGTAGACTGCTTTATGAAAACATACGATATTTTAGTCCATACAACGAAAAGAAGCCGATGTAAGAACGGGGTAGGAAAAGTTCCACGCCTTCTAAACAACAGAATTCGCTTCATGCTCAGTTAATTTCGATGGAATATACAGTGTACATGTAAAGGGATATAAACAAGAGTGAACGTTTCGGTCAAATTGGTAAGGAAGAGAAAGCGAGTTGTTTGCTCAAGTCTGAAGCTCAACTTGTCACGAAGATACGATCTGATTATGCAAATCAGACCTGGCGATAATGCACATGTTTGTGTTCATCGGGTACATCAGTGATAAGGTCATAGTGCGGCGTGCGTATTTTTGACTTTTTACCAGGGTCATAATGGCAACATAATGTACTCCTGTAGTCCTGGTGTGTATGCCTTATTCTGTATAGATTCCAGGAATGTTCTTTCTTGATTCTTTCCTTTCCGAAAAGTTTAATAGTCTATCAGTACACTCTGGTCTGTTTTGACTTTTGGCGTCTTTTATTGACATGTGAGGGGCAAAACACCGGAATTTAGTAATCAATACAATGACCCGCCGTTTCCTTGTCAGACCGAGGAGGTACTAGTAGTACTAGGTGAGAGTCAGACCAAGGTGGTACAGTGTATATCACACACCTCCTTGGTTCGACCAAGGAGGTACTCTTACCTCCTTGGTTAGACCAAAGTGAAAGAGGAAGACTATAATTCTCCTTGGTAAGACATACATAGTACCTCCTTTGTTACTGTTAGCCATCACATTGGTTAAAATACGTTATTACGTATATAGGTTCTTTATTCCGAAAGTTCGTTAATCCGAAAATGGACAAAAAAAAGTTTATTCACAGGTGAGCATATGATATGAAATAATTCGTAGAACATGACAGTTGTTTTCAAAGTGCCTGGAAGTCAGAGACTATTGATTCTCAAGCAGGCCCTCCGTGCACTCGGTGCACCCCTAGCCAACTCTACAGCCTCCAGGGACCACGTCCAGTTTGAACTTCGCCACAATGGTCAGCACACTGGTCAAGTGGAGCTACAACTACAAGAGTGACAGGTGTGAGTGGCTGTGAGAATTTGAAAGAGTTGTGAGAAAAACAGGATTGAAATATTGTCACGACCAATCAAAGTGATAATTTAAACTCCTGCGATAGGCCTAATTGTAGGTTATAGCTATGATAGGGTCGCAAATAGGGCCTTAGAGCGTATAAAGTTTGATTAGGACTGGAACTATTCACGGTCATCAGACGTACATTAATTGTAACAAACATGGCATGTATTGAAATAAATTAATACGATGACCTGAGAAGCGAATGCTCCGTTGCTATGGCTGCGACATGCTTATTTATATTCGGGGAACGCCGTGCATGTTCGTTTTCTCTATTGCGGTGGGTTTACTGATGGCGGCTGTGCATTGTAACTTCAACCTCTATAAGCAAACATGTTTATTTGTATGTGACTCATCAGCGCATTATCATCACCACCACCACCATCATCACTTTCATCATCATCATCATCATCATCATCATCATCATCATCATCATCATCATCATCATCATCGCCTTAGGATACTGTGGCTTTCCTGCCTTTGAAGTCTTGTTTTCCTGTCAGAATAACTTTTTTTTGGGAGATTTTATACGCATGTACAGGAAGACTGACATTTCGTCTGTTGACGTCATTCGTAATGAATATAATCTTTGGAGTAGATTACAGCGTGTTTTTTTCTGTCTTTTTTTTTTGGGGGGGGGGGTGCTGAGTTTGCCAAAGGTCATTGACTAGGTTGACGGGATCGTGTGGATTGTCCCCCTCAGGCGAAGTGATTTGAGAAAGGTGTTTGGCGAATGAAGCCCTGATCCTAGCCCGACTCCATCTTGTCCCAATGACCTCATGGTTTTCTCATTTCTCCAGATAAACGACTGTCAGAAGTGTCAACCATTCCCATGTTCCCTCGCTCTCTCGTTCTTCCTCCCCGAAAGTTTAGGCCTGACCCATTGCCCATGGAGCTGTTTAGTGCGGTGTGAGGCGTACCCATGAACTTAGATAGTACAAAAAGTGTAGCAGGTATTTCATTTAGTTGCTTAAAGGTCCTGTTTACCTTTGGGAGCAGTGATTTGAAAATCACATTTGTTGCATATGTGTTGCCTTGTAGGTCAGTTGTATCACAAAACATCCTACCATATAATTTTTTTTTTTTTAATAAAGCGTAAAATTTAGGGAGATATCACTATTACCATTACCATTACCATTACTGTATACGGATTAGTCTGGAAAATGTTTTATTATAACTATGTACACATTTTGCATATTTAACAATGTTAACATTTTATGCTGGTACAAAATTTTACATTGGTTGTTTCTATCTCGAACTCACATTTTAGAACTATTTTAAAGTACTAATGCTGGGTTTTTGTTTCATCTGCAAATGGTAGATTATGCCTCTAAATGTGCTCGTCAATTTAGCTTGTAAACTGAAAGAGCTGCCAAGAGTAGAAGAGGAGAGAAATCTAAAGAATGAGGATAGAAGAGATAAACAGGTAATGAGAAAGAAGACGTAGAAAGAGAGAGAAGACATATACAGTGTATGTAGAAGAGACATATAAGAGAAAGATAGATATGAATAGTATAGGGAGGATTATGCAGTGGAGAAATACAGTATGCGCGCAGGGCAGATCGGAAACAACAAGGAACCAATGGACGAACGAGTTCTTTACAAATCTTCTGTTGATTTTGCTGATTCTGCTCAGAAAAAGTTCCCAGAATTTCTGTAGGATTAGGAATAATTGAAGCGAAATTGAAAAGTACCAAAATTTCGCAGCAAAGTTCTCTATGGTTGTAATGACTTTTCGAAGGAGGCTGTAGGGGATTCTTCAAACACGATTTTATAATACCTACTATCGACAATTCTTATTATTATTATGACCAATATGAGTGACGTGGTGCTACGACGTGATTACTTCGTCTTATTTGCATTTTGATTCTGATCATTATCACTGTTTCAAGTATACGACCAGCAAAATTTATTGTGAGCTTTCATGTTCGTGCAATTCAATGCTGACGAGACATTCTGACACTGATTCTTTTTCATTCAACTGAGACTTGAATTTCGTCACCATTTTTCAAGTTCTATACGAAGTAGCACGCCGTGTATCGGGAGGCAGGGCTAGCGGGAGGTGAACCCTGCCGTATATGGCAACGTGACTGGCCTGTCGAAGAAGCTGCCCCTTCTTTTGCTTTTGCTTTTGCTTTTGTATGTTTGTTTGTTTGTGTGTTGTTGTTTGTTTGTTTGTTTGTTTTTTTTTGTCTACCGATGTCAGTTTAGCCGGATGCTTGGCTTTGCAACAAAGCACGCTTCTCAAAAAGACAGAGAGGGGATGATATGATAATTGAACAAGGAGGGGCTCGGTGCAAGTATAGCGAACAATGTGAACTTTTCATCAATTCCTAGCAATATGGCTGAAAACGAATTTATGCTTCACAATAGTCTATGCCTAGATTATTGTTTACTTTTTAATATGAAGGCAAAGTCATTCTTCATTAATTTTGTGCAACGATGGCTAAAAACCAAGGATTTATTTATACCTCCTTGCTAAATAAAAGAAAGAGAAGAAAAAAAAATGGGGAAAAATCGCTACTTGGGTTGCTGTATTTAAAGGTATAGTACAGTTTTGGCTGAGATGGGGTTGAGGTTTCCAACGCCTTTTAATGATAGTTTTTGAGATAATGAGAAACCTCTTATGAAATATGAAAGAGCATATAATTCCAAGAAGAATTCAAAGTTTATTTGATAAAAAATGGTTTTGAAATGGCCGAGATATTCAAAACAAAGCAATCCTTATAAAATGGTGGGACCCACCTTTTATTACATGTAGGGTCGCTGTGTTTTACTTTGTTTTTGTATATCTCAACCATTTCAACAACAAAAAATTTAATCACATTAACTTTGAATTTCCCATAGAATTTTAGGCTTCTTAACATTTCATGAAGTGGTTACTAAATATCTGACAAAAAGTTAAAGGTTGAATTCTCACCTCAACCAATTAGAAGATTGGCGAGCAATGCCATTTAGGAGCTTCATTGTGTGTGAGGTATATACATCGTGTTAACATTCTCTAGCTCCATGGTTTGATCAGGGAATTATGATACATGCACTTGGACTAAACTCCTTCGTGAGACGATTTTTTTTTCGTCTGTACACAGCCATGCCAATAACAAGGCAAGTGTGAGAAGAAAAGAAGAAGAAGAAGAAGAAGAAGAAGAAGAACCTTGAAACCTACATAAAAAGTGTACGTATTGAAGGGTGTACCCCAGGAGGGGGAAATAGTCCATGAACTGCGTATCCTGTTCTCGTACTCCCATGACGAGGATCCAGTACGTTAGCAGGGAGAGTAATACAGGAAATACAATAGAAGAGAGGGAGGGGGGGGGGGGGAGGGGGGAGGAGGGAGAAAAAGGGGGAAAACGAGGGGGTAGCAATTGCCTCCTATTATTCATTGTATACTTAATCTAAATTTCTAATGTTCTAAATATGACAGAGACGATTGGTGAATTAACTGATTGCAGCAACCCAAATATTTCTGATAAAAAAGGAATGTACTCCCCGTGCAGCATATAGTAAGAAGCTTGCAGATTATGCCTTTAGACCAAAAACAAACAAAACAACAACAGCAACAGCAACGACAAAACAACAACAACAACAAAGCTGGATAAACTCGGCAGGTTTGGCTCACCTCCCTGGTCTACATGCAATAAAATGCGGCCCTACATGTACAATGTACACGGCGTCTCGTCTCGCAAAACACCGCAATACTTCTCGAGTACATGTACATAGGAGCCATATAGGGTCTACTGCTTCCCAGAAATATATGTACAGTGTTTGTCCTTTGAAGATAGAAATGTTCCCTCCAAACGTACGGGATGGAGTAATAGAATGCAGGAAGACTAATGAACACAGTGAGAAATTTTTTTGCAAAATCGGACTGTGGAAAACACTTGACCTACATGTACCCATCGTCGGGAATCAACCAAAACTTTGCAAAAGTCATGAATTTTGAACAGAATGCATTTTCTATAACTTTTACTAAGCTTATTCCTTGACTTTCACTGCGGCTAGAAGTGGTACAACTGTATCAGGCCTGCGTAGTTTTAGGTGCCAACGTCCCTTCAAATTAAAGGATTTTACAGTTGCGAATGAGGTGGGTTTCCAACGATTTTTATGATGATTTTTTTGAGATAATGATGAACCTCTTGTGAAATATGCAAGAGCATATAATTCTAAGAGGAATTCAAAGTTTATTTGATGAAAACTGGTTTCGGAATGGCCGAAATATCCGAATCAAAGCGATCCTTATAAAAGGTGGGACCAATCTTTTATCAGGATTGCTTTGTTTTACTTTGTTTTGTGATATCTAAGCCATTTCAATACCGATTTTCGTGAAATAAACGTTGAATTCCTCTCAGGTTGTATGCTCTTTAACACTTCGTTAAAGCGGTTACTGAGAATTTCGCAAAAAGTTGAAGGCTGAATCCTCAGCTCAACCAATACTATATTATCCCTTTAACCATCGATCTGTCGTCGATTCTTGTGACTCGCCAGCCGAGCGCGCTATATACTCTGCATACTTGAGATAGCGGAGATAGCAGCAGGGATCACACGTGACTTAGGATATCATACTGTTCAGATCAGGTGACTCTCATCAAAGCTGCTGCTGCGATGGCCGAATTCGCGTACACTCTTTACAGTATACATGTATATCAATGTTCTGATTGTTATTACATGCAAGGAACTGAACAACGCATTAACGAGTATTGACGATTATGGGTTATCCAGCCATCTTCTCAGATTTAGAAAAAAATTGCTTGTTTTGTTATTTTTTTAGATGTTCATGTTTTATCATTCAATCCTTATTTGTTTGTCTTTGAGAGCGCCTGTAGTACAGCTGTACCTATTTCATTTAATGGATTTGGCGCTAGATGAAATGAAACACTTATTTTATATCCCTCCATCACTATCATTATTGTTATGCCATGATAATGATTCAAATTCATGAAATTCTTTCGTCGAGATGTTTTCATTGCAACTGATTGACAAATTGCCCCACATCGACGCAAATAAGCACCAAATTGATCAATTCGGGGATATGATGTAGTAGTTGTAGTAATAATAATAATAATAATCAGTCAGTGTGTTCAAAAAAGCCTTGAAAACACATCTTTTCAGTAGCAACTAGTTCGTAGCTGTATGCATTTATCCAATTACACATACTGTCGTACATGTTTTGAATTGATTGTAAGCGCTTTGGGCCTTGTGGGAAAAGCGTACTATAAATAATAGTAATAATAATAATAAAAATAATAATAATAATGATGTTAATAAAAATAATAATAATAATAATAATAATGATAATGATAATAATTAACATATTATTATTATTATTATTATTATTATTATTATTATCATTATCATTATTATTATTATTATCATCATCATCATCATCACCGTCATCATTATTATTATTGTCATCACCTGGGAGTCGATGTTTGGGTGCTACGACAAATTCATGACTGGATTATTGCTTTTCCAAATCTTCGTCATTTCTAGTGGATTTGATTACATCCGCCTCAAAACAATATACGGTAACTTTTTGTGTTACTTAATCAGGTTTTTTTTTTTTTTTTTTCAAACTGCTCCACGGCCCAGGAGCACTGATTGGAATGGATGTGATACTTCTTTCTTTTTCTCTTCGTTCACCCATTGATCATCTGTTTGTCTGTTTCAACAGCAGTGAGACGTTTCGTCTTAATCTGTGGTGTTCGATTTAAACCTCCTCGTGTAAGCCTTGACTAAACACTTTAAAGTCGTTAAAAAGATAAAAAGAAGAAAAACTGTATAGAGTTGATCGCGCGTAGAGTCTTTGACTTACTGTCTTTTGTGGGGATTGCCATAGCAGCGGTTTCTCAGGAGTTTTGTTCGTCTTTGAATTTTGATGTTTCACCTGCAAGGTGACGCAGGCATTATGGCAAGAATTACCCGAAACAAGACTTGCCATTCCTGATGGTTGTGTAGGCTCTCCGTAAACTGAACAAAACACTTGTGCGTTGTTCAGTATCAAGATGGCAAGTCGGAGATGACGCACAAGTGTACTTTACAATGTATAATACAGTGTAGTTCAGTATAGATCTTGAATATACATTTACTATCTCAGGAATGGCAATACAAGTCTTAGTTTATTCGTACACTGTGGCGGCGCGCCCTTGGTAGCGCATCACCAGAGCAGAACGGTCACACGTAACCATGAAGATCTCGTTTGGCATATAAAAAGCATCTCGATAGAGTATGTGGGGGCAATAAAAGTCTCTTCCTTGATCACGTGACTTTATCGAGTCACTGTGAAAAGTCTGTTCACGATGAGTAAAAGGAGGTGTAAGCGAGCTTGGCTGAAGGTTCTCTAGGTCCATCATGTATGGCAGTCTTTTGAAATTCAAGAATCTGGCAATGACAGTTCCTTCTCGTGTTTTTCTGCTTTCACAAATCGATCGATTACGTCATGAAACAAATACATGTAGCTGAGTCACGACTACGTATATAACGTACTTGTATCAGTACATTATGTGATTATGAAAGATCTGCGTGTGAAATTGTTTAGCGAACTTTCAAATTTAAGACAAAATTAGTCAACACCATGGCCAAGATGGCAACCCTGATAGCTACATTGTAGGATGGACTCACAAATAAACATAGTGGTGTAGAAAGTTTATAAATGGGACCAAACATACTACCTACATAAGTGAGTTGCAATATTGTATGTACAGCTGTAGTTCTTATAGTTATGGGTTGATGACATTGTTGTCTCTTCTTAATTGTATAATTGTGGTTCCGACCAATGTCATGTAGCATTTCTCGAAAGCATGTGAAACCTAAAAATGCTATAACCGGTTAAAATTCGGTTACAGCTCGTTATTCCGAAGGTTCGTTATTTCGAAGGCTCTTCAGTCCGAAGATTCCTTATTCCGAAGGTTCGTTTTTCCGAATTTCATTTTCGGATGAACAAATCTTCGGAATAACGAACCTTCGGAATAACGCCACAATTAATGTTCGGATTAACGAACCTCTAGGTATAGGGAATTTGCGTGTTTCGGATTAACGAACCTTCGGAATAACGAACAGCACCCTAAAATTCTACCGTTACGTTCGTCAGATTATTTTTTTCTCTTGTTAGTTACCTCAGCTTTGTTTTCCAGGGTGCGTCATTCTACTCTGTAATTCATTTGAACGTGCTGATGTACACAAATAATCACTTATTTATAACTAAACACTAAATCACTACAAATGATTCAGCGCTTTACATGATGGGTAAAGTGTGTTCCAGTATAAGCATCAACGGCTGTTATTTTTTTCACTTTCGTTTCACCATGGACCTTACAACGCATGGGTTCACCAACTTGGATTTGTTCCGGATAATCGTAAAATCCTTGAGGCGCGAATAACGGGCCAATTCACCCGTGATGGTGAACGAATCCACGAAGATGAAGTCATGCGGTTTTATCTGCAGGAAGATGAGAAAAATAGCCGGTCCTCTATGGAACGCCATGTGTTGCAAAAGTCGAGAAAACCCTTATCAGAGGTTTTAAACCACTGATCATAGGTTTTTACTTTGTGTGCAGTAATCAGAGGTGTTTCTTTGCTCGAGCAAAAAAAAAAAAAATACTGATCAGAGTATTTTGACTTTGCACGAGCAAAGAAACCCCCTGATCAGTAGTTTTGAATTTGCAAGCCGAGAGTAAAACACCAGATCAGAGATTTTTCAAATTTTGCAACGCGTGGCGTTCCGTAGTCCTCTCACAACCAAGAAAGCTCCGGAAGCTACGTCATAAACAGAGTGTCGCATGGTACACCTTCAAGTGAAGCCATTTGAGTGACACTCTGAACTGAAGTGTTGTGTATGGTACAATGGCTTCTTACGTGGATTGTATAATGTACATAACAGACTGAATACGTCAATGTGAAGGAAATCTCATCGGTGTTCCTGAATTCCAACTACCTGAGGAACATTGGCTTACCTCATCCCAAACTGGAAGTGACTGTACTATTTTGTCGAACCATCATCTTTCCTTGAGTTTTGAAGTTTAAAAAGAAGTAATCTAAAGAAAACATGGACAAAATGAAAGAGAGAGATAGATGGGGGGGGGGGGGTGGAAAGGATAGCTCTTTCAAAATACTGTATGCAATAACGACTAACATCTTGAAAATTCACTTCAAGAATGAAGGTTAAGTTTCTCGTTAAGAAGGGTCGCAAGGAGGCGTGGAGGGTGTACGGTGTTTTGTCCCGAGTTAAGAAAGGGTATACCATCACAAACATACGGAATAGATATATAGGGAGCACGCGGTCAGTACATCAGAACAGGAGATATTTGGTCAAATACTTACCCAAGTAAGGGACGTGGTACTCCAATCCGGTTGACAGAAATGCTCAGTTATCAACTTCACCAAGTTGGATGACCTGAAAAAACAAACAAACAAACAAACACACACACACACACATAAAAAACCGCACACACAACACACACACACACACACACACACAAAACAACAAACAAACAAACAAAACAAAAACGAAAACAAAAAGAAAACAAAAGCCAAAACAAAACCAAGAAAACAATCCTCAGCCCATGCTAATGGACATTCAGGAACATCTCCTCTTCAACTAAAAAGAATGAGGAAAACATACAGTACATGTTCACATGTCGCTGGTTTCATGGAGGGCAATGTGCGTCCATTTCATGAACTCTCCTCAGCTCTCGACGTCCAGCATTGCTATAGCTTCTTTGATTGGTATCAGCGCGAGGGAGAGAGAGAGAGAGAAAAAAAAAAGAAACTTACAGATTACGGGAAGCAAAAGAGCCCAGCAAGTGTCGTTGAAGAAGAAGCCAACTAACGGAGGATAAGCTCGAGATGAAATACAGAAAACTTTGAAGATAAATTGTTGAAAAGTACTCACGCGCACAGAATTCGTCAACGGTCTTCTCCTCCATGTAAAGAGTGCGTTGGTGTGTACAGTGTATCTCTTGACAGTCGCGCACCTCTCATTGCGACACGCCGTAACATTTTGTTTCCACCAGCGTCGTTTATTTGCGCATTAGGGTTTCCAACGAAACGCGGAGCAGACTGATGGCATGCGCGCCGTCCTACAGCGGAATTATGACATATCAGTTCGCGTCCAATCACAGGTCCTGCTGTGGTGTATATTCATGAGGATTCAACAGGCTTTTCAAAAACTTTTCACTCATTGACGAACAATATGACGCCTCAAGTGAGTATACATCATGTACGGCAAAATCTGGGGAAGGTGATGAGAAATGACAGTCCATGAGTAGGCCTACATAGCAGAGTATTAACGGTGTAAACGCTTGGTGTCGGGTAGGTCGTATGACTTCCAATATTAGGCAATAAATCTCGCAACGAATAATCGAAACTTGTATGATGTCACATGTATAGAACGATATATTAGGAAAATATAAAGAGAATTTCACATTACAGAAAAAAAAAACATATTTCCTCGACTTGTCATTCACGTATGGTAAGGGTAACATCATTTCCCCTGCCTTCAGAAAGAGGCAAGTCAAGTGTCCTTTTATTATGCGAGAAAAGTGAAATGTATTGAATTTTCTTTATATTTTCTTTATATCGTTCTATACATGTGACATCACAGGCTGTAGTAGTCCTCTCATCCAGCAGTGACTGAGCAGAAACTGAAGTATCATAACTCTTGAACGGATTAATTGTCCGATTTTTCTCAAACTCTCACTGATGACGTGTTCTACTAATATCGCTGCATTCACTCAATCCACATGTCTATGAAGGTGAACTTGGAAGTACTTCATCATACCCCCCCCCCCCACAAATTAGATTTATTTCGTTATTTTTGAATGGAGATTTCCTCTCACAGCTGTATACATAAAACAGATTTTATGGTTTTGTGTAAAAATACAAAGAGTTAAGAATACAAGTAACGTACATGCTTGTATGTATTAATAGCCATGTATAGTATAGGTAATGATAACTTCACAGACGTCTTGCATTTTTACCAGAGGTGTTTCTTTTTTAAATGTCGAATATATTTTGTTGAACATTTTACATTTTAAGACTGAATGATAAGGCGCACAACCGTGGCTATGCTTCCGTCTTTCGTTCACAGTCGCATACATTGCCTTTGGTTAATCGTACCAGTAGTATGGAAACATGCAATAAAAAGACTGCAACGTCCTCTCAACTAAGCATTATATTACTTGCTGTTTAGTTGAGAGGACGTTGCAGTCTTTTTATTATAATAAAATTTGTAATTTATAGTAGTGGTTGAAAAATGATGTCCGCAGAGTTTTGATTCGGAAGATTTTTGTGAAGATTTTGGTTGATTTTTTTTGTTTGTTTGATAGGCATGGTCAGGGTATTCAGTAGATGGTTACATCAGTTCGTTATTCCGAGAGCTCGTTAATCCGAATGGCAATAAGATTCGTTATTCCGAAGGTTCGTTAACCCAAAAATGAAATAAGGTTCTTTCATTTTCGGATTAACTAACATTTGGAATAACGAACCCTATTTTTATTTTCAGATTAATGAACATTCGGAATAACGAATCTTCTTTCAATATCGGATTCATGAACCTTCGGAATAGCGAACCTTCGGAATAACGCCTCCGTTAATGTTCAGACTATAATGAACCCTTTCTCATTTTAGAATTAACAAACCTCTAGGTATAGAGAGTTTGTATGTTTCGGAATAACGAACCTTCAGGAATAACGAATCATCTTTCATCTTCGGATTAAGGAAACTTCCGAATAACGAATATCACCATAATAGATCAACACAATGGCATAGGTGCTTAATGAAGATTTTTTTTATTTTTTTTTATTTTTTTTGAGAGAGAGAGGATGTGAGTAATTTGCATTGGGGATATTGGACGATTAATTCGCTTTACACACCGATACCTTGAATGTTGCCAGGAAAAGAAAATGCGGATATAGTGAAGGGCAGCAAAAGCAAAGTCAGAGTCAGCCCGACCAGACGCCGTGCTTACAGTTACAGGGCTGTGTATGGTTGTAAGTCAGAGCATGGAGCTAATGGTAGCTCCATGGTCAGAGCATGGAGCTACCAAAAAGCTCCATGGTCAGAGTGTGTGTTATGTGTGGTGTCTTGAAGGGGAAGATCCCTCAAAACAAATTTAGTGAATGCAGAAATCTCTTCATGAAACACTGAAATTTCTACCAGATAATCCTGCCAAATGTATGCGCATTTTAAATGTTTTGGTAAATTTTACGTGTTGCTTTCTCTATAGAAACAATGCCACAATAGCGAAATTATTTCGAAGAACGCAATTATTCTCCCTGCCTTCTGAATGTTCGAGGTGAAATGCTCTTATGATGTTTTAGAACAGTGTCATTTTGTGAATTTGCGGTATTTTGTGAAATGCACATCTCTAGCGTGTTATTGAGTGTAGGAGAAAGAGATGGGGGGGGGGGAGCAAAGGGAGAGGAGGGAGATCATAAAGTAAGGATGGGGGAGGAGGAGGAGAAGGAGATAAAGAGATTTATGTCTTTTTATCTGCTTGTGATGCCCCCCATATCTGTCAGAACCGGTGTGAAGACGTTTTGAAGCGCCGAAAGGCAAGTGGCAAAATGTCATTGAACCCAAGCTTCCCGCGCAGCTGGAGATTCCCGCCACATGCGAATCGATCATCATAGAATTCGTCCCACCTGTTGAGAAAAATATAGGAGAGGAATTTCATCTGGACTGGATTAGGGATTTTTGTCGAAACGGTGATCGACGGAAGCTCTGGTTAAAATCACTGGAAAGATTTCCTCCCGGGTTAGCGTTGAGTGGACCACTCTAGTGCGAGCATATATTTTTCCTTGAGGCTTGATAGGTTCGAAAGGAATGGATTTGTCGTCAGCAAAACATAATGACCGATTCATGGACAGGTATTCTATGTAGTTTGCCGCTTTGTTTACAGATTCCTCTGTGCCGTAGCGTTGATTGCCACTTTTCTTTTCGATTATATCTTATTCTTAATCCATAATGTAAGGTTTGTCAAGCTTGTCGGACCTCCAAAAGGTACAGACCTGCCGATGAATGTTGATGATTTGTATGATCGTTTTTTTTTTTTTAAATATTTGCTAATATAGAAATGTTTAAATAACTTTCCCAGTTCTTCTCATTAAAATGAAAAGATATAGGCAACAGTAGAATTCGCACCGGATTAAAGGAATGGACATTTGATTGAAGGTTTGTGTACAAGCCATAGAAAACAGTAGTGTGAAACCAAGGAGGTAGTACCATGGAGCTAGCTCCATGGTACTACTAGTGCCTCCTGGTGAAACGATGGAGATGAGACGAAACTGCTAAAACCAAAGAAAGTGTCGCACACCTCTCTAGCTCCTGATTTCGTCGAACAACTGTCTACGTCACAATGTGAACAAGGTCATAAACAGATTCAGGTTTTCCTGGAAGCCCTTTGCCCATCGCTTCCCCTTGCTGCCTCTGTCCTTTATTTTTCTATCACGTTAATTCACTGAAACATTTATTGCCAAAGATAATCCTCTGTAGGAAGTGTTACCATGGTAATTCCATTGATGATGGTGTTACCATGGTAATGTCATCGGTGATGATGATGATGATGATGATGTTAATGATGATGTTAATGACGACTATTCTTCAGCGATTCGTAGACACTGGTTAATTTTTGTGGTATCAATATTAATCTGTGGCGTGTTTTTCAAAATTCCTGATTTGATGTGTCATTAAATTCTCTGCGGATGTTTACATGAACACACGTGACTGAACCTTGTTCACTTTCATTTGTTGCTTCTAGACAAGGCACGCCTGGAGACTGGACTCGTTTCAGGAGAAATGACAATAAAAGGGATGACGCTTGTTGTGTTTTCATATAGAGCGCATCACGTTCCCCTTATAAACACATCACCTTGCAATGCGAATTCTGGTCTAGCGTTCATCAACAACAAGAAGTGATTTGTGGCATTGTTCGATCATCACATGTTTTTCCGTTCGGGTCTGTTCGTGTCCGTTTTCCCTTATGTTTAGTCTAGCACGCGATGTCAACTTCCTTTCTGCTTTTCCACGATGATTAATCTCTATCCAGGCCGATTTATCAGATTTTCCCTTTTAATTCCAGTTCTCTCTCCATTCATTTTTTCCAGCACGCTCAAAGGGAATACAGTGCACTCCCGTTATAACAAACACGGTTATAACGAAATTCCGGTTACAACGAAGTAAAAATTCAGGTCCCAACATTATCCACTCTATGTTTTTTATTGTTTACTTGTTCCGTTATAACGAAATTTCGATATAACGAAAGAAAACTGCCAGTCCCGAGGAATTCGTTATAACGGGAGTCCACTTTACAATATAATGTAAGTGCATGTTGAGTTGCATTGATTCATAACACCTTGATCATCACTTTTGTAGCTGAAAGAATATTTAAATATGTGCCATATATTTCATAATCATTTTGCTGTTATTTTTATTCAGTTACTTGGATACACCCACAAAAAAACCCTTCCAAACCAAGATTCTGTAGATGACGTCATCTGTCAATCACCCGGCTGTAAAGTACATGATGTCCTGGTGTTAACACACAAGAACATTTTTTCCCAACAACCTTTATTCATTGACATTCAAATCAATGCAAATAATAGTGATATCATCAGCTGATGCCGCTGTACAAACTGAAAATCACACTTTTTTTGACGCAAATAACAATGTTCAGTGCACCATACAAAGGAATACATAAGGTGTCACCACTTTGGGCCCCCCCCCCCAATCTTTTTTTACCCCGGAAGTAAGTGGCACTTAAAAGAAATAGATAGAAACCTTGAAGTGTACGGCTTCGTTTTTGCGCTGAAGACCTTGTTTTTTTTTTTTTTTGGGGGGGGGGGGGTTTGTTTTTTGTTTTTGTTTCTTTTTTACTTGTCATCTGAAGAAACCCGGAAGTGGAAGAGAAAGATGAGCTGAAGACCCTTTTTTGGTTGTCAGCTGAAGAAATCCGGAAGGGGAATAAAAGATGAACTGAAGACTTTTTTTGCTTGTCAGCTGAAGAAACCCGGAAGTGGCACCAGAAGTTGCGCTGAAGGCCTTTTTTTTTCTTGTTAGCTCATGAAACCTGGAAGTGGCCCCCTCTTTTGAAAACGTGGCGCCAGCGTGTTAGAAACCCCTCCCTGATAAGTAGTCTTTACTTTGAAAGAGCAAAGAAAAACTTCTGATCAGTAGTTTTAACTTTGTACGCACAGCAGGGTAAAAACCTTAGATAAGGGTCTTCACGACTTTTGCGACACATACAAACCTACTAGCCTGCCATAGTTGGCTTAACCTTTTGACAAGGCCCTCTCGCTGTATGGTGAAGAGAGCCCAGCTGAGTGGGGTTGCGCTGGCGCGCTCGGCTGGGCTCGCTTCACTCGCCCATTACAGCGAGAGGGCCTTGACAAAAGGCTATAGTTGGCTATACGTTTAAAATTTATATAACGTTTCTTTATCGAGTTTCGGTATAAAAGGTGTATGTCTGAACGGGGGGGGGGGGGGGGAGAGATTAACAAAAGATATAATCTGATCGTAATGCATCTTCCCATAGTCTCAGCATAATTACAATGTGAACCCTGCAATGTCCTTTGTTTATCATATAATAGTAACATGGACACTTTGAAAGTACTAATATAGAAGTAAAGAGTGTAAAGGCAGTGCATAATATATATATATATATATATATATATATATATATATATACTAGCAGCACCCGTGGAAATCCACGGGTCTGCGGGCCCCATATTTTTAGATTTGTATATATTTCTTTCGCCCCATTTTATTAGTTGAAGCGAAAGAACTTCCTGTTTGTTTATGTTTTGTTTTTGTTTTTGTTTTTGTATATGAGTCCTCTCTGGCCCCCACAGACACACATCTTTTCTCTTCATTCGTAAGCTTGAAAGAAGCTTACATTGTATGTCATGATTCATACTTCTTTTACCACATTTTCATTAAAAAAATTATTTTCCCTCCCAACGAAATCCCATCTAATAAGTTGTCGTCCGTTCCTAATGTTGATACACCTGTTTGATCAATCATTACACATAAATAATATCACACACACACACACACCTATTCGGTTCAATAAAAAGATGCAAATGGGTTATATCATCATTTATATCTCTTTTCCGACGTTTTTATTTGAAAAACCCGTCTGTGCTCCTTCCACCCGATGACAATCTCATCTGAGGGTTATGACTTGTTCCTGAAATGCACTTGATGGATCATTCATTGATTCCTCCTTCTCTCTCTCTCTCTCTCTCATTCTGATGTTCTTTAATTTCCTCTCGAGAACATGTGTCTATATAGACAAAGTCAGACTTTTCATTAAACCACCCCTTCATGTGACTCGGACTTTTGTGGTATTTTCTTACTTCATGTTTTATATATTTCATATTTGTTTGTTTTCATTAAAAAAATTGTGGTGTTTTGTGTCTATAGAATAAATTGTCACTGGAAGTACGCAAAGAATTCCACTGCTCAGTTGTACAGGATATAAATAAGAGCGTGAGAGAGGGTGAGAAAGGGGGAGGAAGAGAGAGCTCGACAAATTTCCAGAGAATATTTTCTGTCCTCTTTCTCTGTCTTTGTCTTTTTTTCTCTTCATGAAAAAGCTGAAAAGTGGCGTATGTCATGAATAATATTCAATTCACCACGTCATTTAAAAGAAAAAAACCCACACAACGACAAAATGTTTACATATCCTCGCCCGTTTATCTGCTTCACCATCATTATTATATGAATACTATTATTGTATCATCATTTAATAAATATTATTTTGGGAAGGGGGATAGTCATTATAGGTTTAATAAGTAGGCATCCGTGGGTATCCATGGGTCTCAGGGCCTCGTATTTTTTCTGTATTTCTTTTCCCACGTTATGGGAGAAAGAAGAATATTTTTGTCGTCATTTGCTCCCTCTTTTTTATTTTTATCACCAAAACTTGGTTTGATGCACCATAGAACCACACATTTGATGTCCACTTGTAACTTCAAAAATTGGCGGTCAGCAAAGCGAGGGTTTCCCCCGCGTCCGCTCGTCTTATGAATATTCATGTTTACAGCAGCCATGCAGTAAACGAATGAACAGCGGCGCGTGTACTCTGATATGGAAGGGTACGATCGGCGAGGACAAAATTTAAGTGGATATTTAGCCGTCCTGAACAGTCTGAGTACAATGATACCCGACTTGAGAGTAAACTAAATGACGTACCTGAGCTGCATAGTATCCTGCAGTTGTGCAAAATACAATAAAATAACAGCATTCGTTGTTTTCATTTGGGCACGCCAATGGCGAACGTCGCTGTACGTAAATGCCCTTGTACTCACAATGACCGCGCCGTGTATTGTACCATAATGAGTGTCCATATCACGCGCACGCAGATAGTGTTTCGTGTAACCATCGTCAATACATACACAGGCGCAGGCCACACACTGGCATACCGTACCCGAGAGTACATTGTGTGCGTGCGTGCGTGTCCGCCGGAATATGACAGAGACTTCGCTGCACGCCATCACCTTTTTGACTTTAGTATCCCCATTGTCTCTGCAAGCTAAAAGATGGACGATCGAGAAAGGCAGGAGTCCAGCGCAGGATCATTGAATATTAAAACGCTCGGCTCTGACGTCACGCACAAAAATGCATTATGCATCTACCTAATTAATTTTTCTTTTTCGTCCTCGACGTCGACATGGAGGCGGAGCGCGGACGAAACCCGGTCCAAGGCACGTAGGAGACCCTCCCGCTGCCGACGGCACCGGTCTCGGGGGCCCGGAGCCGACGGCTCGGGAGGAGATAGACAAACCAGCAACGCCGGAATAAAACAGGAAATACATAAGACCCCGACAACAACAACAACTTCGCCTTTTACTGTATAAGACTAGCAGCACCCGTGGAAATCCACGGGTCTGAGGGGTTTTACTTTTTTTTTTCTCATAGATACGGTTTTGCCCATTAAATTTTTATTGATGAAATAAAAAGATTTTTTTTCTCATTCTTTCGTTACTTGTGCTCGATCTCTTCTACCCATGACCACCACCCCCCCCCCACTACACACACACACACATATCCACCCCCGCAGAACAAAACAAACAAACAAACAAACAAACAAACAAACAAACAAACAAAAAACAAAACAAAACCCAAAAACAAACATTCAGGGAAAAATTACCAAAAACGCTTATGAGATTCTCCAGAAGTTCTGCCCACAGATTCTTCCCGTCGGAATGGGGAGATGACTTTGATATCAAATATACCCCCTGCTCTTGCATCCATGCAGGCACCCGAGGGAATCCACGGCTGGTCTCAAGGCCTAGCATTTTTTTTTTCATTCCTATTTCTTTTCCCACGTTATGAGAGAAAAATATAATATTTTTGATCGTCTTCAATTGCTCCCTCCTTTTTGTTTTTAATCACCAAAACTTGGTTTGATAGATCATAGAACCATCCGTTTATCTGCTTCAGACTATACATCATCAATATTATCATATTATTATTCTCATTAGGTCCCTATTGTTATATTGCTATTATAATTATTATTGTTATTATTGGGGATGGGGATCATAGTCATTAGGTTTTATAAGTATTAGGCACCCGTGGGAATCCACGGGTCTCAGGGCTTCGTATTTTTCCTTTAATATTTCTTCAATCAATATGAGAGAAGAAATACACAAAGAATATTTTCGTGTTCATTTGCTTCTTCATTTCTGTTTTCATAATTAAAACTTGGTTTGATGGATCTAGAACCACCCGTTTATCTCATTACTACAGTTCATTATTTTTATTATCATAATAAATAACATTATCATTATTATCATTGTTATTGTTATTTTGTGGGAGGGGAGATCATAGTCATTCGGTTTTATTATTATTTTATATTATTCATTGACATGGGGATGAATCAAGGGAATTAAGGAAAAAAGTTAATCGGTCAAGGATGGTAGTGAATATCTTTTTTCCCGTCATGTCAAGGTTTCTCTACGACTGATAGACGTTTCAAATAGCTTCATTATCATTGCTATTTCATTTTAAGCATCAAAACAATCCAGTACCTGTTTGTGTCTCTTCCGCCCACTCTTAAGTTATGGATCATAGCCTCCCTCCCCATTCCTTTGCATTGGCCTATTGTATTATTATCATTATTTCAGTGTATTATTGTTATTGTTATTATCATTATTATTATTACTAACATTATTATTATTATTTAGGGGAGAGGAGAGAGTAGCGTCATAATATAGGGATGATCAACCAAGGGAGGCGGAAATGTTAAGAATTGTAAAAATCTGTTTCCCCCATTTTTCTGCTCTTGATTAAGCATTTCTGAAGACAGTCCTGCGCAAACTGTCAAAAACTGCTTCACTGCACTAACGTACGTAATCTTGTGCTGGGTAGGACTACTTCATATATAGACCCCTAGTGTTTTTGTTACTCTTGTGCTGAGAGAAATTAAATATTTTCGTCTTCGTTTGCTCTCTTCTTTTTTTTTTTTATCACCAAACCTTGGTTTGATGGATCATAGAACCACCCGTTTATCTGCTTCAGACTGTACATTTTTATTATCATTATTATCATAATCATTAATGTCCTCCTTCTGCTTCAGACTGTACATTATCATCATTATTATCATCATTATTGTTATTATTAGTATTATAACTATCACAACTATTATTATTATTATTATTATTATTATTATTATTATTATTATATTATCATTATAATCATCATTGCTATATTTGGGGAGAGGGAGATCATAGTCATTAGGTTTAATAAGTAGGCACCCGTGGGAATCCATGGGTCTCAGAGCCTCGTATTTTTTCTTTAATATTTCTATTCCCACGTAATGGGAGAAAGAAGAATATTTTTGTCGTCATTTGCTCCCTCTTTTTTATTTTTATCACCAAAACTTGGTTTGATGCACCATAGAACCACACATTTGATGTCCACTTGTAACTTCAAAAATTGGCGGTCAGCAAAGCGAGGGTTTCCCCCGCGTCCGCTCGTCTTATGAATATTCATGTTTACAGCAGCCATAGTAAACGAATGAACAGCGGCGCGTGTACTCTGATATGGAAGGGTACGATCGGCAAGGACAAAATTTAAGTGGATATTTAGGGGTCCGTCCTGAACAGTCTGAGTACAATGATACCCGACTTGAGAGTAAACTAAATGACGTACCTGAGCTGCATAGTATCCTGCAGTTGTGCAAAATACAATAACAGCATTCGTTGTTTTCATTTGGGCACGCCAATGGCGAACGTCGCTGTACGTAAATGCCCTTGTATTAACAATGACCGCGCCGTGTATTGATATACCATAATGAGTGTCCATATCACGCGCACGCAGATAGTGTTTCGTGTAACCATCGTCAATACATACACAGGCGCAGGCCACACACTGGCATACCGTACCCGAGAGTACATTGTGTTCGTGCGTGCGTGTCCGCCGGAATATGACAGAGATTTCGCTGCACGCCATCATCTTTTTGACTTTAGTATCCCCATTGTCTCTGCAAGCTAAAAGATGGACGATCGAGAAAGCAGGAGTCCAGCGCAGGATCGGTGAATATTAAAACGCTCGGCTCTGACGTCACGCACAAAAATGCATTATGCATCTATCTAATTAATTTTTCTTTTTCGTCCTCGACGTCGACACGGAGGCGGAGAGGGGACAAAACCCGCGCCATTCGATGTAGGATACTCTCCCGCGGCCGACGGCACCGGTCGCGGCTGCCCGGAGCCGACGGCTCGGGAGGAGATAGACAATCCAGCAACGCCGGAATAAAACAGGAAATACATAAGGCCGCGACAACAACAACAACTTCGCCTATTATATATATAGACTAGCAGCACCCGTGGAAATCCACGGGTCTGAGGGCCTCATATTTTTTTGAATTTATTCATATTATTCGCCGCGTTTTTAGTAGTCAAAAAGAAAGAACTTTACTATTTTCTCCTTTCTTCCTTTGCACCCTCTTCCATATGCCCATGGCCAGTGCCTTATATACGGCACTGCCCATGGCCATCCCCTCCTAACACCTGAGCTGAGAAGCCGGTCCATGGAATGGGACTTTAAAATAACCCCGCTTGCTGTTATCACAGATCAACTTAGCAGCACCCGTGGAAATTCGAGGATTGTCATCTTTGCCCAAAGATTCTTCCCGTCGAAGCACCGGGGGGGGGGGGGGTGCCATTGACATTTTGCCCTGCATATCTCCCCCTTCCCCATGCCATTCGCCCTCAGTCTCGACGCCCGTTGAAAAAAAAAAAAAAAAAAAGATACATGAGCCCTATCTATCCCCAACGCACACACATCTTTTCTCTTCATGAAAAAGCTGAAAAGTGGCGTATGTCATGAATAATATTCATTTTACCACGTACGTCATTAAAAAAAAAAATGCAACCCACACAACGATAATATGGTCACATATCCTCGCCCGTTTATCTGCTTCATACTGTACATTATCATTATTATCATTATTTTATGAATACTATTATTGTATCATCATTTAATAAATATTATTTTGGGAGGGGAGATGATATAGTCATTATAGGTTTAATAGGTAGGCATCCGTGGGTATTTATTCATATTATTTTTCGCCACGTTTTTAGTAGTTAGAAAGAAAGAACTTTATTATTTTCTCCTTCCTTCTTTTGCACCCTCTTCTACCCATTGCCATCCCCTCCTAACACATGAGCTGAGGAGCCGGTCCATGGAATGGGACTTTAAAATAACCCCGCTTGCTGTTATCACAGATCAACTTAGCAGCACCCGTGGAAATTCGAGGATTGTCTTCTTTGCCCAAAGATTCTTCCCGTCGAAGCACGGGGGAACGGGGTGCCATTGACATTTTGCCCTGCATATCTCCCCCTTCCCCATGCCATTCGCCCTCAGTCTCGACGCCCGTGGAAAAAAAAAAAAACAATACATGAGCCCTATCTGTCCCCAACGCACACACATCTTTTCTCTTCATGAAAAAGCTGAAAAGTGGCGTATGTCATGAATAATATTCATTTTACCACGTACGTCATTCAAAAAAACAAAAATACAACCCACACAACAATATGTTTACATATCCTCGCCCGTTTATCTGATTCAGACTGTATACATTATCATTATTTTCATTATTTTATGAATACTATTATTGTATCATCATTTAATAAATATTATTTTGGGAGGGGAGATGATATAGTCATTATAGGTTTAATAAGCAGGCATCCGTGGGTATTTATTCATATTATTTTTCGCCACGTTTTTAGTAGTCAGAAAGAAAGAACTTTATTATTTTCTCCTTCCTTCTTTTGCACCCTCTTCTACCCATGGCCATCCCCTCCTAACACATGAGCTGAGGAGCTGGTCCATGGAATGGGACTTTAAAATAACCCCGCTTGCTGTTATCACAGATCAACTTAGCAGCACCCGTGGAAATTCGAGGGTTGTCTTCTTTGCCCAAAGATTCTTCCCGTCGAAGCAAAAAAAAAAAAAAAAAAAAAATACATGAGCAAAAAACATGAGCCCTTTCTGGCCCCAACGCACGTACACATCTTTTCTCTTCATGAAAAAGCTAAAAAATGGCGTATGTCATGAATAATATTTATTTTTTAACACATCATTTAAAAAAAGAAATCCCACACAACGACAATATGTTTACATAATCCTCACCCGTTTATCTGCTTCAGACTGTACATTATCATTATTGTTATTATTATGAATACTATTATTACATTTAATTTCATTTAATAAAATTATTTTGGGAGGGGAGATGATAGTCATTATAGCTTTAATAAGTAGGCACCCGTGGGAATCCATGGGTCTCAGGGCCTCGTATTTTTTTCTTTAATATTTCTTTTCCCACGTAATGGGAGAAAGAATATTTTTGTGGTCATTTGCTCCCTCTTTTTTATTTTTATCACCAAAACTTGGTTTGATGCACCATAGAACCACACATTTGATGTCCACTTGTAACTTCAAAAATTGGCGGTCAGCAAAGAGAGGGTTTCCCCCGCGTCCGCTCGTCTTATGAATATTCATGTTTACAGCAGCCATAGTAAACGAATGAACAGCGGCGCGTGTACTCTGATATGGAAGGGTACGATCGGCAAGGACAAAATTTAAGTGGATATTTAGCCGTCCTGAACAGTCTGAGTACAATGATACCCGACTTGAGAGTAAATTAAATGACATACCTGAGCTGCAGTATCCTGCAGTTGTGCAAAATACAATAAAATAACAGCATTCGTTGTTTTCATTTGGGCACGCCAATGGCGAACGTCGCTGTACGTAAATGCCATTGTACTAACAATGACCGCGCCGTGTATTGATATACCCAAGGAGGTATACCTCCTTGATATACCATAATGAGTGTCCATATCACGCGCACGCCGATAGTGTTTCGTGTAACCATCGTCAATACATACACAGGCTCAGGCCACACACTGGCATACCGTACCCGAGAGTACATTGTGTGTGTGCGTGCGTGTCCGCCGGAATATGACAGAGATTTCGCTGCACGCCATCATCTTTTTGACTTTAGTATCCCCATTGTCTCTGCAAGCTAAAAGATGGACGATCGAGAAAGCAGGAGTCCAGCGCAGGATCGGTGAATATTAAAACGCTCGGCTTTGACGTCACGCACAAAAATGCATTATGCATCTATCTAATTAATTTTTCTTTTTCGTCCTCGACGTCGACACGGCGGCGGAGCGAAGACGAAACCCGCGCCATTCGATGCAGGATACTCTCCCGCGGCCGACGGCACCGGTCGCAGCTCCCCGGAGCCGACGGCTCGGGAGGAGATAGACAATCCAGCAACGCCGGAATAAAACAGGAAATACATAAGGCCGCGACAACAACAACAACTTCGCCTATTATATATATAGATAGCAGCACCCGTGGAAATCCACGGGTCTGAGGGCCTCATATTTTTTTGAATTTATTTATATTATTCGCCGCGTTTTTAGTAGTCAAAAAGAAAGAACTTTACTATTTTCTCCTTTCTTCTTTTGCACCCTCTTCTATTATACCCATGGCCAGTGCCGTATATACGGCACTGCCCATGGCCATCCCCTCCTAACACCTGAGCTGAGGAGCCGGTCCATGGAATGGGACTTTAAAATAACCCCGCTTGCTGTTATCACAGATCAACTTAGCAGCACCCGTGGAAATTCGAGGATTGTCTTCTTTGCCCAAAGATTCTTCCCGTCGAAGCACGGGGGAAGGGGGTGCCATTGACATTTTGCCCTGCATATCTCCCCCTTCCCCATGCCATTCGCCCTCAGTCTCGACGCCCGTTGAAAAGAAAAAATACATGAGCCCTATCTGTCCCCAACGCACACACATCTTTTCTCTTCATGAAAAAGCTGAAAAGTGGCGTATGTCATGAATAATATTCATTTTACCACGTACGTCATTCAAAAAAAAATACAACCCACACAACAATATGTTTACATATCCTCGCCCGTTTATCTGCTTCATTATCATTATCATTATTTTCATTATTTTATGAATACTATTATTGTATCATCATTGAATAAATAATATTTTGGGAGGGGAGATGATATAGTCATTATAGGTTTAATAAGCAGGCATCCGTGGGTATTTATTCATATTATTTTTCGCCACGTTTTTAGTAGTCAGAAAGAAAGAACTTTATTATTTTCTCCTTCCTTCTTTTGCACCCTCTTCTACCCATGGCCATCCCCTCCTAACACATGAGCTGAGGAGCTGGTCCATGGAATGGGACTTTAAAATAACCCCGCTTGCTGTTATCACAATCAACTTAGCAGCATCCGTGGCAATTCGAGGGTTGTCTTCTTTGCCCAAAGATTCTTCCCGTCGAAGCAAAAAAAAAAAAAAAAAAAAAACAATACATGAGCAAAAAACATCAGCCCTTTCTGGCCCCAACGCACGTACACATCTTTTTTCTTCATGAAAAAGCTAAAAAATTGCGTATGTCATGAATAATAATTATTTTTTAACACATCATTTAAAAAAAGAAATCCCACACAACGACAAAATGTTTACATAATCCTCACCCGTTTATCTGCTTCAGACTGTACATTATCATTATTGTTATTATTATGAATACTATTATTACATTTAATTTCATTTAATAAAATTATTTTGGGAGGGGAGATGATAGTCATTATAGCTTTAATAAGTAGGCACCCGTGGGAATCCATGGGTCTCAGGGCCTCGTATTTTTTCTTTAATATTTCTTTTCCCACGTAATGGGAGAAAGAATATTTTTGTCGTCATTTGCTCCCTCTTTTTTATTTTTATCACCAAAACTTGGTTTGATGCACCATAGAACCACACATTTGATGTCCACTTGTAACTTCAAAAATTGGCGGTCAGCAAAGAGAGGGTTTCCCCCGCGTCCGCTCGTCTTATGAATATTCATGTTTACAGCAGCCATAGTAAACGAATGAACAGCGGCGCGTGTACTCTGATATGGAAGGGTACGATCGGCAAGGACAAAATTTAAGTGGATATTTAGCCGTCCTGAACAGTCTGAGTACAATGATACCCGACTTGAGAGTAAATTAAATGACATACCTGAGCTGCAGTATCCTGCAGTTGTGCAAAATACAATAAAATAACAGCGTTCGTTGTTTTCATTTGGGCACGCCAATGGCGAACGTCGCTGTACGTAAATGCCCTTGTACTAACAATGACCGCGCCGTGTATTGATATACCCAAGGAGGTATACCTCCTTGATATACCATAATGAGTGTCCATATCACGCGCACGCAGATAGTGTTTCGTGTAACCATCGTCAATACATACACAGGCTCAGGCCACACACTGGCATACCGTACCCGAGAGTACATTGTGTGTGTGCGTGCGTGTCCACCGGAATATGACAGAGATTTCGCTGCACGCCATCATCTTTAGTATCCCCATTGTCTGCAAGCTAAAAGATGGACGATCGAGAAAGCAGGAGTCCAGCGCAGGATCGGTGAATATTAAAACGCTCGGCTTTGACGTCACGCACAAAAATGCATTATGCATCTATCTAATTAATTTTTCTTTTTCGTCCTCGACGTCGACACGGAGGCGGAGCGGGGACGAAACCCACGCCATTCGATGCAGGATACTCTCCCGCGGCCGACGGCACCGGTCGCAGCTGCCCGGAGCCGACGGCTCGGGAGGAGATAGACAATCCAGCAACGCCGGAATAAAACAGGAAATACATAAGGCCGCGACAACAACAACAACTTCGCCTATTATATATATAGAAGACTAGCAGCACCCGTGGAAATCCACGGGTCTGCGGGCCCCATATTTTTAGATTTATATATATTTCTTTCGCCCCATTTTATTAGTTGAAGCGAAAGAACTTCCTGTTTGTTTATGTTTTTTTTTTGTTTTTTTTTTGTTTGTTTGTTTTTTTTTTTTTTTTTACATGAGTCCTCTCTGGCCCCCACAGACACACATCTTTTCTCTTCATTTGTAAGCTTGAAAGAAGCTTACATTGTATGTCATGATTCATACTTCTTTTACCACATTTTCATTAAAAAAAAAAAATATTTTCCCTCCCAACGAAATCCCATCTAATAAGTTGTCGTCCGTTCCTAATGTTGATACACCTGTTTGATCGATCATTACACACACATAATAACACACACACCAAACACACACACCTTTTCGGTTCAATAAAAAGATGCAAATGGGTTATATCATCATTTATATCTCTTTTCCGACGTTTTTATTTGAAAAACCCGTCTGTGCTCCTTCCACCCGATGACAATCTCATCTGAGGATTATGACTTGTTCCTGAAATGCACTTGATGGATCCATTCATTGATTCCCCCTTCTCTCTCTCTCTCTCTCTCTCTCTCTCTCATTCTGATGTTCTTAAATTTCCTCTCGAGAACAATCATGTGTCTATATATAGACAAAGTCAGACTTTTGTGGTATTTTCTTACTTCATGTTTTATCTATTTCATATTTGTTTGTTTTCATTAAAAAGATTGTGGTGTTTTGTGTTTATAGAATAAATTGTCACTGGAAGTACGCTAAGAATTCCACTGCTCAGTTGTACAGGATATAAATAAGAGTGTGAGAGAGGGTGAGAGAGGGAGAGGAAGAGAGAGCTCGATAAATTTCCAGAGAATATTTTCTGTCCTCTTTCTCTTTGTCTTTTTTTTTAATTGATAGCATTGTTTTTTTCTCCCCCTTTCGAGAACATGTGTTTGCATCAACGAAATAAGGCCTTTCAGAAAATGACCTGACAATCTGATCTGACTCACTGAGAGAGGGAGAGGTAGAGAAAGCTCGACAAATTTCCAGAGAATATTTTCTGTCCTCTTTCTCTGTCTTTGTCTTTTTTTTTTCTCTTCATGAAAAAGCTGAAAAGTGGCGTATGTCATGAATAATATTCAATTTACCACGTCATTTAAAAGAAAAAAAAAACCCACACAACGACAATATGTTTACATATCCTCGCCCGTTTATCTGCTTCAGACTGTACATTATCATTACCATCATTATTATATGAATACTATTATTGTATCATCATTTAATAAATATTATTTTGGAAAGGGGAGAGTCGTTATAGGTTTAATAAGTAGGCATCCGTGGGTATCCATGGGTCTCAGGGCCTCGTATTTTTTCTGTATTTTTTTTCCCACGTTATGGGAGAAAGAAGAATATTTTTGTCGTCATTTGCTCCCTCTTTTTTTTATTTTTATCACCAAAACTTGGTTTGATGCACCATAGAACCACACATTTGATGTCCACTTGTAACTTCAAAAATTGGCAGTCAGCAAAGCGAGGGTTTCCCCCGCGTCCGCTCGTCTTATGAATATTCATGTTTACAGCAGCCATGCAGTAAACGAATGAACAGCGGCGCGTGTACTCTGATATGGAAGGGTACGATCGGCGAGGACAAAATTTAAGTGGATAGCCGTCCTGAACAGTCTGAGTACAATGATACCCGACTGGAGAGTAAACTAAATGACGTACCTGAGCTGCATAGTATCCTGCAGTTGTGCAAAATACAATAAAATAACAGCATTCGTTGTTTTCATTTGGGCACGCCAATATGGCGAACGTCGCGCGAACGTCGCTGTACGTAAATGCCCTTGTACTAACAATGACCGCGCCGTGTATTATACCATAATGAGTGTCCATATCACGCGCACGCAAATAGTGGGCCGAATGCATAAAACAAGCAATTGCTTGTAAGCAATTGCTTCAAGCAAAAGCACAAGCTCGTCTAGTAAAAGGTGTAGCTCAAGCAATTGCTTAAATACATATGCATAATCTTTTGCTTGTGCACATACCTTTTGCTTGCATTCAGCAAGCAATTGCTTAGGGTTCGAACAATAGCGTCACGCCTGTGCGAACACAAGAACAAAGGCAAGTGTGGCAGCATGCATTTGAAAGGGCATGTGTGTGCGGAAACATTTCCTGACATAGCAGAAGAGCTATGAAATGACACTCATAAATGCACACACAGACGCACACACAGACAACTATACACACACTCGTATTACTGGCTGATTCCCACCACTGCTTACAATAGCCCGCATCTGCCAGATCGCACGTGGAGAGACGTCTCCTTGCTCTCCACCGAAGTGAGACATCCTACCTGTTTTTCATCAAATTTTGCGTGCTAACCACTGGACATTCCCGTTGTTGAAATGAAAAATTTCTTACTCTACTTAAGAGTAATTTCTTGTAGATTTATACCACTCCTTCACAATTGTTGTCTTTCTTCCATGAATATGAAAATGATACTTAAAAGGGAACGTCCCAGATAAGCAAAAGCTCAAGCTCATTTTGCAGAGCTTGGAAAATTGTAAGCAATTGCTAGCAAGAACTAGCAAAAGGTATGTTTTATGCATACGTTTTTAAGCAAATGCTTGGTCTCTAAGCAATTGCTTGCGGACAGCAAGCAATTGCTTGTACTTGCTAGCAAGAGCTTCTGCTCGCAAGCAATTGCTTGTTTTTATGCATACGGATTCGAGTAAAAGGCTAGCACAAGCAATTGCTAGCGTTTATGCATCCGGCCCAGTGGGCCGAATGCATAAAACAAGCAATTGCTTGTAAGCAATTGCTTCAAGCAAAAGCACAAGCTCGTCTAGTAAAAGGTGTAGCTCAAGCAATTGCTTAAATACATATGCATAATCTTTTGCTTGTGCACATACCTTTTGCTTGCATTCAGCAAGCAATTGCTTAGGGTTCGAACAATAGCGTCACGCCTGTGCGAACACAAGAACAAAGGCGAGTGTGGCAGCATGCATTTGAAAGGGCATGTGTGTGCGGAAACATTTCCTGACATAGCAGAAGAGCTATGAAATGACACTCATAAATGCACACACAGACGCACACACACACAACTATACACACACTCGTATTACTGGCTGATTCCCACCACTGCTTACAATAGCCCGCATCTGTCAGATCGCACGTGGAGAGACGTCTCCTTGCTCTCCACCGAAGTGATACATCCTACCTGTTTTTCATCAAATTTTGCGTGCTAACCACTGGACATTCCCGTTGTTGAAATGAAAAATTTCTTACTCTACTTAAGAGTAATTTCTTGTAGATTTATACCACTCCTTCACAATTGTTGTCTTTCTTCCATGAATATGAAAATGATACTTAAAAGGGAACGTCCCAGATAAGCAAAAGCTCAAGCTCATTTTACAGAGCTTGGAAAATCGTAAGCAATTGCTAGCAAGAACTAGCAAAAGGTATGTTTTATGCATACGTTTTTAAGCAAATGCTTGGTCTCTAAGCAATTGCTTGCGGACAGCAAGCAATTGCTTGTACTTGCTAGCAAGAGCTTCTGCTCGCAAGCAATTGCTTGTTTTTATGCATACGGATTCGAGTAAAAGGCTAGCACAAGCAATTGCTAGCGTTTATGCATTCGGCCCAGTGTTTCGTGTAACCATCGTCAATACATACACAGGCGCAGGCCACACACTGGCATACCTACCCGAGAGTACATTGTGTGCGTGCGTGCGTGTCCGCCGGAATATGACAGAGATTTCGCTGCACGCCATCATCTTTTTGACTTCAGTATCCCCACTGTCTCTGCAAGCTAAAAGATGGACGATCGAGAAAGGCAAGAGTCCAGCGCAGGATCGGTGAATATTAAAACGCTCGGCTCTGACGTCACGCACAAAAATGCATTATGCATCTATCTAATTAATTTCTCTTTGTCGTCCTCGACGTCGACACGGAGGCGGAGCGCGGACGAAACCCGGTGCAAGGCACGTAGGAGACCCTCCCGCTGCCGACGGCACCGGTCTCGGGGGCCCGGAGCCGACGGCTCGGGAGGAGATAGACAAACCAGCAACGCCGGAATAAAACAGGAAATACATAAGGCCCCGACAACAACAACAACTTCGCCTTTTACTGTATAAGATATATATATATATATATATTGTATATTTTTTACTGCTTAAGACGTGGAAATCGTTCATCAGTAAAACAACAGTGAGAAAACATCGCCAGAACCATTGAACGTGTATAAAGAGCCTGCGCAGTCGCTGTTGGTTGACCCGGAAACTTAAAGTTGAACCTGAGTTCGCGGAGAGGTCATGCAGCCATTTATAGACCACTAAAGCTTGTGCGCTGGTAATCGCGTTCACACGGACCCCTGGGGCTCGTTATTATTAGCGAGATAGCCACGGCAGTTTATACTCGATGTGGACTTATTGCTCTGAAAATTTGATCCTCTCCTTCTGATGTCGTCTGGAAGCGGAATATCATGCCCTAAAGGTCTAATGGTAGAAGTTTCATTAAAATTGAACATACAGGAAGGATAATGGTGGAATGCACGTGTAAAATGGTAACATCAATGTTTGTCACGATGGCATAATTATGCAAATCAATTGAAGTACTGACGTAATCACCCCACAAGTCTCCCGACCCGCACCTAAATTTCCTCTGCCTTTGCTTGCTCGAAGTGAAATGACAAATTGATACATTTTTGTCTGCCGCATTATCATCAAAGGATTGTTGACTATGGTGGTATTGACATGACAATAATCTTGTGCGAAGAAAGGTGGGTGGGTATCGATTTAATTGGAACTTTTTTTCTGTTTTCTTTGGACAAGCCAGCAAAGTTGTGAATGACAAGCCGATAACCAGTTTTGATTGACGCTTGCGTAAAATCGAAATTGTTGTTCGGTGAAAAGTGTGAAACCATGGAGCTACTAAACAAGCTCCATGGTGAAACCAGAAGATATCACAGTTTTCTCAATTTATGGCCAATTCTCAGGATGTTTTCATCTTTTTTGGTCTTCTCTGTGGCGAAGACAATGTTGAATATGGACTGGAGTGCTAGTCTCCAGGCTGGACGCTTCTTGCAGCTGTAAACAAATGGGTAAACCCAAGGAGTTAATGGTAACACCTTGTAAACCGTAAAGCCCGACGCCTGTGCGACCTGAGCCTGCGAGCTGTATAAATGGGACGCCAAGTGTCGCATGGCCTATTTCGTTACGAAATCAGTCATTTCGTAACGAAATGACAACATTAAATCATCGACGAAATGGCTGATTTCGTAACGAAATATAGGCCATGCGACACTTGGCAAATGTGTTTGATGCCTGGTTTGGGAAAAAAACAAAAGCTGAAAGGGGGGGGGGGGGGGGGGGGGTGAAGAGGGAGTTGGGGTGATGAGTAGGTGCATGTGACCGAGCTATGATATCACTAACAAATTGTGGCTGCACTGTCGTGATTTGATTTAAAAACCTTATTTTTTCCCCGCTCACCGCATGATTCCTGGATTTGACATTAGTCTGACTTAAAGACATTATTTACCATTTGCAGATGAAACAAATCTCCCAGCTTTAGTGCTTCAAAATTAATAGTTCTAAAATGTGAGTTAGGGATAGAAACAACCACTACCAACGTAAAAAATTTAATCATTATAATCAATGTTAACTATTGTTGGATATGCAGCCTGTTAACAATAGCTTTGATAAAATTGTTTCTAGTCTAAACCGTCTACAGTTATGGTTTAGTAAGAAAAATAATGATAATCGTCTTATATTAAGGCCTTATTGCGGAATTTTTATATTATGGTAGGATGTTTTGTGTCAATGCAACTGACCTACACATGTGCATGAAATGTGATAACTCGAACATTTTATAAATCACTGCTCCCAATGGTAAACAATACCTTTATAAGGATGGTATGTATAAGTGTTCAATATTTCTTTTGAAAGCCACCATTCTATTTCGTCTGTGTATGGCATATTAAAAGAGACACCCGTTCTGGGCAGAACGTATATCGTATGATTTTACTTCAACTTTCAATTGCTGTATGTATGACAATTTTTTTTCCAGTCGTCTTTATAGGCACTGAAAGCTACTTGAATAGCTATTGGCCAAATTAACAATACAGTTTTCATGAAATATGCAATTTTGTGAAAATTTTCTTTCTATTCTATGTATATCGTTGTGCTGCTGTGAGATCACGAATTATCGTACTCTTATCCAGCAATTGCGGTCAGAAACTTTAAAGATTAGTGATTTGTGAACGGATTTTCCTCAAACGTCACTGATGTGTTGTATAGTATTTTTGCTGAATTCTCTCAACCAGTTTGTATAGATTGCTTATCTGTATGGATCTTATTTCTTAATAGAGTATACACACACACACACACACACACACATCCTAATTCTTTCTCTTTCACTTCTCGCTCTGCATAAACTATACGAGTGTTACGAGGGTCTTTTGGTCGTGACACCGTTTGGGATGTTGTTATTGTTTTGCGTGTGTGTGTGTGTGTGTGTGTGTGTCTGTGTCATACATGTATGCTGCAAAAAAAAAAAAAAAAAAGATGTGTTTCCTCGCCGAGTATCCCACAGGTTTCCGTGGATATCGGGACGTCTAGACACAAACTCGGTCGAATTTTCATATCGGAAATATTCCCTGGGATACCCATTCAGAACTCACTGGTGCTTCATGATACGTGTTAGTCTGGCTTCCAGACCATCTGCTCGTATTGTTTTGCTATACAGGATATTGACGCCCTCAACATCGAAAACTGGAGTCTTCGTCGAAGCGGAGTCCAGTTGGCAAAGGGTCTGGAAACCAGACTAAATACGTGTGTTGCTTTCGTGTCCTTTGAATAACATTCAATTAGGGACTTTTCGATTTGCACGTTGAGCCAGGCGTCACCCTGTTATGACGTAGTTTTTACGTACTGCGCATGCGCGAGTGTCGACCCTCGGCTCATCGCACAAATTTCGAACGCGTTAATATACAAATGATGCACAGGATAGAGTGCGTTAGTGTAGGCGTAGTGCACTCGAGGGTATTTACAATTGTGAAACATGCACGAGGCGAAGCCGAGTGCATGTTGCACTACATTGTAAATACCCGAGAGTGAGCTACGCCTACACTAACGCCACGAAATAATCCTGTGCATCATTTGTTTTATAAAATGGGTCGAAAATTCGAAAACTAACATCATTTTTCAGCGTTTTTCACGTACCTTTGTGGGTCAAGACGTCCGAAGATGTTCGTCCCAAACTTTTACGCACGTCGCACTCGCGGAAGTCCCGCACATACAGTATAAGTATAATGGGGGTTGGGTTTCCGGACACCCGCATGAAAACTTACTTATTTTACATAGAATATGCACCCTTTACCTTAAAGACTTGATATAGACTCCTCATATAGGCCTACTAGACAACATACTCTGAAAACGGCGTGAGAATTAACCTGCTAAATCGTTGGATTTGCTCTTCAAAGTGACTCCATGTACGCGCCCGGTCCCATAACGCTTGGTCTACTGTATTGTACAAAGTGTACATTATACAGTATACGTACATGTACGTACGCCACATATGTTATGCACAAGGGAAAAGACAGGCCGGCCGGCCGGCAGCAGCCCGAACTAGAAGTTGTTTACAGGATTGACAGCGCGTACGCGTATGCATGCAATTCATCAAAGGAGCCGCCGCGCGCACAGACGATCGGCAATCTACCATAGGATTACAGGCAGTGCAATAGTACTGAAGTAAAGGAAGGAGGTGTGTCTCATTTCAGAGCTTCCTATTGGCTACATTCTTGAACCCATTTTATAACCCCGGTTATAAAATGGGTTCAAGAATGTAGCCAATAGGAAGCGCTGAAATGAGACACACCTCCTTCCTTTACTTCAGTACTATTGCACTGCCTGTAATCCTATGGTAGATTGCCGATCGTCTGTGCGCGCGGCGGCTCCTTTGATGAATTGCATGCATACGCGTACGCGCTGTCAATCCTGTAAACAACTTCTAGTTCGGGCTGCTGGCCGGCCGGCCTGCGCCTGTCTTCCCTTGTGCATAACATATGTGGCGTACGTACGTATACTGTTTATACGTACACTTTGTACAGTACAGTAGACCAAGCGTTATGGGACCGGACGCGTACATGGAGTCACTTTGAAGAGGAAATCCAACGATTTATCAGGTTAATTCTCACGCCGTTTTCAGAGTATGTTGTCTAGTAGGCCTATATGAGGAGTCTATATCAAGTCTTTAAGGTAAAGGGTGCATATTCTATGTAAAATAAGTAAGTTTTCATGCGGGTGTCCGGAAACCCAACCCCCATTATACTTACACTGTTTGTGCGGGACTTCCGCGAGTGCGACGTGCGTAAAAGTTTGGGACGAACATCTTCGGACGTCTTGACCCACAAAGGTACGTGAAAAACGCTGAAAAATGATGTTAGTTTTCGAATTTTCGACCCATTTTATAAAACAAATGATGCACAGGATTATTTCGTGGCGTTAGTGTAGGCGTAGCTCACTCTCGGGTATTTACAATGTAGTGCAACATGCACTCGGCTTCGCCTCGTGCATGTTTCACAATTGTAAATACCCTCGAGTGCACTACGCCTACACTAATGCACTCTATCCTGTGCATCATTTGTATATTATCACCGTCCACCCAAATCGGTTGCGCCGCCGCGCTCAACCCACCTTGCTATGACGTCACACTCCTCTCGGGTATCGTGCGAAAGAGCACGACGACTCTCGGGAAATCCGTGCTCAGTTCACCTGTTTTCCTTTTTCTTTCGAGAGAATATTTATATTCTAATTACATGAAAGCTTATGATCTTGATACGTCACAGCAGCAGCGCTGACATACAAACTACAGCCTCTGGTACCTACTTTATTTGCCCGTTTTCACTGTTTCGCACTTTGCGACTGCCTACCGTAGTCCCACACATGCATTTTACATGTAACGCTTTACGCAAACAGATCTTGGTGCTTTTGGCCTAGCTAGTGCAGCAGTGCATTTGCCTAGAAGTCTTACCATGCATCATGTTTTAAAATCCACATAATTCCTCTCAGGATACGCATCTAGTCAAAGACAAAATAAATATTACAAGTACAGAAACGAGTCACAAATTCCGCATACTAGTACATGCACGCAAGGCACAGGTTGCCTCCTGCACACGCCACGAGACGTGACGCCGCCGGCGCCCGCAATCAAAATGTGTTTTAGCAGCTGGTCAACGTACAGACGTGACGCCTTGACGTACGGTTGCGCTCGGCGGCACGTCCTTCTCGTTCACCCAATCGAAAACTCCCTATTCAGTGAGTATGAACGGCATGGCTTGACGTTGACTTTTTTGTCCCCACTGGTGGCCCATTCGGGCCATTAAAATCTTTAAATCTGAAATTTTAGTGACTCGAAGGAGATTTTCAATGGCCCGAAATCAAAGCAATATTGTAACAATCCATTTTGAATCTATAGTTACCCAATCGGGCCATCAAAAGATAACCTTGTTGAAAAGTCTTTAAAATTTGCAATAGCCCCGGGCCACCGGGCCTCTGGGCCACCGGGCCACCGCTAATTTTGAGCCTTATATACAATGTATGATACATACTGATGTCATTCGAAAAATGAAAACTTTGTTGTATCGACGAGTTAGGAAACATAATGTGCTTATCTAATTAATAGGCAAAGAATTAACATTTTTGGTAAGAATAACGTTAAAGTAGGAGTTTAACTTGTACTTAGCAGATCACATAGCATGAAACGGAAGGGTAAAGAAAAGAGTGAGCTGCAAAGTGCCCGAGCTCAGCAGGTTGCAGAGAAGCCTGAATCGAAGTCAACAGATGTTTTGCAGTTGATGCTATAAATACTTTTATATCCGACTAACTTTTATTAGCGAGACTTTACGTGACCACAGAACGTTACTTCTCGCCATTCAGCTGTGGATAGACATGTATGTGTGTGCGTGTGTGTGTGTGTATGTGTGTGTGTGTGTGTGTGTGTGTGTGTCGGGGGGGGGGGGTAGCGTGGGGTGATAGGGTGGGGATGGGGCGGGGTGACTCTCATATATGCAAACTTTCCAACATTCATGTTACCCGTCTCGCGAAATTACACCGGACATCGGAACGTCCTGTGTCGAAGCCGTGGGTGAAGAAGTCCACTAAACTTATTCAGCTGCCTCCTGGGGCTATCGCAAATGAGAAATAAATGACTTGGTTCCTTCACCGTGACAGCGCGGTTAATGTTTATGATAATGTTCTTGTTTTGTTTTTCCTGGACTGTTTGAAGAGGAATAGAAATAAAGTAAAAAAACAACGGCGACATCATGAGGAATTCTGCACCATGCCGAGGACCAGAAAATGTGACTGGTAATACCAGGGCGAATGTTAATACTCAACCTTACCGCATACTGAGTGTACGACATTTATGACCTATAAAGCCGTTTGTTGACAGCATCCATTCTCATGAACACAATGCTGAAAAGAATGACATGATATCTTACGTTTAATGAGACAACTTGTGTAAAGCGCAAAAACAGAAAAAGTATATATTATATACTTCCTTCCAAATCTCTTACATATACTTCTCTTTTCTCTCCTTCCGTTTCCTGAAATAGAAAAAAAAAATAGAATATATTTTCTTCTCTTGAATAATGGTATACTTTTCTTTCTTCTCCTTTCCTTTCTTATGTTGTCTTTTTTTCGCAATCTCCAAGCCAATGCGTAGCCTATAGCTGGAGTCTCTGTGTATTACTATTACAATCATGGACCTGGATATAACCCTGGAGCTGCATGATATAAATTTATATATTTCTTTATCATGTTTTTCTCTGATTTAGGCCGTAATGGAATGTTGTATTAGCTTCTAGTTTTGTCATAAAAGCAACAATCGAACAGACAAACGTCCATTTTATGCCTTCATGAGGGAAAAGTTGATTGTGTTGAAGAGTAACCGAACCATGCGTTAGTGGGCATAATTGAAATTAGATAAAATGATGACAGGATATCCTGTGTAAATAGCCGGATGCAGTGCATAGTTATCATCAAGGAGGTGCTAGCCTAGTACCTCCTTGATATCATCTTACATGTAGTTTGGTGATAATGTTATCAATGCATTTCCACTTCAAGTACGTGTATTGAAGTAGAGATTGCTTGTTTTAAATTGTCTACATGTAAATGGAGTCATTTTCAGTCTCATGTTTCCGTATGGAGCTGCAAACCCTGACATGCCGCTGGTGATCATCGTGATGGGCAAGGTGAAGCCGTGAGAAGAAACAAAATTATTTAGTCTCCAAGGCTTCACCCATCAAACAGAACAAGAATAATGTTTGGAAACGGTGCATACAATTCTGCCAAGACGAGAGGAATGTTTTGAAACAACGTATAAACAAAACTTTCACTATGACATGGGGAAGAGCTGCTTTGAAGCTTTTTACGCACAACAGTTTTTTATGGTCTTTCCTGAAGGCCTTTTATATTTCACGAGAAGGTCAATCTCCGCACTGCCGGAATTGATAAGAGATTGAGACTGGACTATAATTTGAATATCATATAACCTAGTGATAAAGGCTGTCCCATATATACCTGCAGAGTTGGCAAATCTAGCGAATGGCGTCGTCCTATACACTCTGTTAGCCTGTACAGTATAACACCAGTTCAACCTAACTGGAAATACAGTACATTGTTTCCTAAAGATAACCGTGTCCAGTTTGGCTCCAAAAACCTACATCAAAGAGGAAGAAATATATGACATCTTTAACCAACTGCCTCGAAGGAATCCATTACGGAAGATCTATTTTGAGAATACAAAGGATATGAAGGATTATGGATATATCAAATATCAGACCTTGGAATCTCACTCTCTCCTTTTTTCAACAAACCTGTATCATACCCCTCTTCGAACTCTCCCGTTAGGAAGTTTCCTTAGCAGTCATCGCTATAATGCAGCATTCGCAGATATTTCCCCCGACAATGTATCCATCTATATTCATTCTTGTGTAGTGCAACGTACAAGAGTATATCAACACCGACTTTTCAAATCTTACAGATTCTTTAGGTCTGTAAGAAGATAAAAGAACAAAGAGAATGGAAATGAATAGCATAAAAGAAGGAGTAGAAGAAGAGAAGATGAAGAAGATGAGGAGGGAGAAGAGGAAGAAGAGGAAACTTGTGATTTTCGAATTTTCCGGACTTTTCCGGACGTTCCGGACGTATCCAGACGTATGAAATCTTTACAGGTTCTTGAGGTCTGTAAGGAGATAGAAGAAAAAAAAAGAAAATGGGAATGGAAAAAGGGCTTATTGTAGAGAAGAAGAAGAAGAAGAAAAAGAAGAAGAAGATGATGATGATGATGAAGAGGAGGAAGAGGAGGAGGAAGAAGAGGAAAGCTGTGGGAGTTGACTTTTCCGACTTTTCCGACGTTTCCGGACGATTCCAGAAGTTTCCAGACATGTAAAATCTTTTCAGATACCTCAGGTCTGTAAGAATATGGAAGAACAAAGAAAATGGAAATGAAAAGTAGGGCCTATAGAGAAAAAGCAGAAGAAGGGGCAATGATGACGAAGAAGAAGGAGAAGAAGACGAGGAGGAGGAGGAGAAGGAGGAGGAGGAGGAGGAGAAGGAGGAGGAGAAAAGCTGTAAGAACTGACTTTCCCGATTCGCATTACAGTTCCTCATTATCGATGATGGCGTCATTACATTCTGGTCTCAAAAGCGGGTCAGTCGACGTACAATTTTCACGCGAGATCGCGTCGTCCAGACTGTTGTGTTTGTTTCGCAGTCTGTCGCACCCCGTATAGTCTGGATCCCAGATGTGTCCGTAGAGAGTTAACTTTGCTGTTACCACTTTCAGCCAGTCTGTGTATGGTGCCAATGCTATTTTAAAAATTCCAATGCTTTGAGGGTTAACCCTAAAGTATCAACTTCCTCCGCGGTCAGATGGTTATGCTACAGCACAGGGATCTTTACAACGCAGTTTCAATTTTGCGGTGGATTCCTACCCCGCGTCCTCGTTGTCCAACATCTGGATCAGCCGTATGGTTCTGGAATTCTCCAATATGTACATTCTAGTAATAGTGTTCTCTTCTTCCCTTGTTTTTGCCCATAGCGCGATGAATTCTCATGACATTTTAATTTTGTGATGTCCAATATCATTTCGTTCCCATCTGTTGTAGTCCAATACTATTTTGTTCGCATCGGGCATATATCTGTATATCTTTGTAACCAATATAGAACGATGCAGCATTTACAGATATTGCATGATATTTTAAGCTAAAATTCTGCCTCAGGTCATGCAGAAACATTTAATGGCACTATAGGTTGATAATCAATCAACATCTTCTTTATTTGTACTGTCTGTCTGCTTACTGTAATTATAGTTGTATATAATATTACAATGCAAGTAACTTCTTGACCAATGGATGTAGGCCTAATTTCATCACAGATTCTTAGCTTGTAGAATGATCTCGCAGAATTCGGTTGCCGTTTGAATTGCTGAATGTGTTTTCAATACAATATCGGCACATGCGTGTCGGGATGATTCTCAAGTTTTTGTCGTCGCACAGTGACAATCCACGTCACATACGCTAAAATGCCGCAGGGCTCAATTTGATTCATGGCGGCTAATAGTTTTAACGCGTGCGTCAAGCCGCAACGGGTATCCTTCTCTGGTTTCGATGATTTGACCCCAAACTCACAGATGGCGAGGGTATGTTGTTTCCGACCCTGTCTATAGCCTGTCATCAAGTCGTTGTATATTTACTTTATTTGAAAATCCGGTTTGCTGTTGACAAAATGTCAAGAAGAAGAAGATGAAGAAGCAAATGTCTTCGTTGAAAGTGATGATGTTCGTTATTCCGTTCGTTTTTTATTTCTAAATACACGATTCCCCTATACCACGACCGAAAATGAGAAAGAGTTCGTTAAACCGAACATTCGTGGTGCTATTCCGGGGTTCGTTGATCAGAAAATGAAATAAGGTTCGTTAATCCAAAAATGAAATTGGGTTTGTTACTGCCAAGGTGCGTTAATCCGAAAATAAAATAAGTTTCGCTATTTCGAAGGTTCGTTCATCCGAAATGAAATAGGATTCGTTATTCCAAGGTTCGTTAATCTGAAAATGAAATGAGGTTCGTTATTCCGAAGGTTCGTTAATCTGAAAATCGAGATCATTAGGTTCGTTAGTCTGAAAACAAGCAGAATGTGCGTATCGACGAATCTTCGGAATTGCTATCCCTATTTCATTTTTAAATGAACGAATCTTCGGAATAACGAACCTTGTTCCATTTTCGGATCAACGAACCTTATTTGATTCTCGGATTAACGAGCCTTCTGAATAACGAACCTTCATAATTAGTTGAATGTCGATCTCCTCTTAATGATATCATTCTGTTTTCACGCATGCAATGCAATCGTGCATTCACTTTTTCCAATTATCTGTTATAGGCCTATTTTATTGTCATCAATTACCTTCGTTTCTAATTAAGTATATGGAATTATGCACTAAGTCTAGATGAATAGTGTTGGATAAGAGTCGTGTTTAGTTTCACCAGGGAGATGTCTCTTCCACCTCCCTGGTTTCACTCAGGCAATTTACATTTTGTGAAAACATGGTCGGCGTAATCAAATCTACCAATCACCTTTGATGTTGAAACCACTAAACAAATTCTTGAAGGTAACAATTAAAACTATGACATAAAACGAAGTAATGGATTCAAGTGAGACGCGCACATCCAACACTACGCATTCATATTGTGCGAGCGTACACGCACATCACACATGACATAATCATAACAATGAATGTTTTCATATTGCTCTTTAAATCTGTTGGTGATATTTTTCCTCATCAATTAGGAGCTTGATTATTATTCTTTTTTTTTCCGGAAAGCATTACTTGTTAATATAATGATAATATATCGAGCGAGGTCCTCTAGACTTTGAATGGCTTGAACGTGCCCCTTCAAAACCTTCGGTAGTAAGAGCTATCCTTTCGTCATGGTAATACTGTATACTGAGGTATTCTTTTCTAGTCTTATTTTTCATACCTTTTTCCCACTACCCTTTCTCTACTGAAATGGTTCGCATGCCGTAAAGTGCCATCTAGAACGAGTAATTTCTTAAAAGACAAGTTCACCTTCATAAACATAAGGATTGAAAAAATGCAGCAATATTAGTAGAACACATCAGTGAAAGTTTGAGGAAAATTGGACAATCGATGCAAAAGTTATGAATTTTTAAAATGTTTGTGTTGGGACTGCTGGACGAGGAGACTACTACAGCTTGTGATGTCATATGAGTACAACAGTATAAAGAAAATGTAAAGAAAATTCAACATATTTTCATTTTTTTCGCATAATAAAAGAGCATTTGACTTGCCTCTTTCTAAAGGTAGGGGGGAATAATATTACCCATGACATATGTCGGTAACGAGTCAAGGGAATGTGTACTTTTTTCAAAAGATGAAATTTTGTGAAATTCTCTTTATATTTTCCTTATATTGTTGTACGCATGTGACATCGTACACTGCAGTAGTCTTCTCATCCAGCGGTTACTGCACAAAAACTTCAAAAATTCATAACTTTTGAACGGATTGTCCGATTTTCCTCAAACTTTCAATAATGTTTCTACTAATATTGCTACATTTTCTCAATCCTTATGTTTATGAAGGTGAAATTGTCCTTTAAACAGCCATGAGGCGAGCAACCCAAACTGAAGGTGGAATTCGCCTGGTTCCCTTCAAATAATCCATATCGATTTCCTTTGTGTTGTTTTTACATTATCCCATCCTTTAAGGCATTAATCCCACGAGATTCCCCCCACGCAAAGTCGGAAAAACAACTTCCCCCTTTCTGTCTAAATTGCAGCCGTGACATCAGTTACGATGAGTACGCTTGGGACAGTAGATTAAACCTATATAAAGACGGTCACGAATTTCTTACACCTGTACAGGGGCTCTTCAAACTTTGTCGGAAATGTAGTCTCTATCCCAGTCGCATGAAAAAAAAATCAACGACTCAGCATGTTTAGCATGATATTATTCATTTCCCATCCTCGACAGAAGAAGCCAACTTTGTTTTTCTTTTTAAATTTAGAAACCTCGCCAGTTTTCATTCAGTTTCACGTTACTACCCATAATGAATACTTGAGTAACTGTCATTAACTTTTTCTAATGATTTTATGACATTATAAAATGGGTTGTAGAATCTCTGCGCTCTGATTGGTCAATCATCATGCATTGATTTTTACTGATCCACACTGAGCCATGCGTCCGGTAAAATCCGAACGCATGGCTCAAGCCTTGTACAGTGTATTGTAGGTGAACTGGACGCATGATGGGGCAAAAAGTTGAATTTCATGTATTTACGGGCCCATTTTATAAAACGAATGGTGCACAAGCCTGTTTCGAGGATCAGTGATATTTAATCCAGTATAGGAAGACAATGATGTACATGTACATTGTATATTGATGCGTATTTCTTTTGAAGTGATCAGCATAACCGTCCAGGGACGTGAGAGTATACGATCATTTTAGGAGAAAGACGGAAAGGAGATTTTCTTTCTATTGCGATGATTCTGTAGTGAAAAGAGACTCGTGCGTTGACCCCACTAGCAATGTACATGGTTAATGTCTTGAGAGCGATATGCATGAAATATGAGTAGATCATATCTTTCTCCGGATCGTCTTCTATCGAATAATAATAGTCGTGATAGTGTCGTTGTCTGCCTTGGTCTGCCCCTACTTCTTCCTGTTGTCCAGACGAAAAACAATTTAGAATAGCTGCAGCTTCCAACAGCGAATGGTAACTCACTATGACACGAATTTTATAATGTATAGCGAAATGTTGATATAATTATGATAATACAGATAGTGTAACGGACCTTTGAAAGTTATGTGACTAAAAATCCCAGCGCATGTACAATGTAAGGCATCTATCCTCCAGGAGGTATAATACTAGATTTTCTGCACATGAGATTTACTATAATATAGAGTGGGAAAAACTCGGCTTGCGTGCTTCTTCCACGAACTGTCTCGTTCTTGTTAGTCTCGATTAAGACGCACTTTGTTGAACATAAACCTCATTCACAAGGCTTTTACGTGACGTTCCCTACAACGTATTAATCATTTAGCCCTATATTATTACAAGGAAACATGCTCGGTGTAGGGGAATTTGCACTGACATGCCTTTTATTAATCATATGTCACTTTGCCAGTGATGGGCAGGTGATGTTACTCACAGAATCTTTGTTTGGAAGTTTGTTCATTTTTTTTTTTTTTTGTGGGCGTGTCCAGGTAATCTGAAGAAAAATATTAGAAAAAATTATTGTAAGATGTAAAGCACATATTGTTTGAATAGTCTTTTAGCCACATAAGTGAAAATCCGGGTATTATGAATCAATGCAATTACAAGTCAACATGCATTCGCATTGAATATTCCCTTTAAGCTGGTATCGACACCAGGTAGCTCCATAGAATTTGTATAAATCTCATTAGTAAGACAGTAAGGGGGGAACCTCTGACTGGAGATCGAATTTGATTTACAGGTGTGACTCTGTGAGACAGGTAGAAGTATGTAAACGTCATGTTACCGACTCCAACGAGACACTCATTAGTTGACGTGAGCTATCCTTGGGCCAGGGCGCGTCCCTGCTGGCAGATGGCTTTCTCAGAGATAATCGTCCGTCGCGTCGCCGATGTCCCTCATCCGGGGACGAGAACTGAAGTTAAAAATCTAAGCTTAGTTGTTTTATTTCTATCCTAATCCGTCCTTCAGACAGTAAGCTTAGTTGTTTTATTTCTATCCTAATCCGTCCTTCAGACCACGAGACTCGATACCTACTGAACTTATAACGATTACGAGTTAAAGGGATCATATAGTTTTGGTTAATACCTAATTTCAGGTTTCTAACATATTTTGGTGAGATAATGAGAAACCTCTTATGAAATATGAAAGAGCATGTAATTCCATGAGGAATTCAACATTTATTTGATGAAAATTGGTTTTGAAATGGCGGAGATACCAAAACAGAGCGATTCTAATAAAGTGTGGGACCCACACTTTTTTTACGACCGCTTTGTTTTACTTTGTTTTTGGATGTTTCAGTCATTCCAAACCCGATTTTCATTAAATAAACTTTGAATTCCTCTTAGAATGGTATGCTCTGTACTATTTCATAAGTGTTTTCTTGGTATCTCGCAAAAAAAGTTAAAAGCGCAATTCTCATCTCCACCAATACTGTACCATCCCTTTAAACTGTTTTCCAAAAGAAAACCAAAAAACAAAAACAGGGAGGTGAGAGAAAACCAAAATCACACATTTTTTGCCACCTGACATATTGGTGCATACTCTCCCAAACCTTTTGAAAGCAGAAATGGCACTCCGTATTTTCAGTTCAACTTTGAATAACAGAGTAAAATCAAAGAAACAGAACATTAAATGTTTCTTTAAAATCGGACAAAAAAAGAGTAGATCAGGGAGTTTACAATTTTCATTTGTCTTCTCGATAAAGTCATATACTAGTCACAATCAATTACGAAAAAGAAATGAATTGACTGCCCTGTTAAGTTTATTTTTTATACGTAATCCGATCGTGTTTCACAAATTTCTTATAAAATATTCCCATAATATGTTTTAGTGGAGGAAACGTTTATTCTTTGCAGAGGTTCATATTTAGCGCTGATCAGTCACTTCATATTCTATTTTCCGTAATGTGTAACTGCGACCGGACTCTGGAAACTTTGGCGTCCTTTTCACAAATTATTTGTGTAAAATTACAATAATATGATTTAGTGGAGGAAATGTTTATCCTTTGGAGATGTTCATATTCAGCGTTGATGACTTTTTTTTTTTAATTTGGCCCGGGGGGGGGGGGGGGGAGGTCAACACTCACTTAATTCTTAATTCCGTAATGTCTGGCTGACCGGACTCCCGTAGTCGTGGAAGCACATGAACTTCGAGATCTTAAAGATCGCGCTTCTCGATCTTTTTTCAGTCTGAACTGAGTTTCTGATTTTGTCCGATATCACTGACGCTATGTTTAACCCTATACCTTTTCTGAACATATAGGACCTATAAAAAGAGTTTTCTCACAGAATATGTGAGATTATCGTGTTTCTTCCATTCGCAGTCACCTCGTTCGGTTTACAAGCACCTTGCGACATAAAGAAATCTTTTCCTTCCCTTCAACGAAGGCGAAAGGGGTTAGGAAGGGAGAAGGGGGGGGGGTAAATTTTGTCTGTACAAGGTAAATGAGGATGGACCAATAAAGATGATTACGTAATAGATGTTCAGCCACGCATCGCATCCACAGCAGGAGCGCATTATTCCTCATTTTCTCAGGGATATTTTAGGGCGAATGTTGCTTAAGCGGAAGCTGGCAATGTGCCGCCTTCCAGTATATGTTAGCCTTTGGTCCGATGACCTCGTTTTTCTTTTCCCTGGCTGATAGCTGCTTTTATTGAGATCATGGAGCTACTCTTTTGTAGCTCCGTGTTGAGATCGATGGAGTGCTTTTTGAAGAAAAAAACAAATAGAAATTACTGTTTGGTGAAAGCATGCCCAGATACCGTAACATTTCTATTTCATGTTCGAATTTTGGTGAAGGTGCTACCGTACTTTTCGTTTGATTTTGATTTACTTTATATTCACTTTATTATGTTGGACATGGTAAGGAGGTTGCCCTTTAATGTTCCATGAGAAGTTGATACTGTTGTGATGTGAAGTGAAGTACCAAGTACAGGATAGTGTTGCTCTGTTGGTACAAGATTGGTTAGGAGAAATAAAATGATGTGGAATTATTACCTGTCACATTCTAAATATAAAGTAATGGATCAACACATCAATGTTCATATAGTCTTGATCTATTCTTCCCACGTTATCATATCTCTCTGTCACTTCAGCATAATATATAGGCCTATAGGTTGCTCAGCCATCAAATTTGCCTCAGTAGAGGTATGAAGCGCAGTTTTCCGAGATGCTGCCCCATTGCGCATGCTCCTTTCTCATCCATTCGGTTTCGGGGGGGGGGGGGGGGCGTTGTTTCACGAGGAATCAAAGTCGAACTTAGAATTATGATATACCGTTGGTTTATCTTTTCAGTTTTTCCTTTTGTCTTCAGAACCCACTTCAAATTATTTTTAAAATTTACAGAAAAAGATCCTTTGTCAATTACTTTTTGTTGATTAATACCTGTAGTATGAAAAAGTCTTCAAAATTTTCATTCTTATATGAAAGTCAGAATATCATTGAAGTTACACACAGCCTACCATAATTTTAAGTTGATCTTAGAATTTAAGATCGACTTAAATTCTTTGTGAAACAACCCCCCCCCCCTTAGTTTTGTCTGCCGAATACATCGTAACTTTGAAGATAAATCCGGCGTTTACACAATTAGTGTCGAAAATTCGACGACATTCCTTTCTTTCCTTCTTTATTTCTTTCTCTGATATACGATCGAGGCAACTGATGGGGGATATATTTCCTTTAGTGGTTATGACCTTGCACATCATGGAAAGTTGGTCGTCAAAAAAGAAAAGAATGTCTTCAATTTGGTCTGCCATCTGCATAGCTATAAATTTCATCTAATTTTATGCCACTCGGGCAGGAAGAAATATCCCAGTATACGAGACCTCTCGAAACCAAAAGGTTTTTCCATAATTCAAGCTATATTGCCTTGAACCTTCCCAGGTTTTGACTCTAACTTTAATGACGGGATTTCGAGAGAAGTTCTTGACCTGGGACGGGAGTCGGATGAAACTTAATCTGTCCATAGCTTTTGAAAAATCGCATAAAACGTAATTTGTGTGAGCCATTGATGTTATTAACGACGAACCCGTGCAAAGGAATACCCGTCTCGAATACTCGTCGTTTTGGAGAAGGCCTAACTCTAACCAGGCAGGTGCTATAGCACCTCCCTGCTCTAACCATGGAGCTATTAGTAGCTCCATGCTCTAACCATGTTCTAACTGACAGACTTTTGCTCTCTCTGTTCGTTATTCCGAAGGTTCGTTATTCCGAATGTTCGTTAATCCGAAACACACGAATTCCCTATACCTAGAGGTTAGTTAATCCGAAAATGAAAAAGGGTTCATTAATCCGAACATTTGTGGCGTTATTCCGAAGGTTCGTTATTCCGAGGATTTGTTAATCCCAAAATGAAATTCGGAATAACGAACCTTCGGAATAACGAGCTGTAACCAATACTAATCATGCGTGCACTCACATAGGCCTAATACTCGGAAGTATAGGCAATTTCTTTTCATCTTCCCCCCCGTCTTTCTCAGGTTAAGTTGAGAATCAATCACGTTTCTATTCCCTTTTACTCCAAGAATTTTGCAGCTGATATCTTATTTCAATATTATGTGTCATTGCAGCTTATTTATCATTATTTTATTTATCATTTTCATAATTTTTATTTTTCATCATTTTTTTTTATTTCTATAGTGCGTTATGATTATACCTTTGATGTGGTAAAGTACCTGCGATGAGGTCTATCCTGCCTTGACTTCTGTATGTAATCTTGGAAATACATAGGGCCTATTTCTATATGGCTTAACTGATACATAGAGGTCTATAGCTCAAAACTGTTCATTTACAGAAAAGTACGCTTAGTACTGATGTATAGGCCTACATTACTCACTGTTATTTCCGAAGAAGCTCTTTCGAAGTTATTCAAAGTTTATTTTTTATTCTATTCAGTGTTTTTCCCTGTCATTGTACTATTGTGACTGCGCAAAGTTTCTATTTTTTCTTTTCCATCTCTCAAGTATTGATTCTGAGAGACAATTATGACCTAATGCAACACCTCCAACCCCTATAAAGCTCTGAGTTGGTTGGGTTCATTGTAGGAACGACGTCGTTCTCAGCTTTGGTGGTTCAAGTGGAGTGGCAAGGAGAAAAGTTGAGGATCCTCCCAGCTGATCATATACACAGAATAATCGCATAGCTAATGGTCATAACAGAGCGAGAGGAAGTTTGTTTTGTCCATCTTTTGGCGTCATCCGACCCGATAAGGCTCTTATTTCAAAGTTTTGCTTGTGTGTTTGTTTTGTTATAATTTTTAAGTTTTCCATGTGACAAGATGGTTGGATAGGCAATGTTCAGTTGCATTAGCTGGTATTCCATGGGGCCCATTACCGATGTATATTATGTACAACTGTACTTGGATGTGGAGGAGGGGGGGGGGGGGGGGGAGGATGGGACCACTTCACCCGGGTGGTGCACCCTACACCGTGCGACGGATGAACGTGTGACTGTCTCACACATGGGACTAGTCCAGATACTGGACGATTTTTATCATCCGCAGTCCCCACACACTCGGCACCCACAAAATGCGCCCAACCGCTGATTGCGACACTCCGCCAATTGGTACTCTCGAAAAAAGGAGGGGTGAATTGTGTAATACCAAGGAGCTTCAAACACAGTGTACATACAGACACCATCAACGTACGTCCGTACACACGCGGGCTCACTACGAATACAGTCCAGGAAGTGGACTAACACGGGACGTTTATTTCATGTCCTATCCGAGGGACAGATTGTTTTGCTTCTATCAGGGAGCTATATGCAACATTATAGTTTGTAGCTCCATGCATGGACAGTCCATGCTCCATGACTCTATAGAGCTGACGAATACACAACATTTTCTTTTGCTTGGTTTCGAATCCACGCCCGAACCCGAGCCATAAGATTGAAAGGCAGACGTACGCTTCCCACGGAGCCACCTCGCCAAACAAGCTGTAGTCTACATATCGGTCCGAAAAACGTTTTGCAACATTCTAGTTATTTTTACTCTATATAAATCCAAAATGAGATTCCCAAATTCAAGCACAACGTACGTCATGCATTTATGCATAATGTAGGGCCTATATATATTTTTTACCCACTAGTGAAAAAGATAGTGTTGCAAGTGTTATATGTTTGTGAAGCTTGGCTAAAAAAAATGGAAAAGGGTAAATGAAAAAAAAAAATCGTCGTGGTAGGCGTGATGTCGTGATGTCTTTAGCTTTTCACAATCTGTCAAAGCAATCAAACGGCACTTCAGTCTCACGCGATCAGTATTCGAGGTGGGGTGACAACGCAAGGGACTTGTAGAAAAACACACGGGAACGTTTTGAGGTGTCAAAGCGAGAAACTCTTTTCTTTGGTGTCCTTATCATTTTCGCGCTCAATTTGGGAAAAGTTAAGACTCGCTTCAATAATTTTAACGCTCGTGTTCTCTCTTCCCTTCGCGTGTTTATTCAAGAGAGCATCAATACAAAGGGGTATCCCTTTTTTGTTTTGTGTCTACGGACAGAATAAACGGAGTGGGAGACAAGAGAAACAAATGAAGTTACCACTAAAAATATCTAGCAGGGAATAAAAACAAACTTGTCTTTTCCTGTTATTGATCACCGGGTAGGCCTATACTCCGTATACTGTTGTATCGTATAGTCCCCGCCTGTGTTTAGGCTAAATCTATACCGAGGTATTAGGCATACATTTCTGGGTATGTTTTTTGTTTTTTAAACGGTCACTGTTGTAGACGAACCGGAAAACGCGTTAAGGTTATCAGCTTCCCCGGATGAAGTGCATTTGCTCGCGAATAAATTGAAATAGCATAGATATTTTTTTAATTTTTTTTTTCAAGGAAGTTTACATTATATACGTGTACATCGCAATGAAGTGAGCACCAAAAAGGGCACCAGCCCAAACACTCCCACACTATTACTGGACCGATAACTCCTGTGTGATCGTCGTCATTGAACCCGAGACAAAAGTTCACGCCCCTGTGGGACGGAATCCCGCCCAACCATACGTTGTGCAGCGTGGTTTTAAGATGGGAAACCCATGTTTCCAGTGTTACCACCTGATTTGGAGTTTGTGGAATTAGTATCCAATCCACTGCACTATGATGACTTATTACTTGCTCGTGAAGTTCTCATACACGTTTCTTGGTTACAATAGGTCATGCTTTTTTTGTGTGTGTAGTAAATGAAAAGTTACCTGCGGGTGTGGAAGTTCATATCCCTATGCTCGGAATCGAGAATATGAATAAAATAGAAACGTTATATTTAAGTTTGTTTATTTCTTTATTTCTTTCTTTCTTTCTTTCTTTCTTTCTTTATTTATTCATTCATTCATTTTTATTTATTTATTTATTTATTCATTTATTTGTTTATTTATTTATTTGTTCATTCTTCTATTTATTCATTCATTCATTCATTGAATCATTTATTCATTCATGTATTCATCCACCCATCTATTTTGTACCCTCTTCCTAACTACTCTGTTGCACAAGATGCAGAAAGGTTCGGCATCAATGCAGGATTGTATCTACAGGTGTGTGAAATTTGACAGGTACCGTAGGGTTCAAGGATATGAATGATGCAAACAGCAAACACCCCATCACAACCACCACCACCACCACCACCACATCCCTTACCCCACCCTCCCTCCCTGAATCTTTCCCCACCTCCCTGGTCTGTATCTTTGCCTGCTGACGTCATCGTCTGTATTACTTAGTACTTTCTCAGTTAGCAAGCAATACACATTCATCATGTGTGTATAAGCAGGCCTATGGAGGAAGATGAAAACTTTCATCTCCTCGGTATTTGATAAGGCGTGTTTCTCTGTGGGTGCTTAAAGTGCCAGTTTACGCTTGGTTGTAGTGATTTCATCAGTGTTTGAATTACGACATGTGATGCGTATGTATAGTTTCTTTGTATCACAAAACACACTATCATACCGAAATTGCGCCGTAAAACTCTCAAAATTTGAAATAATCACGATGTTTCTGGTCGGTCTGGACCACTTCCCATCATAAGAGGAGAAGATGGAGAAGCAAAGAGAAATAGATAAATCGACAGATGTTACTTGATATAAAATTAAGTATATTAAAGGGACTGTACAGTGCTGGTTGAGGTGAGGATTCAGCTTGTAACGTTTTGCAAGATATTCAGAAACCACTCTTGTCAAAGAGCATGCAATTCTAAGGGGTATCAAAAGTTTATTTGATGAAAATCGGTTTTGAAATAGCCGAGATATCCAAATACAAGGTGAAACAAAGAGATCCTAATAAAAGTCGTGGCCTGTCGCCTTTTATTATTATCACTTTTTTTTTGATATCTCGGCCATTTGAAAACAAATTTTCATCAAATAAACGTTGAATCCTTCATGAAATTACATGCTCTTTCATATTTCATAAGAGGTCAATCATTATATATATATTAAACTTGAATCCTCACCTCAACCGGTACACTGTGTAGTCCCTTTAAAAAGATACATTTGGGAGGGGTAGAAGGACAAAGGAGAGAAGTATTTAGGTATGAGAGAAGCAAACATAGGCGCTTTCATAACAGTCATCAGCCTTTGCCTCACCCCTTCATTTAGGTCAAAAGATTAAAGGACAAGTCCACCTTCACATATTACATTGGATTGAGTGAATGCAACAATATTAGAAGAACACATCAGTGAAGGTTTGGGGAAAATTGGACAATCCGTTGAAAAGTTATGATTTTTTAAAATATATGCGCAGTCACCGCTGGATGAGAAGACTACTGCAGTGTATGATGTCATATGTGTACAACGATATAAAGAAAATAAAAAGAGAATTTCACAAAACTCCACTTTTTGAATAAAATGCACATTTCTTCGACTTGTAACTGACATGATATGTTAAGGGTAATATTATTCCCCTTGCCTTCTGAAAGAGAGAAGTCAAGTTATCTTTTGTTATGCGAGAAAAGTGAAAATATGTTGAATTTTCTTTATTCTTTCTTTATATCGTTGTACACATGTGACATCACAAGCTATAGTAGTCTTCTCATCCAGCCTTGAGTGAGCAGAAACTTCAAAAATTCATAACTTTTGAACGGAATGTCCGATTTTCCTCAAACTTTCACTGATGTGTTCTACTAATATTGCTGCATTCACTCAACCCACCTGTCCATGAAGGTGAACTTGTCCTTTAATGTCACCATGTCGCTGTGTTGTTCCAGCTAGTGATGTTTGTTTATTTGTATGTAACTGAAATGAATTATGTTAAAAATTATACTTGACGTCAGACATGTTTGCTTCAAAACGGAGCAACGAACAAGTCAATGTGCAAATCACATTGTCATGCTTCGGGGTAAGTGTAATAGGTTATTGTTTCGTCCGCGGTACAGGGCTCACACCTGTAAATAAAGTGGAATGTCCCAGACACCTTCACAAATTCGCACACCCCTTTGGGGTTTCTTGAAGGATCGTCAATAAAATAAACTTGTAAACTTGTAAACTTGTACCAAAGATACCAAAATAAATGAAGAAAAAAATTAATTAAAAATCATTAATGCAGTTTAGCATAAAACTGATTAGCTGGAGATATTGAATATGAATTCCTCTACAAACTGCATTTTGGTTTGAAGATGAAATCTTTTCTCATGGAATTTGAAGGGACTATATTTCATTGGGTGCGTGTACGGAAAATAGGTGATTTTTTGAGTGAAAAGAACTCGTAGTCTGGCTTTGCGGACCCTTGGACAGAGTTTGAGCCGAAGAACTTGCCTTGGAAATTTGATGGATGACAGGGTATATCTCACTTATTCAGATTAGTGAAGATGAAACACCTCATTTCTCCCAGTTATTTTACAGAATTTTTTGAAATTTGAATTTTAACACACGTCTCTATGGGGAATTATTTACCCGTGTGAGCCCTACAGTGCTCACCTACGCCCTCTATAGTGTCTGTTTAGGTATGGCACTGCTTGTATTTAGAAGTGTACAGTAATTCCTATTATGTCGTATGTTGCCTTGATTTGATTCGGCAGGTACCCGGTATCATGTGCCTTCTCATCGTCCGTATTCAAGTGTGACGTTTGATGTTTTGTTTGAGATTGGGCTTCAGGTTACAATTTTTTTTTTTTTTTTTTTTGGATAATGAGAAACTTCTTGTGAAATGTGCAAGAGCATAATACAAATGTATTATATAATTCTAAGAGGAATATATTCAGAGTTTGTTTGATGAAACTTGGTTTTGAAATGGCTGAAATTGCAAGTGAAAGCTTAAAATTGTATGTTTTTTATCATCTCAATTGTGGTTTCAAATCTATCTTGCAAAAAAGTTAAAAGCTGAATCCCCATCTCAACCGATACTATACCATCCCTTTATTGACTGTGATAAGACAGCAAACGTCTCACTATTGTGTATTTGCTCTTCTGTACTGGAATGTCGAGTTCAAATGAAGAGAGAGAAGTTGGTTGAAAAAAAAAAAAAGAATGGGGGGGGGGGAGGAGGGAGTGATGTGGAGGGCGCGAACTGTGTGATAAATTAGATGATAAACCTGTTTAACCTCCTGCCGGAGTTCCCACCGGAGTGGTGAGCAGACGGACGGATGCAGTGCAGAAAGTCGATGCCCCTCCCGCTGTTGTAGGGTTGTCATGGGGCGAGAATATACCAGACTAATGATTCCCGAGTGAAGAAGATGGGGGATGCGGATGTAGGGAGGGGGACGGAATGAATTTGTACGCCCCATCCCTCTATGCTACTAATTCTGTATGGAACGCCATGTGTTGCACTTCTGGTTCACTTGCTGAACAGTTCAGCCCATGTGAGGGCGAAAGTTCAACGCAATGTGTCCCAAGTGAACCGCTGAGGGCAGACACATACTTCCCTCCTCCTACAGTATTTGAGGAAGAAACCCCGACGTTTCCATGGATACCTTGCAAAATAAACTGAATATAATAACATGGTTTCTGACCAGCAAGTAGCTAAACGATTCAGAACAAACCAGGCGTGATGCTACAATTAAGAACAACACAAAACAGAATGATATGAAAAAATCATATGTATACTTTATATCAAGGTCAAGGAGTCAATTTCACTCTATTTTTGATATGACCATAATCCGATATAAATCTTCTGCCTTTCAATTTTCTAATGACTTTACAAAAACTATTTTTGCGGGGTTTTACGTTTTGAAAATAATTGTAGGTTAACTGCACTCTATCTAGATAGAATGGTGGCATATGGCGGAGACGGTATGATTTGTTGACATCTGAGGAATTGGGTATGGATTATTGTATCTGTCATAAGATGGTATATACATTGTAGCTTGTGCTGTATATAGGTTATTACATAACCTTTCACGTTTATAATGCAAATTTTGCTGCGTGATAAGAAAAAAAAAAAAAAAATAGAATTAAGTGTTGACGAGAAACCGATAGGGAAGTTCTCATTTCACATTTTCAAACTAAGGAGAAAATCGATGCGATTCTTGACACTTAAATTGTAAAATGTAACCTATTTACCTTATCACTGTTGTGGAAATTGAAGTTTACATGATTGAAGACGGACGGGGTTTTGTAGTTGTCATAATGATTAATATTCTCTTCAATTCCCCCTCTCTCTCTCCCTCTGATTTCTCCAGCAGCAGAAAACCCAGCTGCTGACGTTCATCTCCATTTGCAGCTTGCTCGTCTACTTCAGCTTCTACAACCGCGCCGTCATCGAGGACTTCTTCTCCACGTCACACGCGAACATGCTCCCCTTCGACCAGATGCAAGCGAGGCAAGGCGACGGCGACGGCGACGGCGGCCGTGACTCCCGAGCGGCCCAGAAGAGCGAGGAGCTCAGCGGCGGTTTCTACCGCGTCCCCGAAACTCCGGACACAAGTTTGCGGAGACTCGCCCGAGGCGTAAGACACACAGTCACGTTAAAGGGACTGTACAGTACTGGTTGAGGTGGGGATTCATGTTTTGAACATTCCTAAGTGAGATAACGAGAAACCTCTTATGAAACATGAAAGAGCATGTAATTTTAAGAAGGAACCAACGTTTATTTGATGAAAATTGGTTTTCAAATGGCTGAGATATCCAAAAAAGTGATAATAATAAAGGTGAAGGCTACGCCTTTTATTAGGATCTGTTTGTTTCACCTTGTTTTGGGATATCTCAGCCATTCCAAAACCTATTTTCATCAAATAAACTTTTGAAACCCCTTAGAATTGCATGCTCTTTGACATCTAATAGAGTGGTTTCTGAATATCTCGCAAAACGTTAAATGCTAAATCCTCACCTCGACCAGAATTGTACACACCCTTTATTAACTCTTTACTGCGAAACAACTTACCTATTACTAGTATACTCGTACACGATATCAATTAAATTCAAGTACTGGTTCTGAGCGATTTAAAGGTTCTCTGAAATACAACTGGATGTTGATTTGTGTTTATTTATGATACCCTCAACATCACTTTTTCGGTGAAACGAATATCTAGAAACATTCCATATATTTTTAACAAATTTTTCTTCATATTATTTGGATACGCCCACAAGAATCCTTCCAAGCAAATTCCTGTTGTGACGTCATCTGTCAATCATTGCTAAAGTACTGATATGTTTTACAAAAGACATTGGAATGCATCTTCCCCTCAACTCAGCTTAACTTGCATGTTTCTGTTACTAACAAAAGACATGGCGAGAGAACAGATCATATCAGTACTTTAGCAATGATTGACCTATAAGGTCACAACAGGAATAATGGTTTGGAAGTTTTTTGTTTTTTGTTTTTTACAGGAATATTGGTTTGGAATTTTTTTGTTTTTTTTGTTTTTTGTTTTCTGCCGGCGTATGCAAGTAATCTGAAGAAAATAGAAGAAAAATTATTTAAAGACGTAATGGAATGTTTCTAGAAATTCGTTTCACCGCAAAAGTGATGTTGAGGGTATCATCAATCAACACAAACCAACATCCATTTGTATTTCAGAAAACCTTAAAGTAAAACTCCACGTTCTCTTTGACTATTGTGTTAGAGTTGAACCAAACACATGGAACAGGTGAAATGTTTATAAGATAGGCCGTACATGATACATGATGTGGGATGTCATTCCTAGATTTCATAAAGTTAGGGCACGATTAGACATAATAGCAAGTGCAAATTTGATGAAGCCTTGTTGCCGTTACAGCACATGAAGTGCCCTAATGTTCACTGAAATTCCTAATTTTGAAATTAAAGCGAATTTATATGAAATACTGCCCATTACATTTTTTTTTTTAAACTGGGTGGGATCAGCAATCATAAATCTATTTTTAGAGAAAACTTACTTCCAGTCGCTGAATAATTTATAACCAAGCCAAACTTTATGCCATTTTCATGGACGCTATAATGCAAGATTATAGTCGATGATGTCATTTATAATCATATCATCCACAGCGTAATGGTATTAGAACATGTATTTGCTCCCACAAACGATAACTATATCAGTAGGAATCAAGTGAGAAAGCTGTGTTGAAAGAAATCGGCGAAATCAATGCAACATTGGAAAATGTAATGGTCGTTAGACATTTAGCATAACGCGCTCAGACGACCTGGTAAAATGTTATGATTTTTTGGTTTATTTTCTATTTACGATGGCATCAACTACTTTGTATATGCTCGGATTATGTGACGTTACCCGAGCCATAAATAATGTGTTTTGTAAAAGAAAATGTCAAAGTAGTTACAAATCACTCTTAAAACAAAAGAGAAGGATTTCGTGAGTTACGACACAGTCACAATTACGTGCAGAGCGATCTTTTCCTATAAATGTCATTGAGCGTCGTGATGATTGATTAGCTGACATGAAACTGGTCGCACGATCTTTTCCGATGACATTCCCAGTTCAGCGATATTTGTATATTTCTTCACCCTGATGGGTATGTGCATGCATGCGTGCGTTTGTGTGAGTGTGTCTGTGTGTATGTTTGTGAAGAGAGTGTGTGTTCTCCAAAAGGGTTTCGACATCATGTACTTTTTTCCCGTTAGGCTATCTTAGACCCCGTTTACACCAACCGAAAGGCCGGCCTTTCGGTTGGTGTAAACGCACAAAAGTCGAAATGCGGTACCAAATGGGGTACCAAATTGCGGTACCAAATGGCGGCCCGAGACGAGGAGGTAGTCTCGGGCCGGCCTCGGGCCGGCCTTTCGTTGGTGTAAACGCAAGCGGACCCAAATGCTTGCCTTTAATAGTTGTTTACCATTTGAGCGCCACAAACGACGAAAATAAAACATGCGGGAAGGGATTTCTCTCCGAGGCCGCTGCTCGACAAGGCAGTGTAAACGCACGAAAATGCGAGTCCAAGGACCGCAAAGCGGACCGGCCGGTCGGTCCGAGGCCGGCCCGTCACTGTAAACGGGGTCTTACTTTATCGGCGATGTGAATTGACAAAAGATACTCTAATTGCAAGAAAAGCCCATAAGAACCACTGTAATCAGGTCCTCCAATACTTCCTGTTAAAAAGGAGGCAGAAAGATGATTGTTGCGAAAATACTCCATTATGCTGAAACGGCGAGTTTTTGAACACCAGAACAGCGGCACTGTGGAGGTAGTATTAATGAAAAAGTGTCTTAGATAGTCTGTCAATGATGTCTACCGAGTTTTGAGAGCTCTCCGAGCACGTTGAGTGTGTAGAATATGAATGTTTAATATTCTTACAGTTATGTTCTGTTAGTTCTTGTTCATACCTGATCAAAAGGCAAGCAGAATCTTTGTGCATGCATTGACTCATTGATAAAGCTAAACTCGCACTCATAAACACCTCTTGAGATAAATTCTATTCAAATAGGGATAATGATGAAAGGTAACTAAGTACAAGTGCATTTGAAATATGCAAACTTATTTCATTTAATTCATTGGTTGCTGCAAATTTTTCATGAGCAAAGTTATGTATATTTATCTACAGGGATCGGCACTCGCCTTTTTCCCTCTAGGGCCGTTCGGGCCACTAAAATTTTGGTGGCTCGAAATAAAAGTACATATAGAAATTCCTTTGGAATAATTTCGGATGCCCGATCGGACTTTTTTTTTCGGGGGGGGGGGTGGGATTTAGTGGCCCAACATCGGTTTTTAGTGCCCTGGGCGACCAGGCCAATGAAATCTCATGAAATCCCATGAAAGGGATTTAAAAGGACTGTTCAGTACTGGTTGAGGTAGGGATTCAGGTTTATGACATTCCTAATGAGATAATAAGAAACCTCTTGTGAAATTATTATGAAAGAGCATGTAATTCTAAGAAGGATTCAATGTTTATTTGATGAAAATTGGTTTTCAAATGGCTGAGATATCCAAGAAAGTGATAATGATAAAAGGCGACAGGCCACGCCTTTTATTAGGATCTGTGTTTCACCTTGTTTTTGGATATCTCAGCCATTTCAAAACCGATTTTCATCAAATAAACTTTTCATACCCCTTAGAATTGCATGCTCTTTGACATCTAGAGTGGTTTCTGAATATCTCGCAAAATGGTAAAAGCTAAATCCTCACCTCAACCAGAACTGTACAGTCCCTTTAAGACCTTTTTGTTTCGATATGGCTACTTCTGGTCGTCTGATGGAAAATCTCTTACATCCGTCAGCAATATAAGTTTGGAGTTCACTGACACAGCTGCAGACAGCAGTATTATAAATATAGCACTTCTCCTCCCCGTCGGCCGTAATGCCGACTCACTTGAAACCAGGATATTACCTGGATATCAAGGACAAAGTGCCGGAAAAGTTATCCTATGGGTCAACCTCCGAAATGTGGATATATGAATAACCCAGATTTGTTTATTTCATATCTTTCTGTGTATCTATAATTATCTTATTATGTTTACATTATGTATCTACTATATATATATATATATATATATATATATATATATATATATATATATATATATATATATATACGTACATGTGTATATGTAATATATATATTTACATATACACGTGTGTGTATGTGTGTGTGTGCGTCCTTGCTAATCTTTCATACTGTGCTCCGGAAGTAGTTTGCAGCATTCCGGTTCAAACAACCGTTTGAAATGCTCCCTGTGGTTGGATGATATAACGACCTCGGTACTCCGAGCACGGTTATGGCAACGGTCCTGTTTTTGTTTGTTTGTTTGTTTGTTTTTGTTTGTTTTTGTATTTTTGTTTTTGTTCTTTTTTTTTTTTTTTTTTTTTTTTTTTTGCTATATGATGGGCCAAAAGGAACCATGTGTGGTTCTGTTGAGATCACTTTCCTGCTAATAATTTTGTAACAAAATGAATCTTCTGCATTTTGTTACAAAATGAATCTTCTACATGTTGCTCTTGAATTTGACATAACAATAAAATTGTAGATGATTTTGTACCGAATCATTATTTTTCTTTAAGAGAACCAGACATGGTTCCTTTTGGCGCACCATAGCAATGCCGTTACCGTGCTCGGTGTGCCGAGGTAAGAATGTCAACGATAAGCCTTGTTAGTCTTGCAGTCCGAAGTTTGATTCAGTGTCCAAGCTATTATGACAATTATCACTCTGAGCTAATGTTGAAAATCAATGGGTCTCATTAAACAGCCCTAAACGTTTAGCTAGTTGGTAAGGAAGAAAGAGTACTGAATAGGGCCTTCATTTCTTAGTGCAAATTAAAGGGATGGTACAGTATTGGTGGAGATGACAATTGGGCGTTTAACTTTTTGCGAGATACCAACAAAACACTTATGAAATAGTACAGAGCATACCATTTCAAGAGGAATTCAAAGTTTATTTGATGAAAATCCGGTTTGGAATAACTGAAACATCCAAAAACAAAGTAAAACAAAGCGATCGTAATGAAATGTGGGTCCCACACTTTATTAGAATCGCTCTGTTTTGGATATCTCAGCCATTTCAAAACCAATTTTCATCAAATAAACGTTGAAATGCTCATGGAATTACATGCTCTTTCATATTTGATAAGAGGTTTCTCATTATCTCCCCCCAAAATGTTAGAAACCAGAAATTAGAACTCTACCAAAACTATACGATCCCTTTAAGTACAAGAGGGAGAGAAAAAAAAGGAGCGAATGAATTGCTTAACAAACAAGTAGATGAATGAATGAATAGAGTAATGATTAGATGAGTGTAGGACAGGAGATAGTTAAGAAAAAACAAAATAACAAAACAAAAACCCACAGTGTTGTCATGAAAAAAAAAAAGACACGACCTCTTCTAAAGACTATACTCGCAGTGCTATCAAATGGGAACAACATGTGCGAAAATATGAAAAGATGTTCTTCATTAGTTTCACTTTTCTCTCCCCTAACCCTTGTGTTCCTTTCTTTCTGTTCATTCCACCCCCTTCTCCTTTTTTTTTTTTTTTTTTTACAGCTATTTCAAAAACTTCCCGAGCCGTTTTCGAAGAAGTACAAGAACCCCTGCTGGAACGTGAGGCAGAGACCCCGCCAGTGCCTGCCCTACTTCTACCTTATCGGGATGCCGAAGTGCGGCACGACGGACGTGTGGAACAAGCTCATCGCCCATCCCCACATTGTCGAGACCGGCAAGGAACCGCACTGGTGGAGCAGGGTTCGAATAGGTGAGCACATCGTCGGGGGAGGAGGGAGGAGGAGGGGGAGGAGGGGGAGGAGGAGGGGGGGGGGGGGGGGGACGACGGAAGGGAAGAGGCAGAAGGAGGTGCTACTTTTTCAACTCCATGTACGGTCTCCATGGTTACCAGATAGATCTGAAACTTCCAGTAAGAAGGCGAGAGGGGGTAAGCGCGATGCTCAACAAGAAGTCATTATCTACACACACAGCTACAAAACATCATGGTCAAACATGATGGTGATGGTAATAATGATATTGATAATCATTACGGAAGGAATATTAGTCTTTTGTGTCAATTTTTATTGTATAGCGCGTTTGGCATTGACGTGGCAGTTAAACATGATTAGAAGAACTGGAGGAGCAAAGTTTGAAATCTTGGGTAAGATGACTTGCAAGACCTTCCACGAAAACTGGGAACACGGGAAGTTTCGAGTAAAGTAGAGCACCCACATTCCGCAGGAGGCTCCTCCATTACAGATTAATTCTATTTCTTTAGGGTCCGGACAAAGCCTGCCTGATTATTATTATTATTATTATTATTATTATTATTATTATTATTATTATTTATTTATTTAATTTTTTTTTATTTTTATTTATTTATTTATTTTTTTTTTTTTTGGGGGGGGGGAAATAATCCTCTCCCATTTATCAACCTATCTCATGCGTGTAGCACTCAAGTACTTATCTCTCCTGGGTCCTGTTTTTTGAAGAGTTAGAATTGATTATATAGTTGATCTTAACTGTAAGTCTATGGCAGCCTGTGTGGTAAGGAAATTTAAAATCGGTTTTTTCTTTTAATAAAACGGGGCCCTGATGTTATAAGTTCTTAGGAACCTCCCTGTTTTTGATGTACACACGTTGGCTGTCCTGGTAAAATAGGTTGGTATATTTTTCTTCTTTTTTTTTTCAACGAAGAGGTCAACTTTAGCCTCACCGCTAAGGACAAAGGTTGCGATCTTTTACGGTGGTTTAACTTTAGCAAGACTGGAGTTTAGAATTGCTTTGTTGTTCCCTGTAAAGGGAAATTCACCCCTGACTATATGCTGATATAACAAATGCAGAAATATTAGTAGAACAGGTTATAGATCATTTGCAATATAAGCTTGGTAAACGAACGCAGTGAGTATTATGACGTCATCACTATGACGGCTACGTCACAAGTTCCTAGCCGTGACTAGTCTTTGTGAACTGATTAGGGTCTCAAAATGAAATAATGGTGCATCACTTGTTAATTAACCCTCTGCCTACCGCGTAACAGTACCTGCTCATAGGTTTGTGTGTAATATTTTGTGCACATTTGATTCATTGACACAAAAAGGGTTGATAAAGAAAACCTCCCGACTCGTCTGCTGATTCTTTTTTTCCACCGAGTGGAGCTCCTTTAGTTTTAAGCTACACTGGAGCAATAACTTCCTGATGATGTAAATTCGGAACAAAAAGGGGCGTTACTTTTATCAAATCTCCGAAGTCTCCGTATAGTCTTTGTGATTCCTGGTATAAAAAAAAAATGTCCGAAGTCATCCGACACAAGCATTCTCTTATAAGTAAAATTATGTACGTACTATCTATCTATCTATATATATATATATATATATATATATATATATATATATATATATATATATATATATATATATATATATATATATATATATATATATATATATATATATATATATATAAGTAACAAAACTGCAACAAAGTTCATGCTGTATTCACCAACGGTTTATTTCTTCACACAAATTTTCGAGCGTCTCGCCGCCCTTTCTCAAGTGTTGATACACTTGAGTATCAACACTTGAGAAAGGGCGGCGAGACGCTCGAAAATTTGTGTGAAGAAATAAACCGTTGGTGAATACAGCATGAACTTTGTTGCAGCTTTGTTACTTATCTTTTTATCTTGCCAACACGTGGACTACCTTATCAACATATATATATATATATATATATATATATATATATATTTTTTTTTTTTTTTTTTTTTTTTTTTTTAATAATATGCTGAGGGGAGGAGGAGGTAATTCATCAGTATTTAAGTTTCTGAGTATCATGTAGGCTTTGGATGATAGGTTTGAAAGTAAAGTACACACAAAGCAACCACATATACGAGACTAAACACACAAGCAGACACCCCCCCCCCATATGTCACAGATGTGTTTATACAATACGTTGCCTTGTTTCTCATTACCGAGACCGTGTCTGTGCTTCATCACACACCCACGCATCAAATCCATTGTAAATAACAATTTGTCGTGTTTGTGCGGTTTGTTTCTTAGAAAACAGAATCCTCCCCCCCCAAAAAAAAAAAAAAAAAATCCAAAAATTACCAAAATCTTTGTCATGGCGTGATGACGAATGTTTCCTAGGTCACGGTAAGGTTTTGAAGCTGTTCTAATACTGTGGTGAAGTCTCTGAACCAGAGCGGAAGTGATAGTCAAATGAATTAAAGTCGACATTTTCTCGAGAACCAAGCCAATACGCACAAAAGTCGACTACTTGCTGGTTAGTGGGGATATAGGTTTACCGCAAAGGAAACAATGGAATCGTCAAAAGCAAAAACGTTGCGCTCGACGTCTTTGATGAACGCTCGTATAGTAATGATGATAATGATAATAATAATAATAATAATAATAATAATAATAATAATAATAATAATAATAATGATAATAATAATAATGATAATAATAATAATGATAATGATAATAATAATAATAATAATAATAATAATAATAATAATAATAATAATAATAATAATAATAATAATAATAATAATAATAATAATGATAACAATAATAATAATAATGTGCTCAAGGGGCAACGCCCAACATGACGCATCCTGGCTCTCACCCCGCCGCCGAACTCGAACCTCTGTGATTGCAAATCAGATATACCTCACCGACTTAAGTCGTTCTCAAGGTTCCTACCCCATTTCTTTCTCTAACACCTGCAGCTGATGTCTTCATTTTAGTTGTTATCTTCTTTCTTTCTTTTCCTGTTTAATGTATTCTATGTATGTAGCCGAGTTGAAAAGAGGCTGGGACAGACTGAACGAAGATCCAGGTACTTACTACAAGAGGTGGGCCAACGCTCTTAACAACTATGCCGAGGCCTCCAAGCAAAACATCAGCAAAATTATCGTTGGTAAGCCAGGCGTTTGTTGGTATGTATGTATGCGTGTGTGTTTGTTTGTTTCAATTCAATTCAATTCAATTCAATTCAATTCGATTCATTTATTTTTTTGTCTTTATGTTATATTGAAAAATTATACAAAATCACACTATTTAAAACAATTTACATGATTAAAATAACACAATCTCTGAACAATGTAAAGTAATTGTTAAAATTGATTCATTTATTTTCATTCTTGTTTATGCACAAGACCAAGAGACCAGGCGCCATATTTGGTACAATTTAATCCATGAGATGGAAGAGTAGCTGCCCTGTATAGGGTGATGGCCACGGAATTCAAATCCCAGGATAGTTCTTGTGTGTGTGTGTGTGTGTGTGTGCGTGTGTCTTTGTATGATGTTTTGTTTTGTTTCTGTGAACATTTCTGTTTCTATGATATGAAATGGTATGAAATTATCAAAAAAAAAAGTGTGTGTGTGTGTTTGTTGTTGCTTTGTTGTTGTTGCTGCTGCTGCTGCACTTGTTGTTATTGTTGTTGTTTACTATAGCTCTATCATAATTGGCGGTACGTAACAGCAACCGCCAATTATGATAGAGCTATAATTACTCTCGGGGGAGCTGGGAAGTGATGACTTTTTTAATTCGCCGTTTCTTGTTGTTTGTTGATTGCTGGGTGGTTGTTGTTGTTGTTGTTGTTGTTGTTGTTTTACCTCGAAAACTACGGAAAACATCGAAATTCCATAGCAATGTTAATTTGGGTTCGGTTTCCGTAATATTTCTACCGGTTTGTTCGTTTGATTTTACTCTGTATATCAGTACCATCATTCCTAAAAGTATGGTGTGAATTTCAAATGTAACCAGTAAAACACACATGGGGGGGGGGGTAATAACTTAATGTGAATTGATAAAAAGGGCGGGTAAAAAGAGAAGGCAGGCGGTAGAAGTGAGTTCAGACATACGAGCTTTTTTTGGGAAAAAAAATATTGCATTCTCAGGCAATAACCTGACAGAGACGAAACAAAATATTCTTGTTTTCGTTTTCTCACATTTAGATTAATGACAATTCAATATAAATTTTATTGGTTTGTGGTGTTGGCACATTAAATGTGATAAAATCCGAGACTGAGTATTCTCGATCGCCCAACAAAAATGATAAAAAAAAAGAAGTTAGCAATTTTATGTAAGCTCCTTTTCTCATCGACCTGGTCTTAAAGATTGTGTCAATTCAATTCATGTCAATACAGTTCAATTCAATTCAATTCAATTCAGTTCAATTCAATTCAATTCAATTCAATTCAATTCAATTCAATTCAATTCAATTCAATTCAATTGTACTGAATTGAATTGAATTGAATTGAACTGAATTTAATTGAATTGAACTGTATTGACATGAATTGAATTGACACAATCTTTCAGACCAGGTCGATGAGAAAAGGAGCTTACATAAAATTGCTAACTTCTCTTTTTCAATCATTTTTGTTGGGCGATCGAGAATACTTAGTCTCGGATTTTATCACATTTAATGTGCCAACACCACAAACCAATAAAATTTATATTGAATTGTCATTAATCTAAATGTGAGAAAACGAAAACAAGAATATTTTGTTTCGTCTCTGTCAGGTTATTGCCTGAGAATGCAATATTTCCCCCCCCCAAAAAAAAAGCTCGTATGTCTGAACTCACTTCTACCGCCTGCCTTCTCTTTTTACCCGCCCTTTTTATCAATTCACATTAAGTTATTACCCCCCCCCCCCCCCCCCCCATGTGTGTTTTACTGGTTACATTTGAAATTCACACCATACTTTTAGGAATGATGCCACTGATATACAGAGTAAAATCAAACGAACAAACCGGTAGAAATATTACGGAAACCGGACCCAAATTAACATTGCTATGGAATTTCGATGTTTTCCGTAGTTTTCGAGGTAAAACAACAACAACAACAACAACAACAACCACCACCACCCAACAATCAACAAGCAACAAGAGACGGCGAATTAAAAAAGTCATCACTTCCCACTTCCCCCGAGAGTAATTAGAGTAACTGATAGATCATTAAGCAGACTGCAGTAATTTTCATGCGAAGGATACCCTTTATTTGTATTAATGTTGTTTCATGTCAAAACAGGAAATTTCATGCAGATTTCCGTAGAGGTTAGTGGGTAACTTGTATGGTGATGACGTCATTTCCTCTTATTTGCAAACTATGGTTTTGACTGTTATCACTACCGGTATTTCGTGAAAACAAAATTCGTCGACCTTCGTAATATTAGGTCTGAATTAGATGAAACCTCTGCCATTAATTGATCGTCTGCCTTTGCTCTGTTTATGAAAGCGAAACTGATAAACTGTTTGGGTTCACTACATTAAAATACATACATTCACTTCATTCAAAATCAACCTGAACAGGTGGTGGAGAATTGTACTTTCATGCTGTAAATATCATTATTATAAAATGACAGAGCAGATTGAAAAAAAAAATGATTTATTTTGCCTATCACATAATTTTGTTTATGACTGGTCATTAGTAAAGTATAATGACCGGTGATCAGCACTTTCACGTCGTGATTCATAGTAGCCCTACATGAACGGGCGAGATTCGATCGTTTTCTTTTCTAGAGGAAATGACTGCTGCAGAATTTTAACAAACGACAAGAACCGGCTTCAATTTTTTAATAAAACAAATAATACACAACATTTTTCTGAAGTAAAATTGCCCACTTTCAAACAGTCCTAACGCACCCTCGGCTCTCACCTCGGGCGTATAGACTGCATCTTGCTTGGATAATTCTTACTAATGCTCTCACTGATATGTATTTTGACTCTTCAATACCAACTGTTGTCTCGGCCCTTTGCTTGACAGGGGACGGCTCGGCCTCTACGATGTGGGATAACCAGCATTGGAAACTTTTTTACCCGAACTTGGACACAGGACCGCCCCACGTCAACGGGGAGCTGATCGTTACCATCCAGCCAGACGCACGAGCCATTGCAATACTGAGGAATCCCGCAGACAGGTGAGCCTGATATCCCCTTTGACCGCTTCCCCGTGACAAAATGTGGTGGAGTTGGGAATTGGGGGTCCCCCCCCCCCCCAATGTAAAGATGATAGACGTACATGTTTAGTAAACTGGTCTTTAACTAGGTCCAAATTGCTAATGTATTCAAATCTACGGACTCTCACTTCATGGGCTTGAGACAATTTGGCGATATCGCGCTGTTAGTAGGTGTAAATGCGACTTTGGTGTGACTCGAGTCTCCCTAGTCGAGGACGTCTCCACAAGGTCTCCAAAAGGTCTCCACGAAGTCTCCGCGACGTCTCCTGGAAAGTAACTGACTTTCCGGGGAATTACGAGAAAATCAAACATGTTCGATTTTTTCGGAGACTCTTTCCAGTTTCAAGCTGGTCACGGAGACGTCTCCGCGACGTCTCCGTGACGATGTCTCCTTCCAGTCGCGGAAACTAATCTTTGTGAGCGAGGTCTCCGAGACGTCTGCGCGACTTTTGCGAAGACCCATCAGCGACCTACCGGAGACGTTGCGGAGTTATCTTGGAGGTGGTCGTCGGGACGTCTCCACGACTTCTGGACGAGTAATTGTTACCTTATTTGGAGACGTCTCTGAAGTCGCCCTGTAGTTTCCTTCTTGGTGAGAGCGCAGACCAATTTTTGGTCCCTCGAGTCGCACTAGTCGAGACGAAGTCTCCTTCAGTGAGATTATAATCCTTTTACTTTTTCTCTTTTGCTCCAGAAGTACCTAGTATAGAGCATATAATAGACTAGTTTACTGAAATTATTCAAATCTTATGCATAAAGTGTGTGAGAAAACAAAACAACCATAAAAGTTGAATACGTTTAATCTATAGTGCTTATGGAACATGATGTATTACTTTTACAACTCTCCCTCCCCCCCCCCCCAAAAAAAAAGAAATGTACATGTGTATATAAAATGAAGACACTCATAACACACACACACACGCACACCCCCAAATTTTCCGCAGCATGCGGTCTTCCACATCCACTACCATTCCCTTCCGTACGCACGCACAGTGCACGTTTCAGGAATGCGAACAGTCTCTGGTGTACAGTGGGTCGTCGCGCCGTCGGCAATGTCCTATTATGTCGTCATGAAGCCTCTTCTGCAGGATCGCTTGTCTGTTGTTAAGAACACAGTTTATATTTTGATTGACAAGTCTGGCAGTCAAGGATAACATTGTTATGGTCTCATGGATCATTTCTGTGTATTTTATCATTTTCCCTTTATTTTGCTTCACTTGTTATCGTCCTGAGATTGTTGAAGGTGCGTGGAAAGGTCCAGGGTTACAATAATAATGTTAATGACAACACTTCGACTGTAAATGTTGCACTTTTCCAAAACAACAGTCTCCTTTATGGCACAAGCCAGTATAGCTGTGGACGTCATTGTCACAGTTTTGTCACGAAGGAAATATAACCGCAATATTCGTCAAGGACTTTTGGTGTACTATAATAGTAGTGGATAGCTTATGATACCCACAACATGCATCTTTATTTTCTGTGTTGTAGTGTTTCTTCGCAGGGTTTTTCTTCTTTTTTTTGGGGGGGGGGGGGGAATTAATGTCGCAACCGAGAAAGGAAGTCATGCGGAAGTATGTTTTATCTCATGGTTGACAACTTTCCTAGGGATTAAAATTGTGATAAATATTATTGTATGATCATCAACAAACCCTTCGCAAAAAGATGTGTATATTTCCACTTCGTGTAATATAGTGCTATACATTCATTTCTGAACCTGTTAACATTTGGGTCACCGCCAACGTACACCCGCACCTTTTCCCTTTTTTGCTGCTCTGTTTTTGCCCCTCAGCTCAAAGGATAAGAGTAATTAAGTTATGAAATATCAAGAATCAAACCTCATCACTCATTGTAATTATGAATTACTGTTTTAACGTAAACCTCTATGGATAAATTTGGTAAATATAAATGAAGTCATGAACCAATATGTCTGCTCAATAGACAGTGTTTATCATTTTGATTTAAACTTAAATAACGACAAAAATGCAAACCCACATGCGAAACCAATTAAAAAAAAAACAACAACAAAAACAGAAAAGAAATGTGTCAACTGTACTAACGGAACAACGAATGACAACATGAACAGGAACTATTTCGATTGAATTAGCATCATTTTCAAACAAATACAGATAGGCAGGAAAAGTGAAAGGCCGTTAGAGCAGGATGTGCCGAGGTCGCGGAGACATCATGGTCGTGTGCTGCTTGGCAATCCACCAGTCATGGTGTGAATAAAAAAAAAAGAAGTATTGAATGAAAAAAACAAAATCCCTGAACACAGTGCACTATCCGTCCTGCATCCTTCGTGCAAAGGACTTCAAAATAAACGACCCGAGGATCCGGTGTAGTTGTGCTAGTAACGCATAAAACCTGCTGGAAGATGAATAAGTAACTACTGCCTGTCGAAATATCAACTGACAGAAATATTTTTTTTTTTTTTTTACAGAAGAATTTTTGAATTTTACGAAGCATGATACTGTGTGTACTCAAAGACCTTATCTCATGTATACGTCATTGGATATATCAGCCTTTATTTGTTCACTATATAATGATTATACACATAGATATATTTATGCACGAACGTTTGGTGAGAATGAGGAAAAAAAGAATAGGCGAATGGCCAAACTAGTGATTGTGGGCCTAGGTTGATATAGGTGAAATTGTTGTTGTCATGACAACATTGGTGTTAAGAAGCCAAATAAGGCAATCATAATAACAATTTGGTAATCGCTACGAGAGTTAGGATCCGTTCCTCGACGTAGTAGATCAGAAAGATTTATGTGCGAGGGCATCAAATATTGCACGGCCAGCGTGGATGAACTCCGGGGTCGATTTTGCGAATCGTGACCCGGAACAAGCGTGGCTAGGTAAAGTCGCATCAGTGCAGAGTTCGCCTACGACTTCGAATTGATTATTTATCTTCTCTGAACGAGGTAGTTTGTCTTTTTCTGACCCCCAGCGTTTGACAAGAAACCACGCAGGCAAACAAACTTTGCATGCATCATAAATCATTACCAGAAATGGAGCAAAATATATATAAAAAGAGACTGGAAAATCTTGTATTCCTCTGCACTGTCGAAGGCTTACCTACGCCTGGTAGCCCTGTTAGTTAGGTCTCGACCTGTCTTTTCATCTCTACTTTGTTGCTGTGTTATGATCTATTTTAATCTTTGTCATGCTGAATCAAAATTATTTTGTATTTGTTTAGATGTAGACACGTTTGAATGCCGAATAACTGATGATGATGATGATGATGATCATAATGATAATAATGATGATGATAATTATAACAATATTATTATTATGATAATAATTTTCCATATTTAGAACGTTTTATACTCGCATATACGAGTGTATAACAGAGAATGTACAAACGTTATTATGTAATCCACAGTTTTATCCTGGTCAGCTTTTGACTGTCGTATATTGGAGAATCCCCCTTAGCGACGATACGCTGGTCATTGTGATGGGGTATAGCTAGATATTGATTATTATTCTTTGATATCAGACAAATAAATCAGAATTGTCTTGAGGGTTAAAGCAGATCGAGATATCCTTAACTTTTGTTCCTAATCTATACTGGATATTTTTCCATCGTCGTGTGATATTATTGTTTTTATCTGAACTTGTAGCTTTATAGGCTTATGCTATATGAGAGAAGCATTTTGTCCGCGTTGGTCTTGTTTGTTCGAAGATTTATGAATGCACTTTCTGTCTTTATCATGTTTTTTTTTTTTCAGATTGTACTCCGACTACCTATTCTTCACAGACGAAAGTATGTTATCGCCGCAACATTTCCACGAGAGAGTTAAAGTCAGCATCATACGCTTTCACAAGTGCGTGGCAAAATTGGATCTACGCACGTGTACGTACAGCACAAGCAGCATTAGTAAATATGTGGTGAGTATGTAATTGTTGCGCCGCTCAGATGCTCATTCTGTGTCAATGTGCTATCAATAATAATTGTCAGTAACGCGTTATTCTACCAGCAATATTTTATGTGTGGTACCCCTGGTATTACTGCCATGATATTCCGCGTAGTAGTACTGGCTTTGACTCTGACGCTATTCCACAGCACTCTTAGACAAATAACTGCGTCTTTTCATATACTCCTACTAAAATACTACTACTGCTACTAAAATACTGATATAATACTACTACTACTATTACTACTACTGCTACTACTACTACTACTACTACTACTACTACTACTATACTACTATTACTATTACTACTACTGCTACTACTACTACTACTACTACTACTACTACTACTACTACTACTACTACTACTACTACTACTATACTACTATTACTACTACTTTTACCAGTATGTAAGTAATAATATTAGCAGTGGTATCAGTACAGCAGGTTGAAATTTTCTTCTACTGCTACTACTTGTGGCAGCTCTACTACTCTTACTCTGTCTGTCTGTTTGTCTGTTTGTCTGTTGTCTCTCTATCTATCTATCTATCTATCTATCAATCTATTTGTCTGTCTATCACTATCTATCTTTCTATCTGTCTATCTGTCTATCTATCTGTCTATCTATCTATCTATCTGTCTGTCTATCTATGTATCTATGTATCTATCTATCTATCTATCTGTCTATCTATGTATCTATGTATCTATGTATCTATCTATCTATCTATCACTATCTATCTATCTATCTATCTATCTATCTATCACTATCTATCTATCTATCTATCTATCTATCTATCTATCTATTTCTTTTCTCGCGTTGTGGCCTTCCAGAGATCTGTACACACGTAGCTCTCTCCGTCCTTGCGCGACTTACGTTCTTCCCTTTAATGTTTGGAATGCAACTTTATCTGTTGTATGTCGCCCGATGTCATCCATCTTCTTCTCCCATCGTGGCCCTTTACCCCTCCACCCTCACATTAACGTCTTAAAGGAGTCCATTGTATGTCTCAAAATATCTTCCACCTGTTTCGCTGTTATGTTTCTTCCCTGCCCCGATCAGCTTTCTCCCCTGCTCAACTTTTCGCATAACTCTTTCACACTGTCGCCCTGTCAACTTTTGTCATTAATGCTCCTCTTTTTATTCTGTTGTCCTTCCTCGTGTTCTTGTTGTCTTCTTTTCATCGTCTTCGTCATCATCATCGTCGTCATCATCACCATCGTCATCATCAACGTCATCATCATCATCGTCATCATCATCATCATCATCATCATCAATATCATCATCGTCATCATCGTCATCATCATCTTCATCGTCTTCATCATCATCGTCATCATCATCATCATCGTCATCATCATCATCATCATCATCTTCTTCATCCTCTTCTTCTTCCGCCTCAATATACTCTTCAATTCACAACTACCACGTTTTATTTCATTACCATTTTTAAAATATGCATTTGGCAAATATTAATTTGTTTACTGAATCATGTTATTGCCTGTCTATTATTGTGAGAGCAGGCATACTTCACACATCGACAGAAAGTGTCCAATTTTGTTTCCAACTTCTTGAAGAACTAGCACCCTCCCCCTCCCCATATGAAAATTATTTCAATGGAAATATTCCTTTGCTGGAAAGAATGATAACAGAAAGATAGAATTATACCCAAGTTTCTTTCTACCAGTTCGTTAGTATAAGTTCGAAGGTTAGGATGGGCCATGAATTTATTATAGTCTTCCTTCTCACGCATGAAGGCCCAACTCGTCGAATGACCTGCCTGCCAACTCATGTGTGGCCTCGAAATGCAATTCCATTCGATTTGACTATAATCGTGATGGAGGCCACTATCTTGATGGTGGATATATTGGCTGAATAGATCCATCCCGTGACTTTAAAGGGATTGTCTAGTTTTGGATGAGAGGGTGATTCAGCTTTTAATTTTTTCAAAGCGATAATTAGAAACCACTTAAATGAAATGTAGAAAAGCATACAATCTGAGAGGAATTCAAAGTTTATTTGATGAAAATCAGTTTTTAGATGACTGAGATATTAAAAAAACCCCCAAAGTAAAACAAAGTGGGCTTATAAAAGATGGGACCCCCTTTTATTTAGACCTCCTTGTTTTTGAATATCTCAGCCATTTCAAAACCGATTTTTGTCAAATAAATTCTTAATTCCTCTTGGAATTGTATGCTCTTTTATAAAAGCCCCCATTTCAGATAAAATGTTTCTAATTACCTCATAAAAAGTTAAAACCTGAATTCCCATCTCAACCAAAACTATACAATCCCTTTAACAAGCGTCTGTCTGGTATTTTCAGGAGTCCTTGACTGACTCATCCTTCCATACCGTCTCCAGCCAAAGGAATCTTACGGACAATGGCGATAGTGTGACCACCTCTTGATACTCGTATATCCGTATTCTGTCTGCAGCCCGTGTTGATGATGTCTATTCCTTTTCGTAGGTCTTTCCTTCTTTTTTTTTTTTTTTTTGGATTGTATGTAGGGCCTATACACACTTTTTTTTTCACAAAGAAATTTCATTCACTTGTCAACATTCAGGTACAAATAAATGTCACATAATGATGATACATAAAACAAATAGTACGGTTTGACATGCAGCTACAAACAGTCTAGTTAAAGGGGACCTCCGGATGATTTTCAGACTTTTACATCTGAACAACTATAATTCAGCTAAACTGAGTACAGAGTTTCAGAAATTATAGTGATTGGGATGAGGAATGAGATTTTTTTCAAAATTTATAACAAATTGCAATGAGCAAGGTTGATGACATGGCAGCCTCACCATAAGAATGCATGAGTTGGGGCTCACGGAAGCAGAACAAAAGAAGAAGGCATGCATAGATTCTTCACAGATGAACTTGTTGAGCAAGTGGTATTGTAATGGAATTGCACTGCTGCATTTCTGAAATATATGAGGCTCTGATGTCATCAACACTGTTCAGTGTAATTTGTTTGAGATTTTCAATTTAGTGGTTTCTCTGCTCAAGGACCACAACGAATTCCAGGAATCTATACATGGAGCTGTTGATTTATGTACTACATGATGTGAAATTATGGAAATCGTCCGGAATGTCCCTTTAATATGAATACGATTCCAGCTAATATCAGATACAAAACTTTCATTTTTTCTTGACATATATTCATCCACTTTCTTCGCCTGATTTAAAAAAATAACAAAATTGGCAAAAATGTAATTATTTCTTTTTGTTTCTGGCAGAAAATATAAAGTGCTTTGCATTAAAAAAAAACACAAACACGTTGCAACACTGAAGGTTTTCTGTAGAACCAAGTATTAAAGTTCTTCTAGTAATTTTAGTTTGATTCTGTAACATAATTTCCTGTATTTGAGAAATAAATATTTGTGTAACATCGCAATCCAAACAACAACAACAACAACAACAACAACAACAACAACAACAACAACAACAACAACAACAAGAACAACAACAACAACGACGACAACAAACCAAATGTGTAATTGTTTCTGTTGATCTTGAACAAAACGCGCAGAGGTCTGTGTTAGAGATTCCCATTATAAAAAAGTAATTTATCAACACCAATATTTCTGTGCAGAATTTTGTATTGAAAATAACGAAGTCTTTGATTCAGAGTATAGATCTATAAGGAATATTGTAAATATTAATCCAGTCTAAATTTTTGTGAGGTAATTATTTCTTCCCATTTCCTTTTTTGATTTAGATGGTCTTTCCTTCCTTTGTTCATCTCCCCCTTCCTCTGTGACCATGTCTGTGTGTGTATTTCTCTCTTCCTATATCTCTCTCAATCTCTTTTTTCTCTCTCCCTCCATCCGTTCTTCTTAGACATTTCTGTCATGAGAATAGCACACATGCGCCATGCATGTTCCATGGTCTCATATTAATAGTTCAAGGTATGTTGACATCATGCGGTTCATAATCGCGGTCGACGCAGATACACCCGCGGCCTCGGGAGGCGCAGCGAGTTTAAACAGTTGTCGAAAAGATGTTTGTCGAAGTTACAGTCGCTGTGTCTGTCTGTCTGGCTGTCTTGTCACGTTTTTTTTTTTTTTTCATTTTTAAAGAGTGGCGTACAAAATGGGAGACACTGCGTGTCTTTGTGTCTGTTTGGCTGTCTGGACACGTTTGTGACGCGAGGGTGGCGCGTCAGACACTCTTGTGTACGAAGGCTACATCAGCTGGAAAATTCCTCTGTGCCGAGTGGTCTGCTGCTGTCTCGTAACGAGATAGTAGCAATGAGCGAATGAATGAATGAATGAATGAATGAGTCAATCAATCAATCAATCAATCAATCAATCAATCAATCAATCAATCAATCAATCAATCAATCAATCAATCAATCAATCAATCAATCCACCCATCAGCCATCAGCCATCAATCCATCAATTAACCAATCAATCAACCAACCAACAATCAATCAATCGTTTAATCGACCAATTAATCAATCAACAATCGACTGACAAATCGACTTTTTAATCTATCAAACAGCCACCCAAACAGCAACCAATCAACAGCAATTATATACCCCTCACCGAAACAGAAACATATATCAACAAACATAAAAGAAAATACGATCAACATAGAAACTCGCTTGTCGCAAATATATTTCTTATTGGTATGGTTAGTCCTTGTCATGTGAGAAGCCAGCTAGTCATTCAAGCTAGTCGTTCAAGCTGAAATCACACTCATTTTCAAACTTTAACTTTTTTCCTTGAAAGCAGCACATTGTTATGATCTGATTATTCTCATTCTTTTAAAGGAAGACCGACAACAGACATTTCGTAAATGAATTAACCCTGTTGCCTTCGTGTGACATTGGCGGCCATCATTATGCCTGTGTGCTAAGTCTCATGAGCACTTAGGCGCTGGTAAAGTTGTCATTGAAAAATATCGAAAACGATTCGAAAACCAGCACCACCAACTTAGGTGGAAAATGAAAACTTGTGATTGCGCATTGCTTCATTCAAAATAGTTTTATAACACTCTTTCGACAGTACATATGGCAGCAAGGTGTAATTGTATTTCATAGTGCTTATGACAGCCGCCAGGTGAATAGAGATGTCTCGAATATTATGGCTATCAACTGTTCTTGTTGTTTTTCTTCTCTCCCACAGAGAATTGAGGTCGGCCTGTACAGCGTGTATATAGGGGACTGGCTCTCGTTTTTCCCGCGGAAAAGGCTAAAGATCATCAGCATGGAAGCTTGGCATCAGAATTGTCTTAAGTCACTCATTGAATTATACGACTTTTTAGAATTAGGTGAGAGAGCTCTTTCTTGTTTTGTTTTCTTTATTTTTTTTCAATGGCTCGTAATTCACAGGTTGCTAGAGCGTTTTCGAGACAGGAATCGTAGCTCATTTAAAGACAAAAAAACAAAAAAACAAACAAACAAAAGAGGGCAAATAGCAATATTTAACGATTGACCAAAAAAAAATTGCATTGTTTATGTCTCTCTCTTCATGATTCAGATTTTTTAATACTTTTTAAATCTTGTACCGTACGTTTAAAAATCAATCAGCCTGAATTGTGAATACGAGATAGAATGACGTCATGTTACGAATTTTCAGATGCAGTAACAGTCATTTTTTTTCATCTTTCACTGTATTATTAAGATTTTTTTTAGTAGGATTTTTTTTTCATGAATTTTACAATTGTGTTATGTGTTATTAATGTGAATTCAGACGTTTTACACTGAATTGTATTCAAGAGATTATGTATCTTTATGAGATTCGAAAACACGCTCAAGAGAAAAGGTAGAAATCAAATTACAATCTGGCTTCAAACTTGAACTCAAACTTGAACTCAGTGAGAATGAGAAACGATGGTCAAAAAGAAATGTTCTAGAAAAAAAAATTATTCTCGGAAAAAATTTTAGCAAGGAGGGGGTTACCTTTGATCAGTGTTTTGGATTTTTGTAATGGATTTCTTCTTTTAGAAAGTTTTGCTCATCCCCCCCCCCTCTCTCTCTCTCTCTCTCTTTTGCGGTTATACGAAGAATGTTTATCGTCTGGTAACATGGTTGTTAATGTTTAGTTTCATTCCACTCCCCCCCCCCCCCCTTTCCCGACGATTCTCGTAGAGCGACTTCCGCCAGCCGATGTCTTCCGAATATGCACGAACGACACGAAGAACATGCGATCTCCGGATAAGCAGCTGCTGGGTCCCATGCTGCCGGAGACGAAGAGACTCCTCGACGAATTCTACGCCCCGTACAACCGCGAGCTGGTCCGTCTCGTCGGCAACCCGGCGTTCATGTGGGCGGACGAGCCGACGGAAAGCGAGGAGACCAATTAGATAGGAGCGTGGAAGATAGATCTCTCTTCTCGCCTCACCCACACCCCCCCCCCCCAAAAAAAAAAAGAGAAAGAAAGAAAAGGCTGGACTTGTAGCGCCACCCATGAAGTGCATTGAAGAGCTTTCAATACTGCTACATGTCCCTCCCTACAATATCAATATAGCGTGTCGAAGACGCCTTGTGCAACCACGAATAATCCAGTGGATTGTAACGATGATGAGTTGTGTATTTATTTTATTTGCGGGATGAAGTGCACCGAGGCTTGACGAAAAGTTCTGACATTTTGATGCCAGCTATGCTGCAGTGCCACCGTTCATTGATGGTGTCTCGTTGTTTACAGTCAACTGACCGATGCCACACAATGAGAATCACCGAGCCGAAAGCCCCCTATAGCTCTCGACACATTAGACCTATAATGATTGGCGCCATATTTTCGTCGAAACGTGTGACAAGTTGCTGATCTCATGTTTTGCAACGTTCGCCGAGTTTTGGGCCTGGAGTGGGTTTTATGGTCTATAATTTCAAACAACTCAGGTGGTCAACATATCAAGGCATCAAAGTTATGATCTCAATGTTCAACCCCCACCCCCCAAAAAAATAAATAAAAAAAAAAGATCTCCTAACAAAATCGAAGGTTTTGAGCCTTAACCACCACCTGGTAGGTGCTCTGAAGATTCATTTTTGTTTATTCAGTGGTCCAGTGGTCCATTGGTCATGTGAGATACTACATTTATACCGGGTATCATTTTTAAGACTCCATATTCTGTCAGCGCACAAAGTTCTGGTTAACTGTCCAAAAAATTGCCTGTCAAACGAAATGAACTTGCTGTTATTGTTGCATAAACATTGATGACAAACATGAGTCAGAAAAGCGGTCATAAGCGATGAGTCCGGGAATACTTACTCCATATTGACCTGATCGGCTGATACCTGACTTGTGCGTTATTTTCTGATCTATTTTTGATTGCATCTGTTTGTGACACAAGTGTCCAGGAGTTGAGGGAAAATACAAAGTTCCTATAAACTCGGAAGGGAAGACTTTCCCAGCACAACCCACGGAGTTGAGCACAGAGAGAAAACAGGACAACTTAGACTAGTATACATGCGTTTGTTTATTTTGATTTGTGGGATATCTGTTGCTCAACAGCAACCACCTGGTTATAGTAACCAGACAGACAAATAGATCACTTTCTGAGAGAAAGAACCCACGTCCCTCACATTGTATCAAAACCTTTCATGCGTCTTTCCAACATTATCTTTGTTCAGAGCAGCAACTTATCGTGCGTGTCTTTGGAAAAAAGCCAAAAACATTGTTGAGTTGCATTGCGAATTTCTTATCGTGTTCAGTTTCCTCGTCTTTCTCTTATTCTGTTTGTTTTATGTGTTTGTTTGTTTGGTTGTTTGTTTGTTTTTGAAGGAATGAACATTCAAATTTACTTAACCTTGTCAACTCGTTTTGGAATGATTGTAGAAGTATGAACGAAATCGTTCATGATTAATACTGAAAACTTTCATCGGTTGGGGATGACAATAAATTTAAATGTTTAAGCTTCTACCAACCTTCGTCCTACTCCTGAGGACTTTCTCAAGCCTTAAGCAATGAGGTGTTGTCTTGCTGCCGTTGCCTGTCTTTGTTGATCACTGGACCATACATGGGTGAGAGGGTATAGCCAGAGTCTCTATTGAGAGCTGGATTAATCCTTCTGATCCAAAGTGATTCCTTTATTTTTCTTTTCAACCAGTTGCTTTCGAGGTCAATGATAAGAGCCTCATCCCATTCAATGTTATGTCCTGTAATGGACCATCTATCAGTGATCAACAAAGACAGGCAACGGCAGCAAGACAACACCTCACTGCATAAGGCTTGAGAAAGTCCTCAGGAGTAGGACGAAAGCTTGCCCACTGCAATTAAAGGCATAATTTACCATTTGCAGATGAAAGCATTAGTGCTTTAAAATAGTTCTAAAATGTGAGTTAGGGATAGAAACAACCACTGTTAAAATCTGAATCCGTATAATCGATGTTAAGTGTTGTTAAATACACAAAATGTGAACAATAGTTATAATAAAAATGTTTCCAGACTAAACCGTATACAGTTACGGTTTACTGAGAAAAACCATGATATCTCCTTATATTTTAGGTTTTATTGCAAATATTTCATATGGTAGGATGTTTTATGATACAACAGACCTACACATATGCATCAAATGTGATATCTTGAACATTTTTGAAATCACTGCTCCCAAAGGTAAACTGGACCTTTAAAGGTTGGTAGAAGCTTAAACATCTAAATTTACGTTCATATTTACTTATTCATTTGTTTTCTATCACTCCCACAATGATAATAATAATAATAAAAATCATCACATCGAAGCAAATCTGACAAACCTCATCACATGATAAAAATCATTTTCAGCGTTTGTTTTCATGGCTCGATAGTCATTCCACCATGATTGTAGTCTTTTTCGTTTTGTATTCTAACCTCATGATTAGACAGCGAACAAACTTCCAAACCTCTTGCCATAATGTTACCCATTATGAAAGAAAACGGACAAGATATACAAGATGGTAATATGTATGTAAGTATGTATGCATGTATGTATGTATGTATTTATGTGTGTATGTATGTATGCATGCATTTCGTTTAAAAGATATAGGGTTCGTTAGGTACATTTTTTTTTTTGTCACAAAAGTCCTGTCAGCCGTTGATGTAAGGGGAGATATTCTTTGTGCCTAGTAGGATTTGATATAAAAGTTTACTGACATATTAAATATTTTAACTCGTTCGCGTTCCTTTATCACAAAGACTTTTCATCGCAGCTTCCTTCTGTTCATAGGGAACAACCAGAGTAGTATGCACACGCGGGCTTGTCCGATATTGATATGCAGCTGCTTTGTGTTATATTGTCACTGTGTCCCTTCAGTGGTCCAATACTGTCTAAAGAGTTGGATTATTGTCCTATCTCTTCTTCTTCTTTTTTCTTTTTTTAAATGCCATATACTTTTTTTTTTCTTCAAATGATAGTATTTATTGATTTCTCGAAGCAACATAATTATACATAAGTATTACTTCAACACCATATAAAGCCATTTCTTTGGTACAAACAATTTAAACACTTATCTGTGTTTTTTCATGTTTTTTTTTTCAAATATTCAAGTAACTCCTTACTAGCAAAGATACAATAAAGGGTCGTGCATGCATGGGTACCCAATAATGGAGACAAATAGCTGTACCCAACCAAAATGATTTGGCAGGGACCTACGAAAGCAGCTGATTATGACCAGCTCGCCTCCGTAGTGCAGATAAGAGTATTATTCATTAACATAGTTATTCAAATCCATTTCGAAAATAGGACAAAATAACTCTTGGCAGTCCGAAAGCCCGTCAAGGCCCACCCGACATAATGTCATATACAAGTCTATCCAATTAAATGGAGCATCGGACGGTATCCTAAGACGTTATTTATGTAAAGTGTGTACGGCAGAGGTTATAACAGTTTTTCCGGGAAAATCCCGTTTCTCTTCCACGAGTACTGTTCACTCCCGCAAAGAAAAGTCCTATGATTGAAAGCGACTACCAACTGGTGCCTGTATTGACTAAATTTCACCCCCGATTTTATTTTGCACCCACTACTCAATAACATGATAATTATCTTTGCATTAAATGTTACGAAACCCACTTTCCATTTCCGTTCTATTGTAATCATGTAATAGAATATCATCATAATTTTTCGTTAATTCCATGAATCATGTATCATATCTACCTCATGCCCTTTGCTTCTCATCTCGGCTCGGTTGTGTTTTTTTTTTTTTCTGTCAAAGCTTCCTTTGCCTTAAAGATACTATTCTTCCAAATCGTTTTCATTCTTTTCCCATTTTTAATTTCATGTACCCATATAGCCGAATTTTAGCCTTATCTTCTGTGCCGTATCTTCTGTGTCTTATCTTCTGTGCCTTGAATACTGCAACTCATAATGGGGCAGTTCTGGCGTTATCTGTCTATCTGTCTGTCTGTCTGTCTGTGTGTTCGCGTGTTATTTGCTATTTTATGTTTACACATGGATTTCCGTGTGTTGTTGTATAGACTGCCGACTTATAGGCACCATGTGCTCTTTAGCAGGCAATAACCATCAACGAATCCGGGAGCTCTTCCATACTGTGTATGTACGTTGTGAATTTAAACCGAATGTCTTCTATTGCTGTCTGATTGTGTCTCTTGAGAAATATTGCGTTCAATGTCATATTTCAATAAATGATTTATATCATTATATGTGATACAGTATTATTGTGCTACCCGCCAGAGAGTGTAGAACAATTTTTTTTTCGCTCTTCCTATGCAATACATCTGTGAATATTACTGTTACGTCCGTTCATACTCGGGTGACAATAACTCACTTTAGAACGTCTGCAAGTACAATGTGAATCGAGAGCTATTTGCCACGTTTTTATATTTATTTTAGACGTTCACATTTGTAAATGTTCATGTTCTTCAATGGATTCGATATGTTTCCTTTTATTACATACATGTATTGTCTTTTGCTAACAATGATAACAATGAAATGTGTTTTTTTTTTTGCTGTTGTGAAAATTAACAAGGTCTGATTGCAGAGTAAGTAACCGTTTAACCTTGAATGTTAAAACTCTCCCCACTCCACTGTCTCAGGTGAGAACAGTTTCTTATCTCGTTTGGCTCAACTAGTGCCAGATGAGATAACTGCTACATGGATCCGACCGAATCGTCCCGATATTAACGAAAATGGACCGATCACTGGAAGATTTCGCTAATTTCCTGACACTTCGACAAAATTATGTACTCATAAAACTGCTCTTTGTAACCCTCTCTGTATGAGTGAGCTCACACTTTAAACATGGCCTTACCATTTCCTATCCCCTCCTTTCGAACACCCCCTCTTCCTCCTCCTCCTCCTCCTCCTCCCCTCCCCCTCCCCCCCCCCCATCTTCCCCATCTTCCCCTCCCTCCCCTCCCTTCCCCTACCCATCCGAGTCACGGAAAACCGTCATCAAAACTTATACATATTTATGGTATAATACGTGATGGAGAAAAAGTTATTCACTAAGCAGGGTAATGTCGCCATGGTTGTCGGAATTTTTCGTAAGTTGTTGCTATCCGAGATCCCCATGACAACCGGACGCAGACGCCATCTTCATTGCAAGATCTTGTCACAAATATGTAAATTAATATTGTTACTGGTTACGACTACTTGTTATGGTAGCTGAGAAAGATTTTGGTTGAAATAAAATGTCTTCGTTGTCGCAAGACCTACGTACAAGCAGCTTTTCGAGGTGATTATTTTAGTACACCGTATTATCATCATCATCATTATTGTCATCATTTATCACATTTAAAGTATTCTGTTTTATCACCTATTTATCATCTGTCCTTCTTTATGGGGTATCTCACGTCTTAAGCACTTTGTCAATCAACAAAATTATGTGCTAATGATGCACACACACACACACACACACACACACACACACACACACACACACACACACACACACACACACACACACACACACACACACACACACCCACACGCACAATTATGCAAACATGGGTAGATAGCTAGATAGGTAGCGAGTTAGATACACACACCTACACACAATTATACACGCATACATTCACGCATACATACAGTGTACATGCATACATCGCTAGATGGCTAGCTACAGAGATAGATAGAAAGATTGATAGATAGACAAATAGATAGATTGATAGATAGATAGATAGATAGATAGATAGATAGATAGATAGATAGATGGATAGATAAATAGATGGATAGATATGTAGATATTGATAGATAAATACATTAATAAATGGATGGATAGATAGATAAATAGATAGATAGATAGATAGATTGATTGATTGATTGATTGATTGATTGATTGATTGATTGATTGATTGATTGATTGATTGATTGATTGATTGATTGATTGATTGATAGATAGACGGATAGATGGATGGATAGATGGATGGATGGATAGAGGGAAAGATGGATGAATAGAGAAAGTATGATAAGAGATGGGAGAATGACTAAGCGTGTATGCTTGAAATAAACTAGAAACCCATTTAAAGCCAGTGACAATTGTCGATCGGGATTCAATACGTTTTAAGACGTCAGAAGAGTGCTTTGTTATCAGTGAGGGAGGAGGTCATTGTAGAATACTTACGTCAGTGCTACTAACAAGAGGAGATTAGCTTGGGCATGGCTGCTCCGAACAATGACCAGCCACTGCGCGAATTCATCCGGCAGATAATACGTACACATCATGTAGAGCCTTGTCGAATGGACGATTGTTACGCAATGACCACTGTATAGAAGCTTTTTATATCTCCACTCAAGTGGCTAGGGTATCATTGTCAAACCGAGGAGGTGCGAGGGAGACCGGTCTGGTCTTTCAGACAGTAACACCACGCTCCATCAATATATATGGAGTACTGGAAATGGATCACGGGGCTTGAGTGGACTCACTTGAGAAGGAAAGAAATAAGTTTAGCAAAGCGGAAAGACGGCTTGTTTCTGCAGTGAAGCTTGAAATGTGAAGGATCAAAGCAAAGCAGTCAACACTGCCTTACTTCCCTCCCAAAAATGCGATGTGAACCAGTTAATTTCCATTTCATTTCAATAACGTGTCCAATGATTTACGATTTGTTTACCTATCAATGATTCTAGATAAGTCGGTATATATATATATATATATATATATATATATATATATATATATATATATATAATTTTTTTGTAACTTAAAAACAAGAACACAATATTGGTATCTTACACGTTACTCAACTGACTGCCATTTCAGCGTGACAATGAACTTTGGGATGTATGATAATCTTTATTCAAAATCATTCCGGCATATTTGCTTTGGAGTCTTTTGCATCTTAATTTACCTCATTGATTTTTGTACAGCTTCCCCAAGATGAACTACAATATTCATATTATACATGTCAATGCCAAGAATAAGCTAAATGTTTTTAATGTCTTCGCTTAAATGTAGACAAGTCAACACAGAGTTATAATCTTCTATGAACTCTTTGACGTAAGGATAGCCTCTTTGTGCATATCATTTGTCCTATCTCGTGCATATATATCATTTACATACCAGTACAAGTGAAAGTGTTAACTGTGTCCCATTCTACGAACTTTTCCATAACGAGATCTCTCTCACAGCGGTGTAACATTCATCACAGCACAACTTGAATGATGTGTAAATCTATAGTGTGTGTATGTGTTTGTATATTATGTAAGTTTGTGTGTTCGTGTGTGTGTTCTTGTGTGTGTGTTTGTTTGTTTGTTTTTAAGCTCCTGTGTGGGGATGTGTGTATGTGTATGTGCGAGTGTCTGTGTCTGTGTGTGTACATGTATTTTCCAAGGAAGAGGACTGCTGAAATTCAATGTTTTTATGTACCGTTGCTAATGCCTGTTTTGCTTTATTAATTGTTCTTGACACTTGCGCAGATGCCTTCTAAATATGTGTAGGCTACATGTATCTTATCTCGTTTTGACATTGGGAACCTCGTCTGGTCGCCGCTTTCAGAACAAAGGATGTAATACATATTTGCTTCTTTCACAGTGTTCCCTGATTGTGACCATAATACATGTAACAAGTAAAATTGATCAGGGCCCCCATTTCATAAAACTTGATATCAGTGACAACTGCCACATTTCTATGACAAATTTGCTGTCAGCCAATCAGATGGGATGATTTCAGTAGCTTATCACAACTATAATAACTTGTCACTGATAACAAGTTTTATGAAATGGGGCCCAGGTACATAACTGCCACACACACACACACACACACACACACACACACACACACAACACTTCAGAGTAACTATGCATATATCGGTTCAATTCCATCTTTATTTCAGTTCCATGTTCGCTCTAATTTCTTGTTACTTCACTCAATAGTATGAGGTAATAGAAAAAAACAAAACAAAACAGAACACACACACAAACAGGAAGAATGTTGTTGTCTCCTACTATAACTATGAGAATGTCTCATTTATTCTATTATTCACAGCGAGATCACAATATGTATATACAGTCACACACACAAAACATAAATACAATTTTGCTGGTTGTAACAATGTCCAAACTAACAGTGGTCATTCCAGTCTCATTCTAAGTACCATTTTGCGGAAAAGAAAAAGAAAAAGAAAAATGTATAGTGAGTGAGTTTAGGAATTCATCCAAGGGTAGCTTCAATTAAATTGTGAATGATATCTCTCGAAGTGAAGTACTAACCTTCGGTAAGCATAAGCTATGATTGACATAATATTAATGGAGTGGGATAGGGCCAGGCTCCACAGAAATAGATGTGGTGCAAGTTATAATCACACTTCCCGAAGTTTCTGACATGTAAATGAACAAATCAAAGGTCTTGACAACAAGTAATAAAAGATTCCTTTTTGCACTTTACAAAAATTTTATGGCAGCAAGCAGAACTGGAAAGAAACAGGAGATTTTGCCGTTTAAAGCAACAACTAAGTTGCATACAATAACAACGTGATTGTTGAAATTGTTGAAGTTCTACACAACAAAAACAACAACAAAATTCCTTTGCTTCACGTGTGGTTGAGAAGTTTGTGCAACAATATTCACACTACCTACCACAGAACAAACAACTTCACTAGTACAATGAACTTCCGTTATAATGAAGCCCTCGGGACCGGCAGTTTTCTTTCGTTATATTGAAATTTCGTTATAACCGAACAAATAAACAATAAAAACACATAGAGTAGATAATGTTGCGATCTGAATTTTTACTTCGTTATAACCGGAATTTCGTTATAACCGTGTTTGTTTTAACAGGAGTGCACTGTACAGTGAAAGAAAATAGCATCTTCACATTAAACATTTTTATGATAACATTTTAATAACAAATGATGACAAAGTTTGGACTGTTTTTAAATCATGAGAAATTATATGAACGACTGCATGCTAGAAACTCAAATTTACATCATCCCTGAAAAAGGGGGTTCACATCTTTCTTGTGAAGTCTGTTCTCTACCCTCTGCACAAAAGTCCCTCTCTTCCCCTCCCCATTCTCAACCCATCCCCTCTCCCCTCTAGCCTCTGCATGACGTCATTCGGAACAAAGAAGATAACATCTGCCCCGCAACATCAGGGGGACAGTTCATGAAGCGTTTTGTCCGACAAAGTTGCTCTCAGTCAATCAGATGCAAGGATTTCAGTAGTTTACAACAGTTTGTCAGGAAAAATATCAGACAAAATGCTTCATGAAATGAACTCCCCCCCCCCCCCCATACTCTTTCCTCCCTCTATCTCCATTTCCTGGACTCCTTCCCTCGATCTTCTATCATGTGACCATAACATCATTCATAACATAGAGTACAAAGTAATGATGTCACAGTCTTTTTGTACAGCTTGGGTTGAAACTGGATGGTTTGCATGGCTAGCAACAACAGCATTCACAGATATTCAGGCCAGTTGAGGTTGTTTAGGACCAGTTTCCATGGTGATTAACGGCTATGATACCACATTTTGCAGTGGTGGATTCAGGGAGGAGCGCACCAGGCCTGCACCCCACCCCTTTATTTTTTTGTTCAAACAAAAGAAACAAAAAGAAAAAAAAATTGAGGGGGCGCATGCACCCCCCCCTTTAATTTTGTAAAGCCCCCCCCCCCCCCTTACAGAATTCCTGGATCCACCCCTGTTTTGGTACTCTATGGAGGATAACAGCTGTCGCAGTGGGACCCCTGTCTCCAAAACTTCTCCCCCCACCCGACCCCTCCCCTTCCTTCCTATCCACAGCCCCTCCTCTCCCTCATCCTCCATCTTGATCTCTCTCAGGGGGTGCGCTCAGAGGACCAGTCTCTCCTCGTTGGCCGCCTCGTCGCGCACCATGCGGTCGGCGTCCACGTCCCGTCCCTGCTGGAGGAAGCAGCGCTTCTTGCACTCCATCAGCGTCTGGAAGTCGGACCACATCTTCATCTGCTTCATGCTGGGCCCATGGCTCTCCTTCACTGCCTTCTGTTTGTCCCTCAGACTCTGCGGATGGGGGGGGGGGGGGGGGGGGGGAGAGAGGGGAGGTGTAAGGGTGATGCCAACATTAAAGGACAAGTCCACCTTCATAAACATACGGATTGAGAGAATGCGGGAATGTTATTAGAACACATCAGTGAAAGTTTGAGGAAAATTGGACAATCGATGCAAAAGTTATGAATTTTTAAAATTTTTGTGTTGAAACCGCTGGATGAGGAGACTACTAAGGCTTGTGATGTCATATGAGTACAACAGTATAAAGAAAATGTAAAGAAAATTTAACATATTTTCACTTTTTTCGCATAATAAAAGGGCACTTGGACTTGCCTCTTTCTAAAGGCAATGGGAATAATATTACCCATAACATATGTCAGTAACGAGTCAAGGGAATGTGTACTTTTTTAAAAAGATGAAATTTTGTGAAATTCTCTTTATATTTTCCTTATATTGTTATGCATGTGACATCATACACTGCAGTAGTCTTCTCATCCAGCGGTGCTGCACAAAAATTTCAAAAATTCATAACTTTTGAACGGATTGTCCGATTTTCCTCGAACTTTCAATGATGTGTTCTTCTAATATTGCTACATTCTCTCAATCCTTATGTTAATGAAGGTGAACTTGTCCTTTAAATACAACAAGGGAAGTTAAACATTAGATGTGAATTTTTACTTCGTTGTAACCCAAACCTCCTTATAATCATGCTCATTATGACGGGAGTGCACTATTGATAAGGACCAAAGATTTGGCTTCTTGAGCAAATTCATGTATGCTTTCAGCACTCACAACAATAAAAAAACAAAAACAAAGAACAAAATCATACACATTTTCATCATTTTTTGATATTTTGGCACAGTGCTTAATTGTAGGATTTCTTCCATTACCATTGAATGTATCAGGTAGTTTGAGGAGCTAAATTTCCAAGACTACCAATGTCCTGGCTAAAGCTGGATGTGGACCCACAAAAACAAACAAACAAACTAACTTGAGAAAACATTTTATCAAAAGCTGGATATTAGGTTATACAAACACAATGTGTCTGCAGTGAACAAGTCAAACAATTTTGTCTTAACTGTTAGATTTGAAAGACAGATTCATTGATTATGCTTGCATTCATTACATCCAGTCAATAGCATAAAAAAAGAAGACATTGTAAGTATCAACATCATTGCAGTTAAGCAGCAGCTTAAATTATGACACCAATTTTGACAGCTATCATGTCAATCTTCTGGTGAAGAGAATGCAATTAAGCACTTTTGGGTTGTTTCCCCACCCCCCCCCCATGCCAACAATGTCGTGGGAAACACTAAATCTATTCCTGTTTTTCAACTCACAGTCAAGTGACTTAAAGTACCACAAGGACGTTAAAGTTGCCGTCACTGCATTATAAACAATATAATAGTTCACACGTCAAAGGAGCACTTCCTTTCAGTGAGAATGAGAATGATTCGTGCTTTTTTTTAACATAAATTGAGATCCTAGTATCACCCTTGGATTGGTACCTGCTAAGTTTAGTGAAAATCTGTTCAGGGGTTTTCAAGGGGAAGATGAAAATGCAAAGAGTTCACACACAACCAACAAGAAACGAGGGACAATGCATGATGGACAACGTACAATGAATGTTCACAATAGCCCACTTGGGCATTTCATTCAGGTGAGCCTAAAAAAAAAAGAAAGAAAACTTTTCAAATTTTTTCCTGCTAATTCCTATACAACTATTTTACATGTGCGTGAACACACTACCAAAAAATGCACTCTTTCCAAATGATCTGTATAATGCAATACTAGCTTGATTTATGTGTTGCTGTTAAAAGCATCAAACTATTTAAACACCGGATGAAATAGAAAATGAATTCATTGTTCTGGTTGCCATGGCAACTATAAGAGGTGCGGCCACCCACCTTTCCAAGGTTCTCTTGCTCCTGCAGCTTGCGTGTGTACTGGTCGCGGAAGGCCTTCTTCTTCTCGGCCTGGTCAGCCGAGGTGTAGGCCTTCATCTCGCTGGCCACCCGCTGGTTCTGCATCTCGATCATCTTCAGCATGCAGTGGAGGTAGTGGTAGCGGCTCTCCTCCTGGCTGCATTCCTCCCGGTAGGCACGCACCTCCTGGAAACAGGAAGGAAGAATCGTATGCAGGAAGGCGAGGGTTATGAAAAGTTCATTCAATACAATTCATTATGGTTTATTGTGCAAATATAAAATAACAATCCACCAGCTCGAAGGCTGATACGGTTGCTTTACATCAGACTCATAAATGAAATTAAAATACCACTGATAATATAAGCATACATGCCAACAAAATTTGTGATATCTATACGGGTCTAGGGCAACTACTCCCTGGGCAATTACCCTGGACCCTTCCCCTGGCCCTAATCCTAATCCTAATCCTGAACCTAATCCTAACCCAAACCCAAACTCCTAACACTAAACCTAACCCTAACCCTAATCTTAACTCTAACCTTACCACTAACCAGTATTTAGCCGGGGGGTAATTGCCCTCTGGGGGTAATTGCCCGGATACAATCTATACACATCAAACCTGAGCATCAATAATGGGATAGGTGAGAGTGTAGGTCGAGAGATAGGTTCCAGACTGTTTGGCTGAGCAATGTTGTCCATATGTAACACTGTGTTAATGTTAAACTTTGTCTCATATGGCACAATAACTGAATACTCCTTGCCAACTGGGGATAATCATGAGAGGTCTGCATTATTTCCCCACTTCTAGCATGGAATACACAGACCGTTTCACCTGGCTTGCATTATTTTCTTTGCGCAGGGTATGAAGTGGTGTCTTTTACATGTACAAGTCGAGACTCACGAGCAGTAAATGGTTCTGCAACTTGAATCAGGATATTTTAATGAATTCACTTTCACAGAATCACACACAAACCTACAATAGGCCATCTGTGTGTGTGTAAAATAATGTCATACACATACATTTAATCTCTACCTTGTCTAAGCCAGCTGCAATGCATTCACCTTGTGCAAGCAATACCAGCTCAATTTTGTGTAGGGAGACTCACTTGTGTTTGACATTAGAAGACTCACTTCACTCTAAGGTCTCTCACCACTGCTGTTGACTATACTTCACTGATCGTCACTAGTACCCTATCGTAGCAGTGAGTGAAAGGGCTAAAGATGCTCAACAAGACCTCACCTGTTCGAGCTTGGAGCGGTTGCTCTCCAGGCCGGCGGCCTTGGTGTCGTAGGCGGTCTTTTTCTCGTCGTACTCGATCTGCAGCTCCTGGGCCTGCTGGCGGAGGGGGCGGAGCTCTTTGATGATTGGCGCCAGGTCGGCCTTCTTGGCCGCAATGCTCGTGTTCAGCTTGCGAACCTGAAAGGAATGAAAACAACTCCTGTTATAACAAAGTCCTTGGGGAAGGCAGTTTTTCTTAGGTTATACAGAAATTTCATTATAATGGAACAATTTAAATAGACAAAGATACATACGCAATGATTTTGGGACCTGAATTTTTATTCGTTGTAATAAGAATTTTGATAATAACTGTGTTCCATATGACAAGAGTGCACTGTAATAGCAGCAGGAGAGGTTGGAGGTACCCACTAACAGGATCCTCTACTCTTGCCGAGTGCCACAGATGCAGAGAGAGGTGTAATTGCAGTAAGACTGTTTGTTTTGTTTTGTTTACGATTTGTAGTTGTGTTTCAGTGTCTCCTGCACTAGGAAGACATCAGCATCAAATCAATCTTTTGCAAGCTCTGAGTGCTGATTAGCATAGAAAACCCTATAGCATTGTACATACTGTCTAAAGTCCATAGTACAGAGAGGCTTAAAGAGTGAGATTTCAGTTCAGAAAAGCATCACACTGTTTCAATGCAGAATGCCCATGTTGCTGAATAGTAATAGGTGCTAAATTTGAACATCTAACTTCTTTCTGTGCACATTAAAAATTACATTCAACAGTATTGACAGCAACATGGCAAGACTTTATTTGAGAGGAATCCCTTTTTCCAAGTACTTGGTTACATAACAATAGAGACACAAATTAGGCAGGCTCATTTCATGGCTATGACTCGGAAAAAATTATCAAAGCACGCTGGTTAAGATATATGGCAATGTTTCCGAGTCTACCACTTATGTGTTAACACCATTGATGAACAAGACACTACTTCTTTTGTTTTGTTTTTTAATATATATGACATTATATGACTGTATGACTGAAATATACTCACCAACTCTGACATATCTTCCAGTGTCCGACCTTTGACCTCGTCCAGTTCACTCTTGATGGTAGACACTTTCTCGAGCTCCTCCTGAGTGTCATGGTAACCAGACACGCCCTTCTTGGCTTCCAGCTTGGCCTGTTAATTGGAATGAAATAGAAGTATGTAAACACACACACACACACACACACAACAAAAAATATCTTGTTCATACCTTCCACACCTTCAATCCTGATTGCAGGTACATAACAGTGGTGTTGAAAGGCATGATGTATTGTAGAACATTTTCCCCATCCTATATCAGAAAGTGGGAGCATTTGAAGAGTTTGTTTTATGTTAAGTGCTGTCTGGGGCAAATTATTTGTATAGGGCCCCATTTTTTTCTCTCTCTCTCCTTTTGTTCTTTAAAACAACAACAACAACATTTGAAGAGTTGTGCTTTGTTGTCATTACCTAACTGAAGGGCTGCAGAACATTTTAGAGTGTTGGTGGCGGGGGGCGGGGCTTATGGGAAAAGAGTCAATGGTCTGCCAGCTTGGGGCTGAACTCTCAGAAAGTCACATAGTTTTGTTGCACTTCTTTGATTTTGTTATTTTTTTCCCCTTAATGTATTCGTTATCTTTTTTTAGTATGGGGGTGGGGGCATCCCCTGAATCACAATCTTTATGTATATTGAATGTGGGAACTCGGTCAAATGAAATGTACTGTGAAGTCACCAGATGCAGTCATCACCTGTAGCCACTAATAATTCATGCATGCCAACAGCTTACAAATGAGAGTAAAAGATTAGCTTGGACTTGTATACAGGGCTTGACATTAGCAATGGCCCGGCGGCCCAGGACCACTAAAACTTCATGTCGGGCAACCAGATTTCCAAAAAGGCTATCTTTTGGTGGCCCAATCATGCAGCTAAAATTCAAAATGAATTTTCATGTTTCCTTTTATCAAGGGCCACGACATTACTTTTTTAGGCCACCAAAATTTCAAATTCGAAGATTTTATTGGCCTGAACAGGTCACCAGAGAGAAAAAAGTTAATGTCAAGCCCCGATGTACGTATCATGAACTCACCAATCGTTGCTGGATCTGTTCGTCCCTCTGTTTCAAGATTTCCTCCGTGCGAGACAGGACGCCCAGCTCGGCCCGCAGCTCAGCCAGCTCCTGGCGCTTCTTCTTGTAGTCCGTGCTCTTGCCTCGTAGCTTGTTCACGTAGCGTTTGAACTGGAAGCATTATACAAGGCAGCAGGGAACTGGACTGTAACCAAAACTCTTTTCTTTTTCTTTTTTTTTTTTAATCTTCACATGCATGCAATATGCACAACCAATTTTTGAAGTCTGTTTGGTTCAAAACGGAAATATCCATTACTCTGCCCTAGTCTTGGGCTCACCATAGGATTACATCAGAAAAGATTATTAGCAATAAAATATTCAAACTAGATATATGTATGTTGATATTATTGTCTCATAAGCCTCTGATTGGCTACACAAAATGTTTTGCTAAACTTCATTGTATGGATATGAAATCAGAGTTAACCTTATTTTCACGGGGGGGGGGGGGGGGGCATCAAATAGGTGAATATATGATTTCATACGTAAATTTGCATAATTGATTAACTAAAAATAGAAAGCCAATATTTTTCTATTGTATGAAAACCTAATCTCGTAGTTGACATCCAGCTATATCTTTAGGCAAAATTTTGCTGCGATCATGCGATCAGCGACCGAGATCTGAAGGGGGGTCAAATTGACCCCCCCAGTAAAACCTTGGTCTCAAATAGTCCAGTTAAAATAGGAACAAGTACTATTGACTAAAATAGAATTAATATTCTTCTCATCAAACTTTGTTTCATTTGGCATCTTTTTTATCAAGGTAAATCAGAAAATATAACAACAGTCCTTCAATACCCATAACATATAGTCACTTCTAATGAACCTTTTCACTTCAAACACCCTTGATCATCATCATCATCATCAACAACATCATCATCATAATTGTCATTGTCATCTTCGTCATCACCATCATCACTGTCATCATGTTCACTATTACCATCACCATCACAATCACCACCACCACCACCACGACCACCACCACTACCACCACCACCACCACCATCACCATCACCATCACCACCATCACCACTATCAACATCACCACCACCATCACCATCACCATCACCATCACCATCACCACCACCACCATCAACATCACCATCACCACCAACACCACCACCATCATCAACATTATTGTCATTCTCCTCACCAACCCTATTGCTATTACCTCATCTCCCTTGAGCACCTCCTCTCCCTCAAGGTTCTTGGCCGCCTCCCTCTTGTCGGCCAGCTCCTGGCGGGCCTGGAGCAGCTCCTCCTTGGCCTCCCGCAAGGCGTCGGCTGCCCCCGCCTTCTTCCGGGCGATGATGGACGCCTGCTGGCGGAACAGGGACAGCTTGTCGTCCGTCGGGTTGCTGTGCATCATGCGCTTCTCGATCAGGCCGTTCACCTCTGAGTTCATGGACTTTATCTGCAGGAGAGAATAAAACATGGGAAATGAGCCACTTGAGTGAACGCAAAGAAATGATCACCACTTCAATAGGCTAGGTGGGTGAACATCATAATGCAAACCTGTAGCACATCTTTAGCACAGATCCTTGGCACATGTCTCCTATCCTTTCACTGTTATTACCTCATAGTTCATGTTATGAATCGACAGCCTTGCAATAGTTTAGACTGTGCCTGCACATCAGCAAGATTACAGTGGAGTTCAAACTGTACTATAGAGTTCTGACATGTCTTGCTTGGTCTCCATCTAATGCGACTTTGTGCATGATACTCGAGTGAATGAATCAATGTTCTCAGAGGTCACAAGATGGAATGTTAAGCCACTGCTCATTGGACTAGCAGAGTGCTACGTACCAAGTCTACCAGGATAACTGCATCCTCGGGATGAGGGGGTAATATGAGAAGTATACATTGCTTTTAGATGATGTGGTGCAGTACCGTATGTAAAGAGAGTCTGGCCAACTCGGTTTTTGGCTTATGAGCTTTGGAGCCTGCGATTGGTCAGTAGCTGGTCTCGTGACCTACATGGAGCCACTGTCGTCAACGAAGAGACCACATATGCAGTGCCCATTGTTAACTACACTTTATTTAGTTTGCTTTGATTATGACGTCTGAGCATACACGCTAACCCTTTAACACGTAATGCGCTGAGTAACGACATGGCGTCTAATCTAGCAGTTGGCCAGACTCTCTTTATATACAGCACTGATGTGACGAGACTCCATTGCCATAGCGATGTGGCAAGGGAGGGATCTGCCTACTCAATGCCGGTTGACCACAAACCTGGTTCTGGATTTCCTCCAGGTCTCCCTGGCCCATGGCCGGCTCGTTGACCACCCGCTCCAGGTCCTGGCAGGCCTTCCGTAGCGTCTCCAGGTCCTTGGGCAGCTTCTCTTCACACATGTAGGCATTCACCTTGTTCTCCTCCTCGAGTTTTTTCACAAGATCTACAGAGATAAAGAAAGACAAAAAAGATAAGAAAAAAAAAAGATTAATAAGTTGTTGCTCGAAGCTGAAGCGATGCCTACAGTCTCACACTTCTGTGCTGCAGGGACACATAGTACTTTCCTTAAACTTGGATCTCTCTACTTTAAATCCCTTGAGCTGAATTATAAGATCAATCCAATCATAGAAGCCTGCTATGAATACTGCATGCACTTGTACTTGGCTCTCTTGTGCATACGTAAAAAACAAAAACAAAAACAAAATATATACATATTGGCCCATGAGTTCACTTGAAAAATCCACAAAAACAGTGCAAATGATTGGTTTGTGACAACTTTTGATTCTATCTTCTCCATCATTCACAGTGATGGACTGTGTTTCATTCATCAGTGAATAAAACCTACTTTCCTTGCCAATGTAATATGACTAAGAACAAAATTATCTGGCTGGTGTCTACTCATAAAAAAACAATGATAAAAAAGACAACAGACATTTAAATTTGGAACTGAGTGTCTGAATATCAAAATCAAACTTACCTTACAAAACTATTGTACTCGCCAAATATTTTGTGAGGATTTTATTATTAAGTCAGGTACTATTTGTGAATTTAAAGACACATGAAAATATTGACCCTGATCCTGTGAATGTGATGTGCACGCATACATTTCTCACGTCAGTACTGTACTCCTTGATCTCAAATTTAACCACTTGTGAAATCATCAGAAGTCCTAATTCGTGAAAATTTAGACTTGCTAAATATATGGAATACACAGAACTTTGTCAAATTGTAGCCTTAGGTCTTATACCAGCATTGAACATATCTTGTCAAGTTATGTGACGGCAGTGACAATGCCTTGTATCATCACAGATTTATTTCAACATTCTGTTTTAACATACCTTCTGCGGACACTCCCACAGTGGATTGCTTCAGGTCTTTCAGTTGGTGCTTCATCCTCTGCAGCCTCTGCTCAGCATGGTGCAGCTGTAGGGTACGAGAAAAATAGCATAAACTAGTAAAAACGCAATGACGTACAGCATGTATGGCATGAAACCGACCCCATTGTTGTTGTTGTTTTTTAAATTGTTGTCCCAGCTGGGCAACAGAAATCTTCAAAGAGGACATCAGGGCACCATTTCATAAAAAGTTGATACGAAAGCAACTCTTGCTGGGATGGCAATTGTCATGGTAACAACAAAAATCCAGCTTCCTGATTGGCGGCTGCGATTGGAAGTTGCCATTCCAGCAAGAGTTGATATCAGGGTCATACTTCAAGCCACCTTACATTATTTACAAAGGTGTAATGTTGGTGATCTTCTTCTGCAAAGTAACAGCAAACGATGACATCCCACGCTATTTGCACTTTGATATCTACATTTGGAGAAGCAAGTAGGATTTAGAGAAGCCTAAATTTATTTATTTTGAGAACTTGCAATGATCATTAATATGATGTTGTATCTGTTAAGCATCTCATGATCATTGCCAAACTAATTACTCCTTACATGAGAAAATGAACTAAAAAAAAAAAAAAAACTTACCTGATTCTTCTGCTCCTGCTTTTGCTGGCCGAGAGCCGTTTCCCTCTCCTGCTCTTTGCGGAAGTTCCTCGCAATGGACATCATGTGCTCATAGTTTGGCACCGATTCCACCTGGAGTTCACAGGGCAACAGGTGTGAGACAAAATGTAACAAACACATAAATAAACATACAAACTAAGATACATTCAATTTAGACTGGAAATCCTTTTTAAGAGGCACTTAGAAGAAGAGTGTCTTGCTCAAGAACACAGGTACCTTATCTGGCTGGAACCCTGGATTTTCCGATCTAATAATAATATTAATAATAGCTGGTTGCTATATAGAGCATTTCACACTTGTTAAGTATTTCAATGCGCCTTTCAGACTCTTAATACCCTGGTCACTGGATACATTATTTCCAACCAGCCAAAATCTATAGTGCAAGCGCACAATCCACAATACCTAGGCACTGCAGGCTGTATGGATTGATGATATCCTTACATAAAGCACCAACCTACAAATTGTAGTTGCAATAGAAACAGTTCAATGCAAGAATTCATTACTTGCTGCTATAAGAGATAAGAACCAGCATTGGCTGTGCAGTGAAAGCTTGGTGGTCTGGTGATTATGTTAACTGTCAAACACTCATGAGATCATTGGTTCTAGTTCAACCCGAGTATGTACGTATGCCCATGACTTTTTTGTTGTTGTGATCATGGCTAAAACTAAAATACTGAATAAGTGCCTATCGACGTTGATGGAGGGCAATTTGCCAATCAGTTGCAATTGGGTACACTGCTGATTCAAGGTAATGACTGATCTTACATCCTTGTGCAAGGCCAAGGCCTTTTTCCGTTAGTTTGCACAGAGATAGACGCAGACCGGCCGTCAGTTCAGTAGAGCCATGCTTACGCTGGTGGTTTCTTGCTTCCTTGTTGAATCAAATGTGCAGCCTTTTCTGATTCATACAACCATAAATGTTTTACGATGATCACGCCATAGTAATACATGAGACTATACTTTTCTTATGCTTCTTTTCAATTTAGCTATATTTTGTATAATTTGTTACAACAATGCTATTCTGATTTGTTTTGATTTGAGAAGCAGAATAGATATATAAAAACAAACAACCAACCAAACATACCTTCTTCTTGAGTCTCTCGATTCTCTTGGTCACCTGATCCTTCTCATCCTCCATCTGCGAGATGTCCTTTCGAATCTCCGTCGTCGAGAACCCGGACGTCTTGAGGGACTCGGTTGTTTTGTGGAGCTCTGTGAAGGACTCAATTAGACCTTCATACTGTAAGAGGGAGGAAAAAGGGTTGAAACAAAAGAAGCATGGTCAGTGATTTCCCAATCAAACTAGCAGGTTGCATTCTACCTAAAATGCACAAACATTACATCACATCATGCTTTCTGTCAAGAAAATGCCCACGTGCGCACACATATTATATCACAGCTCCCAAAACAGGGATGCATGAATGAGAAACGCAAACTATGTACTCAAATATGAGTGCATACATGTGTGCAAAAGGAACACAAACTAGTTGATGGGTAACCTGTAGGTTAATAATGTGGGATTGGAAAAGAAATGAGGGCATACATGGGCACTGGTGTATATCTGTGTTTTGCTATATACTGTTACAATGGGAAAATTTGCCCTATAAAACTTTTGCAAATTGGAGCTGACAGCCTTTTACATGGCATGAAACTTTCCTGAATTGCCAAACATGAAAAAAATCACAAGTATACCACATGTACTTCTAGGGAAATGTTGAATACACACTGCTGGTTGATATTAACACATATAACAAAACTGAATGCCTACTATTAAACACACACACACACACACACACACACACACACAAAACCCCCCCAAAAAAACCAACAACCAAACTAAAAACAAAAATAATGCGTACTTCTACTATAAGTATGGTGTACAGCATTGTTCTGGCATTCGATGCATTTTGTGGAAAAAAACCTACTTTCACCAATCTGGGCTCCTCGCGAATCTTGCAAAAGTTTCTTGTACATGAAAAATTTCTGGATTTACAGCATGTACATGCTCATGCCTGTAAGTGGCACATACCTGAGTGTAGGTGTCCATGACCTGCTCATCCTGCAGGATGTCACCGGGGACTTCGATCTTGATGAGGAACCTGGCCAGGTAGGCTCGCTTCTTGAGCTCCGGCATCTTCTGGAACAGCCATTCCAGGATGGAGTAGATGACAGGCTTGTCGCCTGCCACAAGCCCACTGCGAAACTCGCCCCTATCAACCAGAAACATACATGTTCTCGTTCGTGACAAATGCCTTAGGTATATAGAACCAATTTTTCATGGGACTCTCTTCAAAAAAGTTCTCATCATGCATAAAATTGTAATTGTAGCCAAATAAAGGCATTTCATAGTTTGATAACAGTTTGTTACATTTCTTGATTGTCAAGGCATTGAGCATAAGCAAGCTTTATGATAAAAACTGTGGTGACCATGGAATACTCAAAGCTCTAATAGTATAAAAAAAAAATACTTAATGACACAAAAGCTTACAATGCAACGGACAAGATTACTTGTTTAGACTCGATATCTTAATTGGGTATTAAAATAACTTCGTACTTTATTTGGTACATTATCTCACAGTAATACTGAATGAATAACAAATGCAGCATAGACACAAGGTATCAATCAAGCCTATTATACCAGTCAATTTCATGGAACACATAAACCTTGTACAACTGATACAGATACTGAAAATGCATAGTACTGCACTCAACTTGAGAAATGACAAACTTACGGAGGAACAGTTGGCTTGTATTTGAGCACACGCAGCTCTGTCAACATTCTCATTGCTGTAGTATCTGGGGTCTCCTCCCTGATGTCCAGCTTGTGCTACAATTCATTAAAATGAGATGAAGATAACATCAATTATCTTATCAAAATGAATGTTTGTACTCAATGTTGAGAAATTTAACAGGCACATACTGTGTTGCATGAAATTTTACAGAATAATTGTGCAAACACACATTCATGCACAGACACACCGAAACAAACTATGGTGTATTCCAAAGTGACCTTCACTATTCACATTCATTTTTGTATTTTTTACCCAGAATCCTATATGATGATAGCCCTTTCATGTCATGTAATTAATATGCACATAGAAGAAATAATCATAAATTTTTGTGTAAGAGTGTCATCATGCCATGTGAAGGTGAAAATGTGGCCATTAATCATGACCTGTAAGATAAAATCTTTATCAGGCTTTGTATCATTGTTTGGTAAATGAATTGACTCATTGCACTCTTTCACACCATTCATGATCACATACCAAGCTTCAAAATAGAGAAACTGTCCCATTTCTTTTTGTTTCTTGCATAAATACCAACATTCAGAATGTGATCATGACCTTGAGCATGACAATCACCAGTTTTGTCACACACCTACTCAGTAAATTGCCCATACAAAAACATGTCTCTGGAAATATACTTGTATATTATGTACAAGTACATCTGATTAAATATTGCAAAATATTTCTTTGGGTATAATGTATACATTCAAATACTACAAAGTATAGTGCAATGGTGTTGTTGTTGTTGTTGTTTTTTAAACTTGACTTTTGTCTCAAACTAGACCTTTGAAATAAGATCGAGGGTCACTAGGTTGGGTTAATACTACAGCTACTCTCAGCCTCATGCTACCTAGCATTAAATTATAATAATAGATGAAAACAATGAAACTAGAAAATTGCCATCTTGAGGGACTCAACATCAAAGTCTGAACCGGTGTCAACAGAAGCTAAAGAGCAGGTTGGAATCTGGTTTCCATGACATGTACCTGGGGGTTGATTTCAGCCAGGACATCATTGAGGACCTGCAGCAGCTGAAGCTGTTCCAGAGAGTCAAAGCTGATGAGATTGTAGTTCCGCCGGAATGGCTCCTTGTTGAGTTGGTCAACCACATACTTGAGCTGGGCACTCATTGTGCTACAATGCTTCAGTACACAGCCAGTTGGTGATGAACTTGTAAGGTCTACTCACTTGCACATTGCCTGTAAAAAAAATAAATAAATAATAAAAAAATAAATAAAATTAGTGTATGCCCTAGAGCATATCTAAGCCAAGGAGTAAAAAAAAAAAAAAAAAAAGGCAGTGTACACAGCCACACACATATGGTTCTATGTACCTTTGCCATCCAACCACACACATGTCATGAGATTGTATTCCATGGCCTGAATGGCAGAATACCTAATGTTTAACTTACAGGATACATATTCAAGCAGTAATGACAATGTTATATTTAATTTTCTGAGAAAAGGGAAGAACATTCATATTTTAAGCTGTTGATTGACAAGGCCACATAAGGGTGTTTAAATAACTTTAATGTTAACATTTTGCACGGGAACAGTCTCCGACGGGCTCTCTGCTCTCCCTTTTTAGCTTAACGTTAGAGATGAAGGACATTAGCCTACAATGTAGCCCTAGCTAGGAGTCTAACTTCAGAATCTTGAGGCCTAACGTTATCGTGTTTATATATTTCATGACAAAGCCTGTCTAAGGTAACATTAGCTACACGCAGCCACTGTAGCGACAGCGGCTGCACCTCCATTCCTTCGCAGACGTTGTCATTTTTCAGTGTGGTTGTGCGACTCCCTCATGAATATCTTTATTAATCGTGGAAAACTAAAATACAAGGAATTATCGCAATCTATGATAATCATTCCATAATCGGTATGCGATTTTTTGTTTAATTACGTCAAAAACTCCGAAATCTGTGGCTGAAATCACGTCTGTAAACGTCCTTATTGCTTCACTCCTCATCTGCGTGTTATTTGAATGGCATTCACTCTCGTATACTACAACGTAGGCAGTCGGAGAGGCGCCCTCTAGCTCTCCGACTACCTACGTTGTACGTTGTAGTATACGAGAGTGAATGCCATTCAAATAACACGCAGATGAGGAGTGAAGCAATAAGGACGTTTACAGACCTGATTTCAGCCACAGATTTCGGTGAGTTTTTGACGTAATTAAACAAAAAATCGCATACCGATTATTGAATGATTATCATAGATTACGATAATTCCTTGTAGGGTATTTTAGTTTTCCACGATTAATAAAGATATTCATGAAGGAGTCGCACAACCACACTGAAAAATGACGTCTGCGAAGGAATAGAGGTGCAGCCGCGTCGCTTCGCGACAGCGGCTGCGTGTAGCTAAGGTAACATGTGCGGTTACTGTTTGTTAGAACCTAAACATGCTAACTATATATAAATTTATAGGCCCTGAATGCGCCTAAACCTAGAGTTAGACTTTTTTTTTCAATTTTAGCGGGAGGTATAGTAAGGGTACTAGGTCTTGCGCAGGGACCTAATGATCGCGCATAGCGTAACTGTGTGTAGCAAGCGATATTACGCGTAGGACTAAGCGCAAAATTTGCCGATACGCCCATGGAATAAACATACCTGACTTACCCCTCAACATGAGAAGGAAGCAGGTAAGAAATTTTGATTTCCAACAAATTTTTCACTAAATTTCCAATTTTTTACCTTGTAATTTACCTACCTAACCTTAAAATGTTTTAAGAATAGATAGCCTAACGGTGTTAGACGTGACGTCTCGCTTGTCTCGTTCGTAGTCGATAGAATTCGTAATTTGTTCGATCGATCGTTTACCACGTGACGTCATCATACACAAGAACAATGTATGCTGCCAGCTACGCTGAAATACTGTTAATAAATGTTGTTTTAAGTCAAATTTTAACACAACGATTATAATATTACAAAGGAATAAATATTTCAGTCTATCGAAGTAGAAGTGTTATTTCAATTTGAATTTGCTTGTGATTTCTTGCGCTTACTTGTGATATATTTGTGACAGGGGAGGGCCATAATGATACTGAAGAAAAATTAGATGAGAGTGTGACAAATGGGTGACGAAAATGAGAGGGTAACAAATGGGTAAGCACACACACAAACACACACACACACACACACACACACAAAAAAAATGTTCATATTTTACTTTTTTCCATTTTATATCACGTGTATATTATTGGTTAAAGTGATTAGAAATATTGTAAGAAAACTTTATAAATGAAAATCATTAACGATTATGAAAATATCAATGATAAAAATAATGATAATAAGAATGATAAAATGATGATGGTGGTGGAAGTGATAATAATAATAATGAAAATGATAATGATGATGATGATGATTATGATGATCGATGATGGTGGTGGTGATAATAGTAATAATGATAATAATGATAATAACAATAATAATAACGAGACATGAAAACTCGTCACATTGAGGACGAGTTAGGTGATACGCTTGTGGTCATCAGATGACAGTCATCTGTGATCGACAAAGAAAAGAATGTGATATAGGCACCTTGAAGTTATATTGAGCGTGCATGCGAAACCGTTTCTGTAACCACTCGGCCACGGGTCATCCACGGAAATGGTAAGACAAAAAAAAAAACAAAAAAACAATGTATAGATATAACAGGGGGAAAGTCAATGCCCACTCAACTAACGTGGCCGTGTGAACATCTATTGCATTGCTAGACGGAAAAGCGGCCTTGTAACGACTGAGGTCGCTATGCCATTTCTGGCAACTTGGGAAAAATACGTCCCGCAGATATAAAACCTATAATCGGCTGGTTTTGATACCTTGCCTTTAATCACAATTTTCAGTGTAATGACGTCATCAAATTACAAAACAATGACATTGTCTTGAAAGACAATTGTTCAAAGTACAACACCTCAGTCGTCGTCATTACATACTATGATCGGTTTGACAAAGTCAACCTGCAAAATGTTGCTGCAGTCGAAGCAATGTGGTCTCCAACACACAAAAAGAGGGATATGGCGTGTGTGTGTGTCTGTGTGTGTGTATAGGTGCGTTTATATACGAACGTGATTTCTACATGGACGAATATATAATACAAATTGAAGAAAAAAAAGTAAAATAAAAAAAAAACTGTTTCATGATCTTGTGGGGTTCGAACCGCAACCTCACGTCTCTGAGACGGCGCCTTTAACCACTCGGCCATACGTCTCGACGAGAAAATATGGGGAACGTAAACTTATGTATGTGAAAGATACAGGAGGAATCGTTTTGTCCACATTCCATTTTCATTTTCAGTTTTAAACTGAAAAATTGTCAATCTGATGAGGAGATTTCAAAGAATAAAATGCATGATTACTGCAGCTTATTGTCTCAGCTACAACATACTAAGGTTTCAGAGGAAATGAAGCAAAATCAGCTGAGATAAAGGTGCTTAAACGTTGTTAAGTCAATGCATGGTTTTAAAAAAAATCACCTCCCATAGACAATACACGTAAACTTGTCCGATTTTGCGTCTTTACCTTTAATCACAATTTAAGGTATGATGACGTCATCAAATATCAAAAACATGACATGGACTTAAAAGGCAAATGTTCAAAGTACAACATACATGTATCTGAATTTGGGATAATATTGAGCTTAAACAACAGAGATACGAGCAAATGAATGTCAGAAACAATACCTTAAAAAAATTAATTCCACTTTTTTGATTTCAGATGACGTCATAATGTATTTATGGAAATAATGATACTCGAAACGTTATGTCCAATTTATATGCTTTTGTAATATGCAATAAAAACATAGGGTAACCAGACGTTTAAGAGCTATGGCGAAATAAACAAAGACATGTTTTTTCACTATATTTGCACATAGACGCGCAGGCGAAATTTGAACTTTGACGCAAGTGCATTCCTTTGTTATTTGTCAGAATCGATCAGAAATCAATGGATATTGTTACTCAAAGTATCAGGAATCCAAATCAGTCAAAAAAAGTGCATTTTCATGTTACTGACGTGCTGTGCGCGAAAACGCGCGGACGGACGCGCACGCGCAAAATCGTTTGAAACGCTTAAAATTGTCTGAAACTTCGAGATTTCCCATTGGAAAGTTGTTTTGAGCCTTTTAAAAGTTTGGCGCGCGCTTACGCGTCCTAGATGACGTCCTAGGTAATTAGCATTAGAGAAAGAAAGATAGAACGTGACCTGAACTTTATGTCCACAAAAAAATGATACAGAAATGACCTTTAGTTATGAAGTTATGATCGATCATGTAACATGGTCCAAAAATCACAAAATGGCGCCTAGATGACGTCATAGATACGTTACTGTCATGAAAACCTTATTGTGGCTAGATATTGTCATGAGACATGTTGACTGAAAATGTCATGTTATTCCGTAATGTCATTCTTGAGATATTGACGACACAAAATGTGCCAGAAAGAAAGAAGAATAAGAAACGAGATATGAAACTCGTCACACTAAGGACGAGTTAGGTGATACGCTTGGGGTCATCAGATGTCGGTCATCTGTGATCGACAAAGAAAAGAATGTGATATTATAGGCACCTTGAAATTATTGAGCGTGCATGCAAATCCGTTTCTCTAACCACTCGGCCACGGGACATCCACGGAAATGGTTAGGCAAAAAAAAAATGTATAGATATTACAGGGGGAAAAAGTCAATGCCCACTCAACAAACGGGGCCGCGTGAACATGTATTGCATTGCTAGACGGAAATGCGGCCTTGTAACGACTGATGTCGCTATGCCATTTCTGGCGACTTGGGAAAAATACGTGCCGTAGACATAAAACCTATAATCGGCTGGTTTTGATACCTTGCCTTTAATCACAATTTTCAGTGTGATGACGTCATCAAAGTACGAAACAATGACATGGTCTTGAAAGACAATTTTTCAAAGTACAACACCTCCGTCGTCGTCATTACATACTATGATCGGTTTGACAAAGTCAGCCTGCAAAATTTTGCAGCAGTCGAAGCAATGTGGTCTCCAACACAAAAAAGAGGGATATTGTGTGTGTGTGTGTGTGTGTGTATAGGTGCGTTTATATACGAACTTGACTTCTACATGGACGAATATGTAATACACCATTGAAGAAAAAAAAAGTAAAATAGCAAAGTATTTTGTTTTGTGATCTTGTGGGGTTCGAACCCGCACGTATGCAACCTCACTTCTCTGAGACGTCGCCTTTAATCACTCGGCCATACGTCTCGACGAGAAAATATGACGAACGTAAACTTATGTATGTGAAAGATGAATCAGGAATCGTTTCGTCCACATTCCATTCTCATTTTCAGTTTTAAACTGCAAAATTGTCAACCTGATGAGGAGATTTCAAAGCATAAAATGCATGATTACTGCAGCTTATTGTCTGAGCTACAACATACTTTAGTTTCAGAGGAAACGAAGCAAAATCAGCTGAGATAAAGGTGCTTAAACGTTGTCAAGTCAATGCATGGTTTAAAAGAAAAATCACCTCCCATAGACATAACACGTAAACTTGTCCGATTTTGCGTCTTTACCTCTAATCACAATTTTCAGTGTGATGACGTCATCAAAGTACAAAACAATGACATGGTCTTGAAAGACAATTGTTCAAAGTACAACACCTCCGTAGTCGTCATTACTTATACTATAATCGGTTTGATAAAGTCAGCCTGCAAAATTTTGCAGCAATCGAAGCAATGTGGTCTCCAACACAAGAAAGAGGGATATTGGGTGTGTGTGTGTATAGGTGCGTTTCTATACGAACGTGATTTCTACATGGACGAATATGTAATACACCAAGTGGAGAAAAAAAAAAGTAAAATGGCTAAGTATTCTGTTTCGTGATCTTGTGGGGTTCGAACCCGCATGTGTCATGATATACCCTACTGTAAAGTCATGTAATGTCGTTGTGTTTCTACTGTCTTGTTCTCTCCTGTCTTTGTAAAAAAAAAAAAAAAAAGTTTAATGTATTCACAAGAATCCTTTTGAGTGGTTCACAATTTACAAGTATGCTTTTCAGTGAACCTCTCAGTTCTTTCTTTTTTTTTTTCCTCCAAACATAACTTTGTATTCTCCCGGTATGCATGTATAATTTCGTATTTGTTAACCATTATCTACCATGTAAAGTCGAATACATGCCTATGTTATATCTTCTGATACATTTCGTGTTATGTTTGACGAAAAAGAAAGAAGGAATGAAATAAATGAAATGAAAATGAAAATGAATGAACGAATGTGTGCAACCTCACGTCTCTGAGACGTCGCCTTTAACCACTCGGCCATACGTCTCGACGAGAAAATATGAGGAACGTAAACTTATGTATGTGAAAGATGAATCAGGAATCGTTTCGTCCAGCTTCCATTCTCATTTTCAGTTTTAAGCTGCAAAATTGTCAACCTGATGAGAAGATTTGAAAAAAAAAATAAAATGTATGATTACTGCAGCTTATTGTCTCAGCTACAACATACTTAAGTTTCAGAGGAAATGAAGCAAAATCAAGTGAGGTAAAAGTGCTTGAGCGTTATCGTCTATGCATGGTTAAAAAAAAAATATCCCCCCCATAGACATAACACATAATCTTCGCTGATTTTGATATCTTGCCTTTAATCACAACTTCTAGTATGATGACGTCATCAAATTAGAAAACATCGACATGGACTTGATAGACAATTGTTCAAAGTATAACATATTCAACGTATGTCGTCAGTTTGGTATTGACTGGACGATCAAACACAGGAACATGAGGCAGCGATTAGTAATCTTCGCTGATTTTGATATCTTGCCTTTAATCACAACTTCTAGTATGATGACGTCATCAAATTAGAAAACATCGACATGAACTTGATAGACAATTGAAGGGGTCGATGCAATATAGTGCTAACCCACACAATATTCATTTTGAGATAATCGCTGTTGAATGTTTGGAAAGTCCATACATTGTATATTGATAAAACATGAATGCATGCATTTTTTACCATCTTATTGGTTGAATTCAAATATGATATTTTCACAGAGGTTAGAGTGAAGGATAAGGATTATGAAAATGCATAATCGTGTCATTAATTCCCAATCAATGACAATCCTACTATAGGCATATCATAATTTCTCATCTAAAATCAATGGTCTATAGGATTCATGCACCATTACTTGTATAGTGCATAAACTTTGCTTTTTAAGCTTTGAGTGAAACGTGTCATAGCATAATTCTGTAATTCCATCAGCAGTGATTGACATAATGAAGAAGAAAGATATATCACATTGAACGCTTAGAACCTAACGGGGGGGGGGGGGGGGGGGGTATTATAGCATGATACTCGGTTTTTTACTGCCCAGCTAGATGCCAACAACATCCATCACTCACGGCTACGCAATAGAGAAACAGCCATGGCGAAAATAAAACTTTGCTTTCTCATAGGCACAATGACACAGAACCCCGTCAAACACACTTTTCTTGGCAGGGATGGACATGAAAAAGTTCATTACTAATACTAAACAGCGTATGCATTCCATTCATGTGGAGCTAGATACCTCTATAGCAACATAAAGCCTGTCTTCAACTCCGTTGATCGAACAATGACAACCTGAAATATCAAAGAGATGAGCGAGACGCTATATACACCTGGCCTAGAGTTAATTTATTCAGTTCTCATTCCTACTTCAAGTTGGGTTATGTTATTGTAATCATTCCCATCTGTAGTATAACAAAACCAAAGTGAGGGAAAAGGGGAGAGAAAAACGAGAGGTGGCAAAAGGAAAACTGCATGCACAACTGCAATCCATAGCATTGCGTGTGACAAGTGAAACAAATGTTTTAGTTGTTATAGCAGTGTTTTAGGAGCATAAACAGACAAATAGACAGACAATGTCAAATTTAAAAACCATTAATTTAATGTCAGAGAAGATGGTAAACAAGATGCATTGAAACCGTAACTAAATCGAACATATTCAGATATAACATTCTTGAATTAAAAACAAGATAAAGAAAAATAATGTCCACGTCAGGATTTAAAAAAAAAAAAACGCCGCACGAACATGCATTATATTCTTGATGCAAAGTTCCAAGGATTGCCTCATTAATTTAAAAGCAATGATTCCCTTGCCACCACCAGCACCACACCACAATGACGTCTCTAAAATCAATGGTAGCACATATCATTGCATCTTGCATTGAATTAGCTCCCTTTTCCTAAACTACCAGTGAAACGTGCCATATTATATGGTGTAATTCGATCAGTAGTGATTGACTTTAAAGAAGAAAGATAATGCAACAAATTGAATGCTTACCACATTGCTTATAGGGCTATTCCAGTTTGGTACTGATCTGTTCTATTCTCCCAGATGCCAACAACACATATCACCTATGGCTAAACTAATGAAACAGCCATGACGAAAATAAACGACAGAGAACCCTGTCAAAATCACTACAATAATTGGAAAGGTATTGCCCGAAATTCCTCATATAATATGAAGCAATATCAAGTCACTTCCTTCCCTGCCTGTCTTTAACTCCGTTTTTGTCAAACAATAACAAGCTGGAATTCCAAACAGATAAGCGAGACGCCATACACCTGGACTAGAGTTAATTAATTCAGTTCCCATTCCTGTTAGTTATGTAAACGTACACGTTCCTAAATATCCTGCTACAGTATAACAAGAACAAAATCTAAATGAAGAGAAAAGGAAAGAGAAAACGAATGGTAGCAAGCGTGGCACTGTTTCAAGGGGCAATTTACAACATTACGTGTGACAAAATTAATGAAGCAAACCCAACCTCCAAACTCCAATACAAAACAAGGGAAATAGAGTAGCTGTGTTCATGACATCAGGGTGAAGCTGAACTGCTGAAAAAAAGAAAAGAAAAAAGAAATAAAAGGAAAAAGTCCTGCGGGACTCGATTAACTTCTCTCCTTCCGGTCGGGCATTATAAACACGCAGCGTGCTAAGCGATTCTGCCACACGGAAGATCCGAAGATCATGTGCGAAACTTAAATCTATCTATGTATGCTATACACAACACAAATTTACATTGATATTCAGTTTTTTGGCGATATACGTCAAGTGACTGATAGCGCTGTTCAACTTCCCACGAGTGGCCGCGTGGATTCGATCAATATACAGTTACAAAGATAAATCGGGAATCGTTTCGACCAGATTCCATTCTCATTTTCAGTGATCGACAACGTAAATAATGTTAAGTAGCGACTTGAAGTAATATTGAGAAATATTCGTGAAGTCCAATTCTTTATACAGTCCTACATAATTCAGATGAAATTGTTTCTGTCATGCAACCAATTGAAAATTTCGTGTGGTGTCGGCGTGTCCAAGTAAGTTGATTGGAAAGGATATGTGAATGAATATTTACCAATAGGTCTTTATATTGTAAAAAAAAAAAATCAAACATGGCCATGCGGTCTTTTAAGAGTCATCTTCACTTTAACATTTGTAATTTCAAGTCCAAGTTGCCAGTCAAAGCAATGTGGTCTCCAACACAAAACAAAGGGATATTGTGTGTGTGTGTGTGTGTGTGTGTGTGTGTGTGTACGTTTGCATGAAAACGTGATTTTTACATGGACGAAGGTGAATACTCCATAAAAGAATAAAAGCAAAAGATGTAAGTATTTTGTTTCGTGTTCTTGTGGGGTTCGAACCCGTACGTGTGCAACCTCACGTCTCTTGTGACGTCGCCTTTATCCTCTCGGCCATACGTCTGTGTGTGTGTGTGTGTACGTTTACATGAAAACGTGATTTCTACATGGACGTGCCAAGATATTGTTTCAGCAATTCCAAAGCAATGATACCCTTACATTTAGGTATACCATAATTTCCCTCTGAAATCATTTGTATTATTCATGTACAATTGCTTGCCTTGTCCATAAACTTTGCTTTATAAACTTTCAGTGAAAGGTGTTATAACATAATTCTGTAACGCCATTAGCAGTGATTGACTACATAAATAAAGATATATCAAATTGAACGCTTAGGGGGTATAAAAGGGGGATTTTAGCCTGATGTTGTGTTATTCACTGCTCAGATACCAACAACACTCATCACCTACGGTTACGTATAGAGAAATAGCCATGGCGAAAATAAGGTTTTCCTTTTCTTTGGCAGATAGACGCACAACCCCGTTGAACACACTATAATTGACATGGAGGGACATGAAAAAGTTCATTACTACTACTAAACAGTGATGCCTTCTACTCATGTGGCACAAGATACCTCTATAGCAACATAAAACCTGTCTACAATTCCGTTATTGGGTCAAACAATAGCAACCTGGAATTTCAAAGAGACGAACGAGACGCCATACACCTGGCCTAGAGTTAATTTATTCAGTTGCCATTCCTGCTCCAGTTGAGTTATCTAAATTATTTTCCGACCTGTCTTGTGCAGTGTAACAGGAACAAACGTAGAGAAAAGGAAAGAGAAAACGAAAGGTGGCAAGCGGGGCACTGTATATCAAGGGCAATTTACAACATTACGTATGATAAATGAAGCAAATCCAACCTCCAGCCTCCGACAAAAAAAAAAGGGGGGGGAACTTGAGTGACTGTGTGTCGTGGGGTAATGACATCGGAATGAGGCTGAACTGCCAAAAGAAAAACAAAGAAAGAGAGAGAGAGAAAAAAAAAATAATAGCGTCCTGCGGGTCCCGAACATCTCGTCCTAAGGTAGTGCATAATGACCATGCAGCGCGCTAAGCGACTATAAAGCCACACGGCTGTCCCGAAGATTGGATGTGAAATTCATATCTTTATATCATTTACAACATGAAAAAGTTCATTCCTACTACTAAACAGTGATGCCTTCCATTCATGTGGCACAAGATACCTCTATGGCAACATAAAACCTGTCTACAACTCCATTATTGGGTCAAACAATAACAACCTGGAATTTCAAAGAGATGAGCGAGACGCCATACACCTGGACTAGAGTTAATCAATTCAGCTCCCATTCCTGCCAGTTATCTAAACGTACATGTTCCTACCTATCCTGTTACAATATTACAAGAACCAATGAAGAGAAAAGGAAAGAGCAAACGAAAGGTGGCAAGCGGGACACTGTAACAAGGGGCAATTTACAACATTAAGTGTGACAAAATTAATGAAGCAAACCCAATCTCCAAACTCCAATACAAAACGAGGGAAATAGAGCAGCCGTGTTCACGGGTTACGTATACTTGGTAAAATAATACGATATATGACATCGGAGTAAAGCTGAATTGCCGGGAAAAAAAAAAGAAAGAGAAAACTTCTGCGGGAGTCGAACTTCTCGCCTTCCGGTATGGCGTTATGAACACCCAGCGCGCTAAGCGATTACGCCATATGGCTGTCCTGGAGATTCTATGCGAAACTTAAATGTATGATAACACTGTCGTGACAGTGCTGACTGAGATGGCGCTATTCAACTTCCCACAAGTGGCCGCGTGGATTCGACCAATATACAGTTGCAAAGAACAATCGGGAATCATTCCGTACAGATTGCATTCTCATTTTCAGTTTTTAACTATAAAATTGTCGACCTGATGAGGAGATTTGAAAATATAAAATGCATGATGACTGCAGCTTATTGTCTCAGCTACAACATATTTATGTTTCAGAGGAAATGGAGCAAAATCAGATGAGGTAAAGGTGCTTAAACGTTGTCAAGTCAATGCATGGTTTGAAAAAAAATCACCTCCCATAGACATAACACGTAAACTTGTCTGATTTTGAGTCTTTACCTTTAATCACAATTTCTAGTATGATGACGTCATCATATATCAAAACCATCACATGGACTTGAGAGGCAAATGTTCAAAGTACAACATATCTGAATTTGGGATAATATTGAGCTAAAACAACAGAGATACGAGCAAATGAATGTCAGAAACAGTACCTCAAAAAAATCAATTCCACTTTTTTTATATAAAATGACGATTTGATGACGTCATCGCGATTCCCTGGCAATATTGATACTTCGAATGTTATTTACAATTCATATGCTTTTGTAATATGCAATAGAAATATAGGGTCAACGGACGATTTAAAGAGCTATGACGAAATAAACAAAGACATGTTTTTTCACTATATTTGCAGAAAGACGCGCGTGCGGAATTTCAACTTTGACGCCTGTGCATTCCTTTGTTATGGGTCGAAATCGATCGGAAATCAATGGATACTGTTACTCAAAGTATCAGGAATCCAAATCAGTCAAAAAAATTGCATTTCCATGTTTCTTACGCGCTCTGCGCGCGAAATTGCGCGGACGGACGCGCACGCGAGAAAATGTTTGAAACGCTTATAATTGTCTGAAACTTCGAGATTTCCCATTGGGAAGTCGTTTTGAGCCTTTTAAAATTTTGACGCGCGCTTACGCGCGCCTAATGATGACCTGGGTAACTAGCGTTAGAAAGTAAGATAGAGCGTGACCTGAACTTTATGTCCACCGAAAATGATACAGAAATGACATCTAGCTATGAAGTTATGATTGATCATGTGACAAGGTCCGAAAATCACAAAATGGCGCCTAGATGACGTCATAGATATGTTACTGTCATGAAAACCTTATTGTGGCTAGATATTGTTATGAGACATGTTGACTGAAAATGTCATGTCATTCCGTGATGTCATTGTTGAGATATTGACGACACAAAATGTGGCAGAAAGAAAGAAGAATAAAAAAAAAGAGAAATTTTGACAATTACAATAGGTGATACGCTGATAGCGTATCACCTAAAAAGACAGATTTTGACAATCACAATAGGTGATACGCTAAAAGCGTATCACCTAATAATAATAATAATAATAATAATAATAATAACACATATAATAATAATAACACATACAATAATAATAACAATAATATACACAAGTTAGGTAAAACTGCTGTTGCTTTACAGGGACAAATTTAATAAATATTCTACGAAAGCCGGAGCACGTTACAGCCGCAGAGGGGCAGACACTTTCACGCATGAAACTACAGAGGGCAGCTGCGCGATCTTTACATACCCAGAGAAATTGCAGGCGCGGTGGAGCACCCCAATTTGCATCTCATTATCGCCCCGTTCTATTTGAATTTCCAACGGGCATCCACGGCTGCCCGAAACTGTGTGCATGAAAAAGTCAAATCTTTACCTTCTCCTTGTGCCGCTATGCGTGCCGCTAGTAAACTCAAACTTCCCACACTATCTAAGTTTTTAAAAACCTTCCTTTTGATGAAAAAATTATGAAATTTTGCTGCACTAGAACTTGAGATATTAAAGCGTTTTTAAAATCACCTCTCGCAAAACATGCTCTCTGTTTTTTTCCGACTGGACTATGGCCGGGCTCCAATGTGTCCGAAATTGGCAACATAAGTTTATCAGGCCTCAATCCGTATATGGTGAAAGTTTTCGCTTGGTTCCACCTGTACTTTTTAAGAAATCAACTTGTTTCTACAGGGTTTGGAATAGAAAATTGTAGTCAGCGGAACAATTGAAAATGACGTCATTTCTTTTCCTGTAATATTTGGCATGCGTGGTACGTGAGATTCAGGATTTTGTGCTCATTGTTGGTTTGCATGTGATGCAGTCAATTTTGCTGAGTGTCGCACGGCGGTGACTGCTGAGCTGCTGCTAGTTTGCAGGCACAAACCCTTGTTGGTTGTATTAGGAGTCTGCATGTGCCAAGACTAATACATGCACCACTGCACAGCAGCCTCTCCCAACAAGGGAGAAGCTACAACACAGGGCCTATGGGACAGTGCCGAAGTGGTGCATATAGTAGTCTTGGCGCAGACTCCTTTACGACCAACAAGGGTTTGTGCCTGCAAACTAAGCTGCTGCCGCGCACGCTGCATGCAGCAAAGCGTTGTGTGTGCTGTGACATGCAACGCTACAGTCACGCGATTATATATACATGGGACCGACCTGTACGCTTTGCGTTCGTGTCATTTTTGACATCACCTTCTGTTTTTTTCCGACACAACCATGGCCGGGAATATTACGGTATGACATTTAAAATGCAAGCAGATAAATAAATTTCGGTGTACTTTGTTCGAATGGCACTTTAGTTCCGCAATCACACTTCGTGAATCTTAGGATGATTTTCGAGGCATATTTTTGGTAATTTTGCTCGCCAGGTTTTCGCTAAAATTTCACATTTTATCATTGTCAAATCCTTTAATATGTTATATGTGCATATTCGGACATGTTTTCAAATTCAAGCTAACTCAATTTTAATCCGAAAATAGGTTTCCTTAAATTGTTATTAGCTTGAGAAGTTGTTTACTTTTTCTCAACTATGCGAGTACATGTTGTTTACTTTATGCAAATGAGGCTCGGCTGCCGATGGATTTCTGCGAGATATTTGGGGTGCTCCACCGCGCCTGATTGAACGCATAAAAAAAAGTCTGACATACAAACGGCGACAACGCACTACTCCGTCATCGTATCATCAGGAGGTTCTGGGAGGTGATTTTTCTGCATTTTCGTGATATTCATTGAGAAATTCAGGTACGCCTGGATTATGGAATAACTCCCATTATAAGAGCATTTCAAATTTTCGTGCGCGATATCTAGACCCCTCAACCATACATATAAACTACTGTTTATACATTTGGAACTAAATTTCAGCCCAAAAAGGGCGATATCGAACGGTATTTCAAGGAGACAGAGAGAAATGAGAACGCCCTCGCGCTGATCGCTCGAGTCCTGCCTGCCTGGCTGTGTAGCTAGCAGTGCACTCACTGTAGGCCTACTGTGCAAATGTATAACTAGACTATTGATACAGCCAAAGAAATATAGGTCCATTAAAATACATCACATATTTGAACACATGGGACTAGGATTTCAGATCGTATACGAGTTATCATGTTACCCGTCATTTGTGGCAAAAGAGCACTTCTGATTGATAACAAAATGGACGCACAAGACCGCAATAAATTACTACAAAACTTAGGAGTAGGAAAATGACTTTACTTACTTTAAAGAAGTTTTACAGAGGACTTTCTCAGGCAAATCATCTGACAGAAAGCATTCAGTCACGAACAGAAAAGCGTCATGAAAATATTTCGTTACCCAGAGACGCAAAGGCTTCTGGGATATGAGACTTTAGCTCATATTTCAGGCACTTACGTGGTTCTAACCAATGGCTCCAACGTGAAAATGTCAGGTGACGTGTCCTTAGCTTGCTGCTAGTTCGTTCAACATGCCACCATATGGCTTCTACATACATTATACACGACGCTTAGCGCCTTGAAGTACTGTGCGCTTTACACACATTTAACACACATTATACATACGGTACTGCTCTCTATCGCGGCTTGAAACGTGAGTGTGTGTTTGGATTCTTGTGCATTTTTCTTTTGGAAAATCAAAATTAAAATTGATTTATACACCTCATTTGCTATTCTGAATAATTTGTTCAGAACTGTAAATATGTGGTAACAAAGTGTATTATGATGTAGCTAAATAGCACTCGAATTTCGAAATGTAGTCGAATTGAATTGAACGTGCACTGCCATTGCATTTTTATTGTAAATTTAGGGTCAAATTACAGGCAAGTAAATCAATTATATCAAGGCTGTGAACTCACTTTAATTTAACTAACAACTGACTGAAATGTCGTCTGTCGACCTGTCTCCTGGTCGCAGCTCAGGCTGTGCATTGGGGTCTAGCTATCTGTTTGAGTACTAAATTTACCCTTGGGGCCTACCTAGTAACATTATTAATTACTGAGAACTGTGCAACTGCCATTTCTATTTTCTTGCACGTTGCAGGTTGCAGAGGAGTGTTAAAACTTGAAAGAATTGCTGGACACAACAACGCAACCCAACACAATGGCTTCGAATGACCGTGGAGACCAAGGAGTAAGATTTTATTCTAAGTTTGCTTTTATAATGGACTCACTCAGTAAAAATCTTATTATTTCCCACATGTTGAGTGGGTTCATATCATGACATAGGTGCCTAGTTCTACCAACCATTAGACCCCCTGTAAATAGTTATACCTCAAATGGTAATCAATCCCCAGAAAAAAAAGGAGCTTTGTTTAGCATAATAAACTGTGCTACTAGTGTAAATCATGTGATCTAGCTAGCTAATTGCTGGTTTTTGTTATGATCTCAGAATATGACTCTCTTTGGTTATTTTTTTTTTATTTTTTACCCCTGAGGTGCAAGTCTCGTGCCTATTAAAGGCCTGAGACTTGACATGTACATGTATGGTGTTTGTTTTTGCACCTCTGTGTGTCTTGTGCTATTAGCCACAGTGTGTGTGTGTGTGTGTATGTGTGTGATTGTGTGATTGTCCTACAAGAATATTTGACAATGTCAATGAGCTAGACAAACATTTCTTCTGATGTGAATGATGTTGTTGAATAGAAATGGATAATGAAACTCTTTTGGAAATTTATTTTGTATTTCATGTGAAAGGGTTCAGAATCCACACAGAAAATAACTAGATTTCAAACAGGATATAAATGGGCAACATCCCACAAATGCAACCTTTATTCAGGGCCCCGATTCCAAAACCACAGTTTATGCCCAGCCATTCATGAGACCGTCTTATTCACCTGTGTGGTTTCCTTCCGTACATCAGCCATCACACATGGGCAGCATACAAACATGTGATAGCATAGAGTGATAACAAAATACTGTACATACAAAGTGTAGCACTACAGTCCTATCTATACAAGCAAGCCCTTACACATGCCCTGAACTGAATATGTACGGGTAGCTAATGACAGTGATTCTATAATACTCACTCATGCTTTATATATATATACAGAAACAAGACCAAGATCCAGTGAAGGTTGACAAATGGAATGGAACAGCAGTGAAGAATGCTCTTGACGATGCTGTAAGAATGGTAAGTGAACACATCAATAAAATGTGGAAGAATTCTCCCTCTTTACAATAGAAGAGCTAAACAGAAACAAATGCAAGTCAACTGCAAAAAAAAAAATATATATATATATATATTGCAACTTCAAAGGATGTGAGTTTAGTGAGTCTTATTATGTCTTCCAGATTATTTCAAGAAGAAATGTGATGAATTTGGTTTCAAAATGCTTTGTAATAATGAAAATGTCCATTATATACAGTATCTTCTTCAGATGATAGTATATTATGGAATCAGACGTGTAGCATGTGTGTTTATGTGACATTAACTATGACAATGTGCTGAAGACCATGAATGTTTACCAGTATTTGTATGATTGTTTTTATAATATTGATGATTATGATGATTTATCTTAAACAGTTTATGATTTTCGAGAGATGTCATTAGCTTTGGGAATTATGATGCAAAACCAACATAATATGTGCTGTTTGTGTCACACAGGCAGAAGAAATTCTACATTCATGATTATTTCATACAACACACATAGTATTCATTTTTTCCATTAATAGTTTTATCTGACTTTCATAGTTTCAAAAGATCCTGCTTCTTCAGATGGTGGACCTTAAACTCTATACCTTCACGTTCAAAGAACATCTACCTCCCGATTCTTTGCCTCCAATGTCGTCAAAGGTGTATAACGTGTGTTTTACTTTCCTATCTCTTCATCTTCTTGTCACTTCTGTCCAGATTTTTACCGAGCACTTTCAGTATGAAGAGAACCACACACTGATTGACAATCGTCTCATCCTCTGCTCCGTGGCCTGCATGTTCGCTGTTGCGGCTCTCATCTATGACTATCTGAGGCCTTTCCCTGAGTCCAAGACAGTTCTTGCCATCTGTGTTTTAGCATATCCTTTTTTCCAATCTTTCACTCTAATGCGCCTTACCCAAGCTCACATGATCCCAGTTGTAAGGACATTGATAGCTGTAGATCCAAATTTCCCTGATCCCTGATGCTTAACCCTGATGTGACTTTGCCATGCTTCTCAACTTTTTTTTTAATCCAAAAGCCCACCTTGGCCAAGGACTGCATTAAAAAAAAAAAAAAAAACATTTTATAGGCCCAGTTAGATTACATACTAGTATCTCTTTCAATTTATTTGTGACCAACATCGCGATTTACCTGCAAGAGCTTCCATCGGGTTGAGAAGTGTGAGGTTAATGGATAAGACTTCAGTCTCTCAATTTTGAGCACCCTGATTTGAGTCCACTGTTGGCATTGATTACACCATGAGGCAGTGGTCTTTATCGTTGTTTTTATGTCTTGTTGCCAATAGGGGACTTGAGGCAATTAGTTCCGTGGTAGCTCGCTCGTAAGCATGTATGTATGTTTCTGTCAGAATGCTCCAATCTGTTTGAAAGTATGACAGAATTTGTGTGTTTTATCAATCTTTGTTGTAACAATGTAACTATACTGAAATGCTAAATCATGATAACGTAGGGGTAGTAATATCTTTAGAATTGCAAAGTATGTGATATAATGTGCTTTGTTCCTGAGCTTGGAGTAACAAGACTTCTTATTTGACCTTGTCACTGAAAAAGAGGATTTTGAAAATTTGTGAATTTTTCAATCTCGTACCATTCAGTGTGTCCTCTAAGACAGTCGAAGGCCACAAAAGTCAATATCATTGTTTATGAATTGTAGAAGTCATGAGGACTTCCACAATTCTTGAACAATAATCAGTCTCAACTTAGATAATTTTGCAGAACAAGATAATCTTATTCTGAACTTCTAATAAATTGGTGCTTTTGTGATGCATGATATAACCCTTAACCCTTTCACACTTATTTTGCCATGATGTCTGTGCTGACACTGTACACAACAATGGTCGAGAAGAATCACTTTCTGGTCACCAACCAAAAGGATCCAGCTGGGGTGGACCCCAGCAATACGTGGTACTGTGATTCCATAATGAAGAGGTAAGATATTAAAAAGAAAGGAAAAAAAAATCAGTCCTATACAGTGGACTCCCGTTATAATGAAGTCCTTGGGACCGGCAGTTTTCTTTTGTTATATTGATATTTTGTTATAACGAAACAAATAAACAATAAAAAATATAGAACGGATAATGTTGTTTCCTGAATTTTAACTTCGTTGTAACCGGAATTTCATTGTAACTGTGTTCGTTATAATGGGAGTGCACTGTACCACCATGTGGCACCAATATTAAAGTCCAGATGGTCAGAGAGTTTGACCGATACATGCAGATTATCTTCATCTCGGTCAAGGGTACATGCTTGCTTTTTATGGAGATGCTTCAAGAACCACTCCAAAGATAGTCTGGGAAGAGAGCGCTTCGTTGTCAACATGACAGTATTTGAATACCGGTTCAATTCAGCCAAACCATGCAGTGTTGCGTGTCTCATTTGAACTGGAATGTGTATTGGTACATATGAATATTGGAATATATGTGTATATTTTTTTTTATATTGGAATGTGAGTATTCATGTCATGGATTTCAAATAAACCTTTTTTTTTTTTGCTATTACCTATTACAACTTGCAGTCAATTGATCACAACTTTGTTGCTAGAGGATATTTTCTGGAAGTGAGTACATCTTTTTCTTAGCTTTATAATCCAATGTCTTGGAACTAAATTGAATCAAAGAAGACATTGTCTGCCATTGTGCACAGATGTAATGTCCCTACTAGCTACCTGCCAAAGAAAGAAAGAAAGAAAAACGGAAAAGACAATTGCTGAGTGCTGTTCTTTCTTACGATATGCCACTAAACAGAATACTTTGTCAGTTTTCTCGTCATGAGGAAAGGACTGTCATCTCATCAAGCATCCGTATGTATGTTGTGATGGCCCCTGCCTCATGAAACATGTTGTTGAAGAGATTATAACAACTAATTGTATTTTATATGTATCAAACTGATGTTGAAATTGTTTGTAAAACTTTGCATTATTGCTGTATTTTCATTTTTTTTAAAGAAAAAAGTTGGAGAAATGAATTTGACTTGATATTGAAAGAAAAAGATATTGAAGAAAACAATATAGATTATTAAAATATTTCCTTGTGAAATTACAGCAATTTCCCCTACTCGAAGCCAAAAGCTTCAAACACACATACGGACTTATATATAGTGCCATGAATAAGTTAGAAAAAACACACAAACTTAGCAATCATGAGATTTGAAAAAAACAACAACAAAACTTTGATTTTTGGAAGAGTAGAGTTTAAACTCAAAGCACTCCCACCCATCAGAGAAACGTGACTCATGTGGTAAGTACATATTGTTCACGGCACTTCTTTTTGTACATGAATAATGAAAATCCTAATCAGGTCCTATATGTTCATTAAAATATGTTTGAAGGATGAGCTGCCAAGATAGATCAATGTCCCATTTTCTCCCCTCCTTTCCCACCCCCCTCCCCAGGTTTGATGATGAGTATAGTCTAATAATGCAGTTCACCGATGGTACAACGAAGGCAATGAGAGACGCCAGCTTTTCCAAATCTGTTGGGGCGTGGTTTGATGAGAATGGCACGCTTCTCTACGATCTCTTCCAGGCAGACGTCTGTTCGTTGCACGACAGTCTCATCAACGAAAGGAAAGACAAGTAGACGAATTAGTTTCCTTCAATGGGTTTCTTTTTTCTTGTCTGTTCATGAATCCTGTTTAGGGAGAAAGTTTCTATGCCCAAGCATACATTGACAGTGCTGTTGCAACATGGAAGTATATGCTCAAATGACACTCATATGGATGCTTTAGAAAAAGGAAGAAAGAAAGAAAAAAAAAAAAAAACCCTGAAGAGGTTGATTGCCATATTCATACATCCCATACAGGGACTTGAAATAAAAACGCCCTCATGGTAAATTCCCATTTCTCATGTTTTGCATTCTGTTTGCGCCAGAGTATGAATTCACATTCCTCATTTACCAAAGATTGTGGACTTCGTGGCAAGTGAATGCCATTCAGCATGAAAATTGCAGTTGATCATTGGTCCCACCCCTTATAAAATAAACAAAACCCCCAAACAAACGAACAAACAATTTGTAGAAGTTGTATTCTGTTGACAGTCTAACAGAAGCAAGCATGTGAAGATGCATGTAGATTAGCATCTCCAGTCAGCCACTTCAAAATCTTTGTGGTCTAGAAAATAGGTGTGGTTCCACTTTCTTGTTGAAAATGAATACAGTAACGACATGTAGCATCCGAGAGTAAGATTTCTTTAAAAAATGCATTTGTTCTGCAGCACCCAAAACTCTTAGGGACAATACTGAATTCCTCCTTTTACCTTAATGGTCCCTTCCCATGCAGAATGTGGTAAATCGATTGCGAAGTGTTTCCAATGAATTGTTTTAAGGAAAGAATTTAAGCCCGTGCCATCACTTGAGAGCCAGAAGGGTTTTGACCCTACTGAAAATCTGTGAAATTACGCCAGTCGTAATCTGAACCGACAGAATGAACATTACATTTGTGGTGTCAATGACATTGTCGGGATTATGCATGATGCAGAGATGCAGCCTTAACCTGTTGAGGATGGACTGATTGTGCTACATCATGCATTTCCCATAGACACCTGCCCAAGTATACTCGGACTAGTCTTCAACGGGTTAAAATCTGTTCATGTCAGGATAATGTGGATGTCGTGTGTTAAGCCTTAGGAAGTATCATATTATGCAAAGATCATATCCATGGTCCCATCTATTGTCAAACAGGAGAATTGAATCTTCTTGTGTCTGTTGTAGGTTTAAGTAAAATAGAAGCACCACCTATTTATTTTTCAGCTTTTTCTCAATGCATTTGAGGCAAGTGATTTTGCTTCCTTTCTTATGAGGTTAGCTGGTTTGCCAAATGAGTATCAAACAGTTACAAACTATTTACTGACACTTATCGAGGCATAACCTTGTAATGTCCACCTGGAGAGGAAATATGTCAGGATTTGTACATCACTGCACTGCACATATTTGCATTCGAATACATTGGGTCGCAGAGCACTTCTAAGCTTTCAAGGCTTGTGATGTTGACTTATGTTGATGTTTTTACATTCCTAGATCTTTCACAACTCACGGTGGAGCATGCATTGCATAAACTACTACTTTCTTGAATTATCGGAATTATCTGCTTTGCTGCAGCTTGGTATGGGTCTGTGGCTGCTATAGACTGGTCAAATTCTACCACGGGAGACAAAATTGGTGGTTGTTGGCCGCGTTAGACAGGAGGCCGCCATACGTGGGAGGGGGGAGGAATTTTTCAGTGGCAATATACAGCAGATGGTCGCTATAGACAGATGACCGCTGAGGCAGGTTTGACTGTATGTCATGTATTGCCCCATGGGAACATGTACGTCAAGGTATGCAAATGTTTTGGTGTCTAAGAAGAAAGGTAGACCATTGGAAGCTCATCATTTAAGCACATTCAGACTTATTTGTTTTTTGTTTTCCTCAGCTGTAGACCGTGTCTCAGTTGTTGTTGTTTTTAGCACATAATATGTATTGTTTGAGCAATGTTTTGTGAACTTCTGTGAAAATCAGTATGTGTAGATCAACCCTGTTTTTCTTCTGCATAGATGTGTAGCAAACTCGAGTATGTAAATAAAGTGACCTTTCACTTCTAAACACGAAGAATTGACATTCTTGTTCTTATTCTGTTGTGTAGATTTCTTCATAATGAAGTCCTCTAGCCTTGCTGAGACAAAGGGAAACTTTGTGTGTGTTATGACCATTGCATGGGTGTGAATTGTCTTGATGTAATGCTGCCTCCTACAGTTTTACTTCAAATGTGACCATGCGTCAAAAACTCACAAAACTTTACACCAGCCATCTGCTCAGTAGGTCAGGAAAGTGGGAGTATACTGTACTATTATGAGGCCAGAAATGGTGCGTTTGGGGTCAACAGTGTTTATATGTGATTTTTAGTTCTGTACATGTATTTGAAAATGTTGTAAATGTGGAAGAATGAAATCATCTAAAAGTGCCACTTTTGTAGTTCCCATTGACCCATAGTTCTGCTATCTGACATATTTCTTTATATTCCACAAAAATCCTACAGGAACTTTTAAATAAGCATGAATAGATACTCATTGGATATACCAATTTCAATGATTATCTTATAATCCCTTTAAAGCGGTTGTTATGGAGTTTCATCTTTCTTCTGTGCAAAATAGTGGGTCAGTGACCTGTGTCTTTTATACATTATGTGTATATATGAAGAGTTTGTTCGCAAAGAACGAGAAGTCCATATTTGCCAAATGGAAATATTTGCGATTAAAGGTCAAGAAAAATAAAGAGAATAACAAGAAAAATTTTGCTTCTTTTGACCGTAACTTCAAAAATGTACCTTTATATGTAGTGACCAATATATCATTTTAAAGGTCTAATTTTGTACTTTATGACAGAGACCATACTTCAAAATCTTCAAAAATGGACTCGTAGGTTTTTGCGAACAAACTCCTCATATATTATATATACATTGTATTATATATATTTCTCCTCTCTCTGTAAAGTTTTTCATGAATGAAAAACTGTACTCGAATGGATGAGTGGTCCCAAAAACTTCAATCTTTTTCATATGTGACTGATGTATATATATTGAAATTTTTACACATTCTGTGCAACATGAATCTAGCATGAAAAATAAAAACACAAATATTTTGCTGCGATATTTCATCTCTGATTTTGCAGACTTTAAAACAAGCAAAATTGATTTTACCAGACTGAGGGCAAAATGTTACGCGAAAATGTCCACTTTTACAGTACGCTATAATCAATGTTCATGCTTTTCAGGGGTTAGGTGGTAGAGTTGTGGTTAGTTAAACCAGCAGAGTAATAAAACTAATGAGGAAATATCATAGGATGACACATGTGTAGTACTACTTTCTTTTATTAACCCTTCCAGGGATGCTATAATCTCAACAACATACATCAGCTATAGTATTTACTTCAGATTTACAAGATTTCACAGACAGACAGAAAAATTGACACAACATACAAAAATATGTGATGTGAAAGATTGTCATAGAAACACATGGAATGCAAGGTACATGTATTCTGTAAGATTGAAACAATTATTGTAAAACTACCTAACAAAAGAAAAAATCTGATGCTTTTCTCTGAACATTATACAAATACATTGTACTACTGACATCAGTTTATTTTTCCATTTATTTTTACAATGGATAATCAGAGGAAAGAATCTCTAGAAATCACATCATTTTTTTTAAAGCTTAGAAATGCCAAGATCATGATTTTACTATACCAACAAGCACACACTATTGACCTGAGAAGCAGTAATATTTGTAAAAGTGGTACACATACACAATTTTGAAGTTGCTGTTGTTTCACTGCTTGTCCATTTCTCTAGGACTAATAATAATTTGGATCAAAAACAGCCTTTTTTTTTAGTTGCAATCGCTAACAATGAATATTTGAAATTACAAGTATTTCCCAAAATTACCTCACACACACGATATGCAGCCCTGTAAAACAGCAAGAACACAAAGCAGTCATGTCAATCACAGTGACACATCCACGCTCACAATCATTTGCGTACCATATATCATTGTGTTATCCCGTGCTGGCTGCAGATTTGCAAATGAAGACAAGATCACATATCTACTCTCCCTTTTTCAAAAATAAACATATATGTCCTCCCTCATCAGAATTTTGATCACAGAATAAATGCTGGAGGCCCAGTGGAAGTTGCTTTCATTATGTAATCATTATAATAATTCATTATAAAAAGCCTGAAAGACAGTGGTAATGATCATTCCATTTGTTGTATATTTCATCATATCACTTTTGAATAGACATGGAAGGTGGGGTGGGATCTACCTGGTACCGACATTGTTCACTGCAATTCACCTGTAACTGATCCATTCTATAATCACTGCTACACTCCAAGCCTGATATATCACTTCATCCACAGCGTGTGAATCACATGAACAATTCTACATAGAGAGTCACTGGACATGTTAAAGGAATTGGTATAAGTTATGTATACAATTTACAAGAAAATTCAAACAAAACAAAAATGATAGTGCAGTATCAGTTGTGTCTTTGAAAGAAATGGACTCTCTCTATCAAGAACTTTATTACAAACAAACTCATATGAAGGAGTACTTGTTCCTGGCCTAAAGTTCAAGTTTCTGTAAATCTTTATTGTACATTTTATATCCTGATATTCAACTTAAGCCATGTCAAAGGTCAAAAGGATTCAGTCACTATGAAAGTCCACTCTAACTGATACATCCAAGTATTATATCCATCAAGTAGTGACAAGCTTAATTAACAAGACTGCTGAACTGTAAATTCAGCTGAAAGATTTGGCTAAGCACAACATCACAAGACTTGAAAAGAGCCAGATATATCTAAAATAAATGCTCAAGGCATCAAAGCACTTTCCTTATGCAATATAAGCGGTAACAATATCACTGTAAATTCACTTGCCAGTAAAGTACTGAAGAGTTGTGCAAATCACAAGACATGGACGGTCAATGGTACATTCATTCTTTCCATACAGCTTTTCATACACTGTTGGTATGCTGTCCAACATGTGTAACAGACTTGATCTGAATGTAGGAGTGATACATCACTGACATGACAATGAAAGTCTTAAATACATTTTCATGCCATCATCTCTCACTGCAATCATAAGTGATCACTGTACTAGATTCTGTGGTATTATCAACCATAACCTGACCCTTACAAGCCACCGTATACCTATGATAGTAAAGATATGATGCATTTTGTGGTAAAAAGTTCTACTCTTCAGCATGACTCCACTAATTATCAATGTCACCTGAAGACTAGCAACCTACAGTACACAGCAAGCTAGTTTGCAAAATGGAGGTAGATCACAATGTTCACAGCAGTATGCCAGAAATTTAGGAGAACAGCAAGGTGATGGACAACAAATTACTACTGTAAAGCCAGAAATGTTTGCGCGCATTTTAATTTTGTAAAGTTTGCAGCATTAAAATGCATGTGAAAGTTCTAGTCTACACTATGATGCCTTGAAAGCCAGAGGCAATTCCCAAAAATTTAATGTTGCAAAAAAAGGCTGTCAGCTCCAATTCATGAAAATTTCATGTCATAAATATTTCTTGCTTGACAGTAACTACACATAGTGCCCCGCATGAGACTTTATATTGAACAAGATTTTGCTTATTTTCTTCCCTTGCAATATGCGTTACGCAGCCTGAAGTCTGAATCAAAAATATAATATTTCAAAAACTATTGGTTAAAAAGAAATCTTTGGTAGTGCAATTTTCAAATGTTGAAGTTCATCATAAATCGTTTCTGCTAGTCATTGCTCACGAAAAAACAAACAAACATATTGCTCTCCGTCAAATAAGTACAATTATCATGAATGAGTCTCCTTTCTAGTTGCGTGAGAATTCTTGATATATATGGAGGTTCCCTAGACAGTTTGTTGTTGCAACTTTGAAGCTGAAATTTTCATTGTAATTCATTTTATTTTTCCATGGTTGCATTCTCACTAGAAACAATCTTAAGTAAGTGAGGGCATAGTTTCCTTCTACAGTGTCCACTCTCGGGGACGATGAGTTTGTGACCAGCCAATCATGTCCTGCCTCTGAAGGGGAGCACGTGGCATGTGGGTCTTAGGGATGGACGGTGTGGAGATGAACGGGATGTCTTCCTCCCCACCGAAGGATGCGCTGAGGACCGACGCCCTGCCGGTGGTCTTGTCAAACGATGCGCTCAGCCGACCCGACATGGGCCGGGTGTGTCCCAGCATGGAGTAGTTCAGGCTGCGGGCGGTGAGATGGGGAGTGCAAGAACCCAGAGCCGATTTGGGGCGGATGCGGAGGGTCTTGTCCTCCTCGTCCTTCTCTGCCTCAGTCTTCACCCGAAAGCGGCTCCCTACCGGATGACCCAGGTGGTAGTTGGGTGTGGCCGACTCGCTGTAACTCCTGGTGTGGAGTTTAGCTGACTTCCCAGCAAACCAAGTATCTGTTTGCTCTATATCATGTGAAAGAAGATGTTTTGGTACATGTATCAATGAAATCTTGATGAGGCATTTATGATCCATACCAAGATTTTGAAACTCTGTGCAGAAGTCTAACCCCTAAAGTAAAAAATATATTCAGTTTGGAGATGTATCATTTGATGGCATTGGTTATGTACAACACTATTACAGCAAGCACTGTCTATTAACTATCACTGTATAAAATTATTTTGTTTCTTTGTGCCAAATATACTGTTTGAGACATCAGCTGAGAGAGGCAAACCTCAACTAAGTTCTGAAACTACTTGGTTTTTGTCAATAGCAACATCTTCAACACAATGCATACATGTAGAACATAACTTTATTTTCCGAGGCAATTTTTTTTTCCTGAACAAAGATAAATATGTATTAAACATGAAAGCACTCTAGTTGACATAAGAATTAGTTGTTTTTATATAAGAATTATTTATTTTTACATAAACGCTATTCCCCCCACCCCCAAGAAAAAAATCCAGTCTCGTCATACAGGTTTTCATAATCAATTTGACGAATGCATTGCCCCTAGAATTTCACATGGGAACAAAGATACTTGGCTTGTCCATATCAAACATAGCTGTAGGCATGCAAGCATTTTTGAATGTTCAATTTTCAAGGGGATGAAACTCCCATTTTTTTGTAGACTTGACATCTGTAATTCTCACCTTCAAATCCCTGTCTGGCTGTATCCAGGTAAGATCCATTCACTGATTTTCCATCAGAATATCCTAACACCTTTGGCTCTGGGAAGAGAAGGAAAAAAAAAAACCCAAATGCACAAGGGGTGAATGGAAATCCACATGAACTTTCATATAAGATAAATGCAAAGTAAATTTAGATATGATTGCAGAATATATCACAAGAAATCTTTGACAAATCAATCCTACAGACAGAATTGTAAGAGATAGAATAATTTCATCACAATGAGTCATTTCTTCTGTTAAGAGTTCATTATCAAAATGAAGATAATAGATCATAATTATCAAATGAAACAAAAACATAGACATCATGTTACCTTACAGTTTCTAATCTCCATTTGTGAAAAGCAAAACTCCTAATTACTAACTTGTGTGTGTTGCTTATTTAGCACATTCAAGTACACTTTAGAATGCGCATTATCCTAATTTTAGAAATACTGGCTCACAGTTGGTAGTATTCTGACCCTTCAACATGCAACTGTTAAATCAAAAGATTTGACGAAAGTGTAGTTCATGAACATAATTATGTGCTCATAAAAGTTGTGTAAAACTTTTGGAACTCATCACACTGTAGAATTCTATGAAAACAAGTTAAGTATTCATCTCATTTTTTTTTTTTTAATGCCCAGTAGTACTCGTGCTTAATGTTAATTTGATTTAGGAAGATGCAAAATGACTTTTCCACTGTAATGAAACATTATTGATACTGAAACTTTGTGCATCTAATGCAGGCAATCAAGCCTTCAATATTATCAGCACATGTTTCAGAGGACATCTCCTTGTATTCTGATCCCTACAAGTCTGATGATACAATGTATCTATTTCAGCCAACATATACAATACACAAACATCAGGCTGTATAAATTGTCTCTTGAAAACACGCACACACAAAAATTGCACACAAAAACACTATCGTGAGTATACGTGTATGGTTTATATAAACTTCAAGTGAAAATTTCACCAGGATAGGCATATGCACATGATGCATACTAGTACTATTTTAACTCAGATCAAAGTTAATATTTTTGTCTCATATAGGCAAATTTGTGTATTTTTTTGATGATATACAGTGTATTGTGCTGATTGATTGCATTTAGCCAGCCCCATCTGACCTTTCTACAGTATGTGGTATGCAGTAACATTCGGAAATGCAGCAAAAATTACCCTAGGAATTAAAATCTGTAAAACGCTTACTTGCAGTGTGGAACAGGGTTTCATCAAATGATGAATCAGGGCTCACTGACTTGTATGTGTCAAAGTACCTGGCATAAATTGAACCAATGAATGAGCATTTTGATAGATGTACACCTCTTGCTTACATTGTTGAAACAACATGTGAAATAGGAAGATGAAAGAAAGGCAGAAATATTCTGGCACCAATATAGACATAATCCAAAGGTATTATATTTGTTTCTGAAAACTTCTTATGTAACAATACTTTCAATCTCAATACACTTTTGGAATGTTAGTCCTTATCTGCAATTAGACACAAAATACCAGATTTGTAAGTAAAAGTAATGGAATAATCAAGGTGAATCTTAAATTATACTGGCTGTTGATTTCTGCTATATACATGTATGACAAGTCACAAGGAAATATGAAATAACCCCTGCAATCAAATGCTTGGTACCAGAATAATCTTTTTAAAACATTATCTGATTTTTTTTTTCTTCAAGTCAATAAAAAAATTATGAAACAGAAAATTATCTAGAAACCTATCATCTGAACATTTTAATGACATAATTCTGTCTGTGACAGATTTCAATTCACGGAACAATATGCATGAACATGTCCTACTAAAGACTAATATCATGATCATTTTTTTAAAAACATTTGTCTCATTTTGCTCTCGGCATTACTAGATTTTTTTTTTTTTTTTGCTTCCATTTTATTGTGTTCAAAAGATAACTCTCTGTCTGTGGAGCCTTTTTTGGCTGGTGAGATCTGCATGGTTTAGTGGTTGAGGCACTAGACTTTTGAACATGAGACCTTGGATTCAAATATTGTCCCATAACATACATCAATGTATATACCATGTCTGACATTATGCTTTGTCCCTCACAACCCGTTCTATATGTATAGATAGGTACATAGGCAATGTTAAGGCAAAAATGATAGCAGGGGCATCTGGGAGAATAATTTTTGCATAGAAGTGGTTACCCTGAGTGGAGTAGATCATACATGTATGAACATTATCATTATAAAACCATTAAATAAGACTAAATGCAAATTTTCAACAAATCGATGAAGATATTATTCAACTCACATCCTCTTGGTAAACATGAAACGTATCCTAGACGGATGGACAAAGATCCCATGTTTATTCCTGCAGGAGAAGTACTGCCTGCCCTTGTATAAGCCATTGTGTTTGCCAACTATGAAAGGATGCACAAATGCCAGAAAATAAGAAGATATATAGAAATATTCAGAGAAAATCTAGTACATCAGGTACAGAAGTATATTCATCACATTGAATATTCATATCAAAATATTTAGTCTATCTTCCTGTCCATTAAGCTATCTATCCATTATCTATCACAACTCGATACATGAGATGGGCAGATAGATAATGGCATATGATGCACTGTTCTATGATACAGCCACTTAACTTGCTCTTGAGTACGGGCCATTATGATGTGTGCCCAAAGTTGGGGCCAGGCTGGACTTGGCTACTCTTGGACAATATCCATGAATTGTATTCTTCTGAATCATTACAATGTAATTGATGCAAAGTTTGTGTGTTCATTGCATGAGTACCTGATAGAAAATTGGTCCCGTATCATTATACATTTGTATACTTTGTATACTATTTTACTAGTAAACTATGAAACACAAGTGCAATGCAATCATCTGCTTTGGATCAGCTATTGCTATTTTAGGAGAGTGTAAATACCCAACACATGCTAGATTTGCTGGTACTTCTTGCTGTGATGCCTTACACATTAAAGGCATAATTTACCATTTGCAGATGAAGCAAAAACCCAGCATTAGTACTTCAAAATAGTTCTACAGTGTGAGTTAGGGATAGAAACAGGCAAGGTAAAAATTTGAACCAGTATAATCGATGTTACATATTGTTTATCAAATATACAAAATGTGAACAACAGTTATAATAAAAATGTTTCCAGACTAAACCGTCTACAGTTATGGTTTAATGAGAAAAATAGTGATATCTCCTTATATTTTAGGCTTTATTGCCAAAATGTTATAAATGGTAGAATGTTTTGTGATACAACTCACCTACACATATATCTTATGCATCAAAAGTGATATCTTGAACATTTTTTAAATCACTGTTTCCCAACGTTAAACAGGACCTTTAAAATCTAAACTGCTTTGAAGCATTATGCTCATGCATAGCTGGAATTTATTTAGCTTTTGAAAACATAAGATGTTGCTGGATCAGAAAGACACTGTACCAACCTGGCTCATCGAGTTCAATGCCGACCCAGTCTCCTGTCACGTTGGTCAAGCCACCTTTATATTTCACTGTGCCCTCGTGAACTTCACCCTTGTGGATGACCTCTACCCTCTGACCTACATTGATGTTGATGAACAGGACCATGCTTGCACTGGACGGATGTCACATGTCAGTGATGTTGAAGTCACCCTGTGGAATGATTAATTGTGACGTATCAGGTCAGAGTGAAGTGCCGTTAACTCTTTGTGTGTTATGTTCACTAAATCAATGGCTTGCTGACCTAGCATATTTCAATCAAATGCACAATGCACAACTTGACTCACAATTTGCAATATGGGACAATACATTATAGTGTCACAGCGATAGCTCTGTCATGCAATTTAGACCACAGCAGAGCTTGCATTTTTTTTTCTCTCGACTTTGCTGTTAATGAATTTCTAAGAAGTTACATAGCTTTGAAAAACAGTTTTTGAATTATTTTCATAAAGTGCTCATGTGTTGCAGTCTCAGCATAATATGTGAGGGGTTTTAAGACCATAGCAAACTGATACAGAGTTAAGCAAGTGACTTTGTACAAAGTAGCAACTACATGTAAGCCTAGAAATCTCCAAAGATCTGACCTTAACGTGATCTGTAAGTTTCATGTGATAACAAAAAAGATCCTCTATTCCCCCGCCCCACTAGTTTTTCATACCACTCTACACTATTCTTGTACTATTGTTAGCTTTCACACGGATGCACACACTCAAAGTCCCACACACAAACATTTGGGGAGTGAGGGACATACGGAAGTCTTCCCCAAAGCCGGTTTCTACAGCTCAGTACGCTATAGATAAAATCTAACCATAAACTACACAATTCATGTTCACTCATAGGTATTATATGTTCACCTCATCTGTAGCTGTATCTTCAATATCATCTGACATATGTTAATTCATTTACCTGTTTAAACATTTTTTTTTTTTTTTTTTTGCCACAGGTGTATTGGAGATTGACAACCATTTGAATATAGACGATCGAGCTGAGCTGACTGAGTGACATATCACTGATGTCATGTCACACTATGTCAAACTGAGCTGAAACTGAAGTACTTGATAGAGATATGACCATTGATGACAGCTAGACTGAAACATTATTTGTGCAATTGTGTTCATATTCGATTTGTTTCTTACAAAGTCATGTCAAATTCTGCACTACTAGGTGAACGACGGCAATCATACTGCATACTCCGTATACATACATGTGTACTGAGTATAAAAACAGAGGATGATGATTGAATTGATGTAAGACATACAAAATACAATCATCTTTTCATGAGGCCGAGGTATAAATACTGCATGAATATATTGCATAAATATTGCACGAGTTTACCAACCTACATTCCAACGGCACTGCAAGCACAAACCCGATCCGACGACCCAATCGGCAATCCACACACGTTCCCTGGAGCTACAATTAATCAGCTAGCTTGCAGCAGCCATCATAACTGTCCACTACAGCTACAGATAATGACTGGGCACTCTGGTGTTTAGCGATGGAGAAATAAGCTAGGGTCTTCGACTTGAGGCGCCACTATTGTACTGTTTCCTTGTACTACATCTCGGTTTACCAATAGATTCGATTCTACCTGCCGAGAGCTCTCATCCACCTGTCACGGTACAATGCACCTGTACACGCCAAAATTCGTTGTTGTAGTAACCGGAATCCTACATAGACTCTGTAGGGGAGGGAGGTACTGAAGTGTAAATATTTTTTTTTATTTTATCACTTTTCAACTTAAAACTCAATTTGGATGAAATAAATACATAATGTTCTACTTGGATTAAGTGAAAAAAGATGTAGCAGCTGAAAAATTAATGCCAGTTAAATGATTCACATATTATATTTCTGAGACTTGACACCTATAAGTATATTGGAAGCTCCAAAGAGATTATCTCTCGCAAATTTCGAGATATAGCCTAAATTGCGAGACCCAACGAGAGAATGTTTCGCTGCTCTATTCGTCGATTGGCGATCGCGCCCACTTTCAATTGCAATTTTATCATCAGCTGACAGCAGCGATTTCTGGCTTACGATTGTTCTCATCCTGCGAGGCAAGTATACTGAATTGATTTTTGTTTTTCTTGTAAATAGAGTGATTTTAAGTCAAAACATCACCCCAGATGCTCATGGAACTAAATATTGGTCGAATAATTGAACTTGCGTGCTAACGTGAGTGATATTAGGGGTTGTCCTAGCGTCTGTTGGGAGACCAACAACCAGTCCTCTAAACTTTCGCAATGAAGAGAGGTTAAATATCAGTCCCGTGCACTGAGAATTGTGTATGTCATGTAGAACCCCCTTGCTATGCTATACACGCCACGTAGAAGGGTTCTTCTTCTTCTTCTTCTTCTTCTGATTAAGTCTGCCTCCTTCAATAGACTGAAGATTCTTGCAGACTGGTGCTATTTACATTATAATACAATTTATTTACAGATATTTACAAGCACATAGAAAATTTGACGAAAAAACTAGCCACTGTGATCAACCGTTAGACGGTTTCGAAATGATCCCACACTCGAGATGGCGCTGAAACAATTTCTGACGACAGGGAATTCCAGTTCCTTACAGTTCTTGGGAAGAACGAATGGCGATGCGATTCAGTTCTCGAATATGGTACCTGATAGGAGTGTGGTTGCGAGGCTCTCGTTAACTGAGTAGCCTGTTTGATAATATAGTCCTGTGCTGAAAGAGGAGTGAGATTATTGTGTATTTTGTACATCATAATAAGCCTGTCATTTTCTCTGCGCTGTTCCAGAGTGATCCAATTAAGTTCTTGTAGCATTTTGGTGACACTCGAGATGTTATGGTAGCGATTTAAAGTGAATCGCGCAGCTCTTCTCTGGACCATTTCCACTTGGTGGATTAGGTTCTTGGTAGATGGGTCCCAAACATGCAAACTGTGGATACATACTCAACAATTGGTCGAACCAACGTTTTGTAAGCTGTGGCTTTAACATCGGAAGATTTTATGCGAAGATTGCGTTTTAGAAATGCAAGCATGTTATTGGCTTTATTGACAGTATTGTTGATGTGTTGGGTCCACTTCAAATCAGAAGTGATGGTTACACCCAAGTACTTCACGAATTCAACAGATTCAAGAGGGGCGTTATTTAGATGATACACATGTTGCACCCTACTTCTTTTCCTGGATATTGTCAAAACCTTACACTTATCTGTGTTCAAATCCATCATCCATTTTTTCGCCCAGTCACCAATTTTGTTTAGGTCCTCTTGAAGATTTTGCGTATGATGTTGATTGTCGATGGTCATGTAAGAAATTGCATCATCGGCAAAAAGGCGAACCTTTGACGCGACACCATCAGGCAAGTCATTGATGTAAAGTAGAAAGAGGCAAGGCCCAAGAACCGACCCCTGAGGCACTCCAGATCCTACCGCTACTGAAGAAGATTTAATACCATCCAAAACGACCCTCTGACTTCTTCCATTGAGAAAACTTTGAATCCATTTCAGATTTTTCCCCCTGATACCGTAGTAGTCCAGTTTACGTAAAAGCCGCTCATGTCCAACCTTGTCAAAAGCTTTTGAAAAATCCATGACTATAACATCCGTTTGACGCCCTGCATCCAAGTTCCTATGTAAATCGCTTGTGAAACCAAGTAATTGTTGTTCACATGACATGTTCTTACGGAAGCCATATTGCAGGGGAAAAATGATGTTATTTTCGTCCCCGTGCTTCATAATTTTGCTGGCTAAAACGTGCTCCATTAGTTTACAGCAAATACATGTCAGCGAAATGGGGCGGTAGTTTACAGGAGTAGATCGATTACCTTTCTTGTAGACTGGTACAACATTTGCTTCACGCCAATCATTTGGTATTTCACTTAATTCATACGACAACCGGAATATATTGCAAAGAATTGGAGCCAGAATTTTTGCCAGCTGCTTCAAGACTCGTGGAGTTATACCATCCGGTCCAGGGGCCTTGCATGTCTTCAAACCACAAAGCAACTTCTCTACACCCTTTGATGTAAACAAAATATCCTCCATTTCTTCAAAGTCTGAGGTTTCCGGTAGTAAGTCATTCGGTATGGGAGTTTCCTTGATGAAAACACTTTTGAACTGTTGGTTCAATGCTTCAGCTTTTGCAACTGGATCAGTAATCGTAATACCATCACTTTTCAGTTCTCTTATTCCTGTATTATCAGTCCTGTTATGTTTGATGAAGCCCCAAAATCTCTTCATACTCTCAAATTCTGTGGCATCTTCATCGATAGAAAAAAGAGATTCCACATAATTCCAATATTTTAAAAGCCCTCCTTAGCTCCTGTTGCAGTGATTTCTTAACTGCTTTCAACTCTTCCTCCAATTGAAAAGGGACTACCCCGTGGTTTCTCAATTTCATGTTCTGACTTTTTTTGTTCAACCTATCTCTCCTTTTGATCAACCTTTTAATCTTGTTTGAAATCCAAGACGCTCTAGGTACGTAGGGGCAAACATGGTATTACCGGACGCATGGTATTACCGGACACGCACATTTTTGCGTACTAATGACATTCTGTACGCGCGAGACTTCGTAGATTAGCCTCACAGAAATTTGTGTGGACCGAAATCGCAAAAAAACGCCACATAAAAATGTAAAAACACGAAAAAAATTCACATTTTACCTCAAATTTATAGTTGAGTGACCCGCACCTCGAGATAGCTAACGTCAATTACCGTTTGGTTGCCACTTGTGTGTAATTCTTGTGCACGTCCGGGCTGGCGAACTAATATCGGCACTGAATGTAATAGTTCGCCGCCCCTAGCCGGCAACATATTATTAGCGCGTGTGTTATACATACGCTTCAATGAACACGATGAAGGAGGCATTGTCGGTCACTGCGTTTGAAAATCTCCCTTAATCTGCCACCTGAAATCCATTCTAAATCAAAAACATCCTCGCATTAAAAATGGTTTTATCACCTGTTACATATGGTAAAATATATTTTGATTAAAATTATTTGTGTTTTTACGGAGGAAAAAGGTGAATTACGAATGTATTTTGAGAGTGATGAAAATCCGTCGCCCAACCCGATCTCCGATCGCGGCGCGCGTTACATGTGATGTGAATGTCTGGCGACCTTACCGCAGTGGGGACCATACCGTAATTGACGTTAATATTTATGCATGTTTGAATCACATTTCGCGACTGAAATTCTATGAAATCCCACTCACATACAGTCACAGGAAAAGTGCTGAAGATTCCATAAGTTCACTGATCGATATCGGAAATTTGTAGCTATCGTCCTCAAACGCGAACGATGCGGAATAGTTGTGCGCTAAGGGGCCCGCAACTCATCACCCGCACGTGCAGCTCCCATAGACAAAGCATGTAAACTAGAAGTAGAGTCTAACCAGTTGTCGATTTTTTCACAAGGTTTTATTCTGTGAACTGTTCGAAATGTTCAAGACAGACATTTTACTGTAAAATACGAAATTTTAGCCTCATTTGCCAATTTTTTCTTTGTCATCCGCTCAGTGATAATGTGTACGATGATTTGTGGGATTAATTGTGATTCTTGTGCAAGGATTAGGTGCGAAAGATGTCGGCAATTTCATTGTGAAAATCGTGTCCGGTAATACAATGCGATTTTGCACCGCGCAAAAAGACAACTTTTGTAGAGGGTTATGTTTGAAGCATATTTTCTAAAAACTGGAGTGAACAATTGACATCAGTTGGGTGAATTGGTAATTTCCAGGAGTCTGTGAATAGATTAAGTGATGTTATTTTTAGCCCAAATTTCATCCTCTGAGTACGGAATTCAAAGCCACGAAAGAAAGCGTCCGGTAATTGGATGTGCCACCCTACCTCTGTCTACACGAATGAGCGATGTATGATCACAATGTCAATAATGTAGTATAGTAATGTTTATCTGAAATAAGATTTTAAAGTTCTGTATGGGTAAATTACAGTTTACCGGCAGCCAATCACAGAGAGCGCAAATCGCTCTGAAAAGAGCGTAATTATGCTTGCCAACGCGATGCCGATGGCAACCATCTGAAATATTAAATCCGATCTGCGATACGGTCCGTGATTCGGCTGTCGACGATTGCATTCGTTTACGTGTGTTTTCTTTGGTCTGTGCGGTGAGAAGTGTGGTATTCATATGTGGTTTTGGGGGGTTTCGGGGGTGTCCCCCGATAGCGATAATAATGTAGTTCTAATGTTAGACATGTTAGATCCTGACGATGCTAGTCTAGACTAGCCGTTAAAATTTACCCGAATTTACGATGCATACTCACATTTTTAGGAGTTGAGGATAGTCCGTATCCGTAGTGTAGACAACTAGAAAACGATAGAAATTTAGGTGAGACTACAAAGCAATCACTTATCTAATTGCTGGTGCTAGCTTACAGTAGAGCTTACGCACTGTGTGGGCCGTGGGTGCGCTTGACAGCCCACCATGATGACTCTATGCAGTACATGTATGGTTGGGGCACCACCTATCGGCAGGGCACCTTCCCATCGGCACCCAGCGTATCATGGCTGTTTGCGTATAGAACGAAAAGGTACGCGCGGGATTAAGTGTCATTAGCTATAAAGACAATAAAAACGAAGAAACGAAAATCAAACTCACACAAACCAAGCTGAAAATTACACATCCGCTCAGTAACGACGCATGGCTGTGAAATTCACATGTATTACCTATATGTGGTGAAATTCACGTGTATAACCTATGCTGTGAAATTCACGTAGATGGAGGGGAGGGGGTGCCGATTGCAAGGTACCCTTTTTAGCTGCGCGAAGAAAACGGAACGCACGCACTAAAATTGCGCTATTTTAAAACGGAGATTCATAATCAACGAGACGGTCACGATATTCAAAACTGCAGTATTTATGGCATATTTGAGGTAAGAATTAGGCAAATTTGTGTTATATTTTTAGAATAAACAAGCTACAGATCCTTAGGGTGACAATAGGTGGTACCCCCAACCCTACACATAACAGCTTATGCGTACGTGTGGCAATGGTAGCGCGTACTGAGTCTGCAGAACGCATGCATGTTTACTTTTACAGTGTAAAGTACGTAGCAGATGAGCGTGCAATTGTGTCATGACAATACGCGTATACGCGCTGCCTTACCAAACTAGTAGTGTAGTGTGATTGATCATGACTGACTTGTGTCGAAAAGAGATAAAGGAAGGAGGATGTCAGCTGTGATGATGTCATCACGTTTAAAGTAGTTCCGTCAAAATCTGCTCGATTTTCTTTATTGACGATTTACTCGAGTTATCTTGATTTAGAGCAGTTTTCCTCTGAAACCACTCAATTTTCATTAAAATTGTGTGGTCAACCTACTTTTTGACGGCCGTTCCGTTCCCGGGCTTTTTTGGGGCCCCAGACGACGGGAAAGACGAATTTCAGCCCTTCGGGCTGAACTTCATCTCTAAGGGAGAGCCGCCGGAGGCTCTTATACGCACCCAATATGCTAATTTTATGACGTAAAACCGGTAAACTGTAATTTCCCCTTCTGTATCAGTATCTATACATGAGGGATTGCACGTCTATATCCCAGCAGTGACGTTTGGTGCAGCACAAACAAGAAATAAATCAAATGTATAAAAACTGATTTTCATCAATGATCAAATAGACTTTTGATTCCTCTTAGAGTTATATGCTCTTTAATATTTCATATAATGGTCTAAGGGGTTTCTAATTATGCCGCTAAAAGTTAAAACCTGAATCCCTATCTCAACCAAAACTATACCATCCCTTTAACATTTCACCTTTTCTTTTTTTTAAATTAAAAATGATGCAAAACAGCCACACCTGTAAGCTCAAGATGGCAGAGAAAGAGAAGGAGGTCAAAGGTTGCTTGGGTCAAGAGACGATAAAGGTGATTGGGGAGTGTATTGGCATGCCGTCATTACCAGAAGAAGCCTGTAGTCTACTAGCAGAAGATGTGAGTTTCAGGCTGAAAACAATGATTCAGGTGAGTGTCAGAAAGGCCAGTTTGGATTTTCAAGAAGGAAAAAAGGAACATGTATAAACTGTCAAGACGCTTTATATCATATATATATCGCAATTTGTGATAATTATTAATGATAATTTTTAGCAATGATCTAATGACACTTCGAGCAAAGTCTTTTATATCATATATCCAAAGTATATATGATACATTTTGAATATTATGAGTAATACTTTATGAAAGTACATCATTTTCAACAAAGACTTAAAATTTAAATTTCAAACAGAATTGTTTCTTATCATAGAGAGAATCCTAACTTTGCGTCAGGACTTACTGAATTCTGTTTATTTCTATTTTGTTCATAGATCAATATAATTTAAGTAGCAAGTGTAAACATGAATTACAGTATGTCAAAACATACAGATGTTTGTGACTCTTTTGTTTGATAGCAGGTATGTATTCATTTCTGTTTTAATAACTTAAGAAAAATTACCCATATTTTATTGCTCAAAGGTCTTTGCTTTCTCTTCTTGCCTACACATATGCCATATTTTCTGTTATGTGCTGAAATATGTCAAAAGGAAAAAATTTTTCTTGATGCATAGCCCTAGGATGTAGTTTCAGATGTGTAAGACTTAAGTTTTCCAAACCATCTTGATTGTTTGGGTTAAAAAAGTAAAAAAATCTAGTAGATGCACTATATGTATGTATGCATGTATTACAGGTTATAAGAGTTATACACACTTTCACATTTTTTATTTGATCATCGTTATGTTAGGAAGCGGCCAAATTTGCGAGGCACGCCAAGAGAGTGAAGCTGTCGACGGCAGACTTTGACCATTCCTTACGAATCCACAATGTCGAGGTGAGGATTACTGGAGCTTTTAAAGGGATGTCACATGATATACAAACATTCCTTTGTGATGTAAATTGTTGCAGTTTGAAAACTGGCTGAATCTAATACAAGTAGCGAATGCCAAGGTTACAGCAGAGCTCTTACGAAGAAACTTATCTCATATATTCCCTCTATTTCCTTTCCTCTCCTCTTATTTCTCTCTCTCTCTATCTCTTAATGCGGAGCTTCAGTTTTAGTTACTGAAATGTTTTTTATGCCATTCCTGTATATGTTCGGTTTATTATATATGTCTCACAGTGATGGCATTTGATTTTGAATGACTTTTGATGTAGTCTCCCCCACTAAGGTTCCTATGACTCCAAGTGTTGCAGATGATGTTGTTAGTACATGTATCATTGGGCTGATTATTTTTGTACATATAAGTGGACAAAATGTTATTGTATAGTAACGATTGTAATAATCACTGTAACTTAGTTATGTTTGTATCATACTTTGTGAAAACAAAGTGGAAATAAATTCGAATCAATCAATCGTGACACAGGGGATTGCCAAGTAAAACTGAAGCCGATGGAGTCAGAAGATGAGTTATATGGAGCTTACCATTACACACCATATTCCATTAAGCAGCCCTAAATCAACCCTACGAGTTCATCTGTAAAATTTACTTGCAAAATGTTCATTTATCACTGGGCAAGAAACACTGCGTAGACCATAACGATGATTCAGAATATTGTTACTTTTGTTGAAGTGATGAGTTGTATCTGTGAAGAGCTATCACAAAGCAATCACATCAAGCTTGATTTCATATATCATGTCACACTGATATTTTCTCTCATTCCATCCCGTTATGCAGCCCCTGTATGGTTTCGTGACGGATGATCACATCCCATTCCGCTTTGCAAGCGGTGGCGGGCGGGAGCTGCACTTTGTCGAGGAGAAGGAGCTAGAGCTGTCGGACATCATAAACTCATCAATGCCCAAGATTCCTCTGGATATCACTCTCAGAGGTAGTTCTCACCATACATACATACATACATGCATACATTTACATATGTACACATACATACATATATACACTGTACATATGTACACATACATACATACATACAGACATACATACATATGTATATATATTTTTTTTTTCAGGGTGGCAGTGCTGATTTCAGTATTCATATTACTCTTTCAGCTGCTTCATAGCAGCAGTGGAACTTTTGTAATGGAAAATTGTGTTGCTTTTCTTTATATGTGTGATTGTCTTGTGCATGTGTGTGTTGTGAGCATACAATAGTATGTTCATCATGAATATAGACTCTCAAGTACTTAACATGTATTCTTACACTGGAATTCATTTCAAATGAGAAACAATTATGTAGTTTTATGTACATTTTTAGAGCCATACAATGAACCATATGGTCAGCCAGGATCCATTTTCACAGAATTCCACAAAACAAGAACACCAAACATAAGATGCAATTTAAGTGTAATATGTTTACAAAGCAAGAATGAAAAAAACAACAACCCAACAATATATGAATATGAAACATACAGATATATCCAGTATTAGAGTGAGGTTTGAGAAATTGAAAAAAGAGGTTCATACTAATTCCACAAGAAAACGATCTGTAGATGCAGAATAAAATGATATAATCATTTTAATCCCCAAGCAGATTAATTTCTTCGGAGAGCACATATATATTTGCTTGTAAATAAAACTAAGGGATGATGTTTATTGATTGTTTCTTGAAGAGTGACATTGTGATATTGATTTGGATGGATTAAATATACGAGTTCTGTGTGTGAGCACCATCTCATGTAAATGACCCATACAATAAGCTGTCATGTATTTGTTTAAATCATTACTTTCCCTTGAGGACTTAATTTCTGCTTTAGTAATAGCAGTGAGTAATGGTGAACAATATGAGGATGGTGACGATGATGACGATGATGGTGATGATGACGACGATGATGATGTTGATGATGAAGATAATGTTGATTATGATGACAGTGTTAATTATACCCCCGCCAAACGAAGTTTGAAGGGGGTATATAGGAATCAGCGGACGGTCGGGCGGTCGGTCGGGCGGTCGGTCGGGCGGTCGGGCGGTCGGTCCGTTGCAAATCTTGCGTCGCGAACTACTTCCTCAGTTTCAACCGATTCCCATAAAACTTGGCACAGATGTGTGCCTTGGGTTGTAGATGTGCAAGACGTATTTTTTGACAGTACCTAAAAGTACGTTGCCATGGTAACGGCATATTATGGGCAAAAATGGGTACAAATCTTGCGTCGCGAACTCCTCCCACAGTTTTTGATCAATTTTTATGAAATTAGGTACAGATGTTCATCTGAATATGTTAATGTGCAAGACACATATTTCCGCAGTGGCAAAAAGTGCGTTGCCATGGTAACGGCATGTTATTGGTAAAATATAGGGCAAAATGCTTCATGGCAAAACTGCTTCATCAGTGTTCTTCCAAATCTCATGGAATTCATATTGAATGTTTGTCTTAGGATATAGGTCAGCATGACACATTTCTTGACAGTTACAAAAAGTATGTTGCCATGGTAACACACTCACATATTATGAGCCAAAATGATGGAAAATTTTGTGTTGCAAACTACTTCCTCTGTTTTTGCCCAATTTCCATGAAACTTGGTACAGATGTGTGCCTTTGGTTGTAGATGTGCAAGACGCATTTTTCGACAGTACCCGAAAGTACGTTGCCATGGTAACGGCATATTAATGGCAGAAGATCAAGGAAAGATCTTGCGGATTTTTTTAACTACTTCCTCAGTTTTTTTTACCAAAGCTTATGAAATGTTGTTTGGCGGGGGTATAACCAGTCGCTGTAGCGACATTTCAAGTTATTACTGTCATTATTGTAAAATGGCAGTGCTGATACCAAACATGATGATAGATGTGAGTATAAAACTAACAGGCAGTTCTACTTTCATGATTTTTTGACAGCTCATTGGTTAAGCATTGAAGGAATACAACCAGCAATTCCTGAAAATCCTCCACCAGGTGAGTTTTTTTAGCCTTCCTTCCATTTTCCTCCATATTGAACACCATGCTACTTTCGTGCTACGTTTGGCTAGCACGAAATTCTGAAACCTGCAAAAGTATCTTCATGACTTACTGTGCACATTTTGAAAGAGTTGAATTGTGCACTTCATCTGCTGAGAAATACCACTGCAGTTGTAGTACATGTGTGTGCATGTGTCCTAGTATCCATTTCACCACATGTGTTCATGTTAACACTGAGTAGCTTTCTGTGCAAGCTGTATATTTGAGTGGATCATTTGTGTGCACTAGTACATCAAATTTCTTCCATAGAAATGTCATATCAGATTCTGCCTCGTATGAATGGGATAAAAACATGCAAATGAGCAATGTGAATTTAAGATCCTGCAAATGTGTTTCTGAGCTGCTCAGCGCGAAAATTTGATTGTGCACAAATAAGAACATGTGCAGTACCTAATTTCCAATGTGGATAGTTTTGCCAACACCAGTGACTTAACTCCTCCTTTTTCGCCACAGTTGACACCAACACCCAAAAGTTGGAGTCCCAGGATGCACTCCACACCAAAAAGCCGACGCCCAAGAGCGAGAAGAAGACTGGGAAAGGGGCGGAAATGGGCAAGACGGCAGCCACCTTGCTCGCCAAAGCCAAGGGCATCACGCTGGCACCAACCAAGCTGAAAGGGGTACTGGTCCACGAACTATCAGTGGTAAGCAAGGATCAAACTTAAGTCCAAACTCACTGTGAAAAGTACTTGCAATTTTGTGACTGAATATTTGCACCTCAGATAGGCTACCTGGCTGGCAGGAAACACAAATAAAAGATCACAAAATTACAAATGCCTATATATTAGAATCTGATGATTATTCTTAAGTATAAAAAGGCAGGGACCTACAGCCAGAGCATCAAGATTAATGGTTCAATTTTGGTTCCTTAAGAAAAAGAATTAACAAATTTTTCAGTAACACAACAACTTGCTTTGCAATGATTATTTCTCATATATTGCCCCAACTGATTTAGCTCCACCTATTTGGTTCTTGTTCATTACAATGTTCAAGTTATGATATCAAGAGATAAATGTTCAGTTACCAGAAGTCAAAGGAAGCTCCTACCATTGATGCACATTCTAGTCACCATCATTTCTCATTAGGTCTGTGATCTAGTGATCAAGAGATTGGTGTAGAAATGAAAAATTTGTATGTCCAACTTTCTCTATTACTTCTCTTCCATGGATCTTTTACAGGAGCAACAGCTATACTACAAGGAGATCACTGAGGCATGTGTGGGCTCTTCTGAAACCAAGAGAGCTGTAAGTGTCATTCAAGCAGCATTCACGCACAAGTCCACCACAAAATGTAATTTTCCATCTAGAAAGAAATTCTAGCACAAATCAAAAACCATTCCTTTCAAGCAATATAGACTCATTTACATGAGAGATGGTCAACGTCATTAAAATGTGGGATGAAGCATTTTTAGCAGGTTGTTTTTGTTTTAGTTTTTTCATTTGCTTATTCTCACGTCAGGGTGTGCATGTGTGTGTGCTTCATCTTCATGTACTACACAGCCATGAGAAACGGGGATGAGACAAGGGAAATATGATTACATGTAAGAAGAGTTTTTTAATGTCATTTTTTTTTTAATTGGAAAGGAATCAGTCCTCATTTGAATAAAGATAACAAAAGCTTGACACATTTTATTACTATATTTTTTGAACGTTTGTTCACTCATGTCACAGGAAGCACTTCACAGTCTTGCGAGTGACCCTGGCCTCTACCAGGTCGTGCCCCGCTTCAGCATGTTCATTGCCGAGGGCGTTAAGGTCAACGTGGTGCAGAACAATCTTGCCATTCTCATCTACCTCATGCGCATGGTGAAGGCCCTCATGGACAATACCACCCTCTACCTGGAGAAATATGTGAGTGAATATATGTGACCCGCTACAACAAAATGATCCTAAAGTCGGATGAGGTCGATTATTTGAAAATTGTATGACAAAATTCCCTAATCTTTCTGCTTTAAATTGATATATAACACATCTTATGAAAATAATCGGGTGCGGAGTTATCGATGTTTAAAAGAGAGCATGTCGAGACGTATGGGAAATCACTGTTTCGAGAAAAGCGCCCTAAAAGTTTTCCTTGCGACGCAATCGCGATCTAGGGGCACGTAGTCAGTTTTCACATCCGGACAATAGAAGGTAAACCCTAGCAACCCCCGAAATGCTCATTCAAGCACAGCGTCGGCGGTCTCCTCACCGACCAATCAGTGACCAGGATGCCAGGAGAAACGGCTGGGCATAGCGCACCCCGCAAGCACACACCAGTCGACTTGGCAGCGTGCGAGCTTCACGCTTCGGTTAGCGGCAAGCAGCAAACTGACCAATGAGATCACTCCGGTCGTTGTTAGGGGCGGAGCTTGTCTGTGGCGCTCAATCCAAATTTTCGAACCAGTTTCTGCTTGGTTGAAACGCCAAAAACATGGCCCAGAAAAAACGCTTTTTTTTGGTCTTTACTTTCATTATTTTGCTTCAAAATTTCGACAGATGATAGAAGACATGTCAGACTCCAATAATATGTCAAAATCAGAAAATCGTAAGTTTTGACCAATTATGATGCTCTGACTTCAAACTCGATTTTCACGGCTTCGACCGTGCGCGACTTTAGGACCTTTTTGTTGTAGCGGGTCACATATCGTTTCCATCTTTTTGTCTCCTTTTTCGTGCCCTATTCCTTGTTGCCTCTTAATTACCTCTGCCAAGGAAGTTATGTTTTTGCTGGTGTTAGTTTGTTTTTCTATTTGTCTGTTTGCAAGTAAGTCCAAAAGTTGTGAAATGTTCTGTCATGCTTTACTTACTTTTTACACCCTCTTCATTCCTCTTTCCTAATCTTCTCTCCCTCCCCTGGCGGGTTTGAGTAGCTCCACGAACTCATCCCGGCTGTCATGACCTGCATAGTCAGCCGCCAGCTGAGCCTACGGCCGGATGCCGACAACCACTGGGCCCTGCGCGACTTTGCAGCCAGACTCATGTCCAGCATGTGCAGGTATGGCTGGGTCAGAATAGGGGATTCCCCTTCTCATACCATTACCAGCAGAACTTTTGGTGACATCGGCATGTTGCAAATAACGGGCAGTCAAGAAAAAAAAAATCAAAGTTACTCAAATCATTACCAGCAGGACTTTTGATTACATCAGCATGTAGAGAATAAGAGGCAATTGAAAAAAAAAATGAACGTAAGTATTCAACTATAGCTGCTCCTTTCCCCCCCCCCCCTTTTTTTTTGGGGGGGGGGGGGTGGTAGGGATGAGTGCCTTGGGTTTACTTTGAATTGTAAATATTTGCAGCTAAAAGATTATTGCCTGGCAAACTTCTGGTTGTCTACATGTAGCTGCGTGAATTGCAATTGCAATTAGCATATAACTTCAATTGTTATCAGTGCCTTTTGAAACTGTGTCCCAGATCAAGTGTTTATGAAGTGTTACCATGTTCATGTTAAAATCTGACTGCTACAGGAAATTCAGCACCACCACCAACAACATGCAGCCCAGGATCTCCAAAACGTTCGACGACGCCCTGTGCAAAGACAAGGCTCCGCTGGCCACTCTGTACGGCGCCCTCGTGGGCCTGGCTGAGTTAGGTCCTGAGGTAAGTTCATGCCATACCATCAGTCTCACAACTTCTACTGTGTATATTCATAAATGACATGAGATCAAGCATTTTAGCATAATATGTCACTGGATGTGAACATCCTTGGAAAAGACATCTTATCCACAACTGCCTTGTTAACCAAAAGTGTATGAATGCTTATGCATAGGTAATGGTGATGGCAGGGCTGTCTCACAGACAAATGATAACACATAAGAGGCTGTACACATATGACGGCAAAATATGGTAAAGAACGTATTGGAGTCCCATGAACCACAATTCTCTGGTATGATGCTGGATCACTTTTTTCATTTTTGGGGGAGAAGGTTTGCTTGAGGAAGGAAGACACCCAAACTCGGGCAAGGTGACAAGATGGAGTGAGTGGTGACAAGATGGCATGAGAGTGGTTGCTGTGAGAGTGACCATCATTACTGGGGACAAACCTGGATCAGAACTGGATGATGCCAATAATTTGAACGGATTGTCATTGTCTCCCACCAGGTAATGAAGACACTGGTCATCCCGAAGGTCAGGATGCTGGGCGAGCGGCTGAAAGCGATGTCCGAGAGCCTGATGGTCAGCAACCCGGACAAGGTGGCCGCCGATCATCTCAAGCAGCTGATCCAGGTCAGAGGCCATCACATGGTCTTCTTCCCATGACATTGTCATCTCATCTGTTATCAATACCCATCATGTTTGATCACATCTTTATCACATCATGATTCATAATTTAATCAGCTCATTTTATACAAAAATGTAAACAATTTTGTTAGATGATTCACGATTTAGGAGTTAATAGTGCAAGTTCACTCCGTATAGTTTGCTTCATTGATCAGAGTAATATCACACACAGAGAACGGTAGAGGTCCGATTTTGCCGAAACCTCCATCAATTTGTTTATCTGATTCATTCTTGTTAAAATCATCTTGAACAAACTCTGGAAATAGATTTGAAGGTGGAGTGCACTCGCAAATTCAGTGTCTCTTGTGTGTAGTCTTGTACATCTTATTCATCTTCTCTATCACTACGCATATCCTCCACTTTTATGGCGCGACATTTTGTGAGTTTGGTAGTCCTTGATCTGTCGGCCATTGTCTGGAAAGGTCACTACAATTCTTTCCATTTTGTTTTCACAGGGTTTGGGAAAACAAATTGCATCCAGTTTAAAAGGGTGCCTAATCGAGATTACAAATTCTACTACATTCATAGGAGGTGTCTACTCCAATCCTACCCAATAAATGGGACCACTTCCCTCCCCCCCCCCCCCACTATGGAGACTACTGCTTCACTGTTATGATTAATATACATCCTTGTAGAAGAGATTACTACTACTGCTGCTACCAACAGTGATATACAAATCATATCTATCCATAACATTGATAACCTCTTTTTTTTTCTTCATGTTTTATATTGATGATGATGGTAATCATTATTATTATTATTATTATTATTATTATTATCATCATCATCATCATCATCATCATCCTCATCATTCATCATCATAATCATCATTGACACCATCATCATCGTCAACATCATCCATGTGTTTCTATTCTAATTATTCTCTCCCATTTTCTTTTATCCACTACAATGCCTAACACTGTCTCTCTCACCACAGCACGCACCATCCCTTCATTTTCAAGCTTTATTTCATTTTCTGATTTACAAACCTCCGGTAAAATGAAAATCATTCCCTAACCACAACACAGAAACACTGTGCCCAGTACCTGAAAGGGGTTCGCAGTCCACCGGATGTCCTCCAGGAGTACGAGGAGGAGTTTGGTTACCTGGGGCCCTTCCTCCACTCCCACGTCAGCAAGCTCAGGCTGCAGCCCAATTCCGCCTCCACACAGGGCAGCAGCGGGGGGAGCAGTGTTGTCACCAGGCCGGTCATCTCCATCCCGCAGGTGGGTTGCCATGGAGACAGAAATTACAACAGAGAATCTCCACGGATGGATGACATTTAGTGCAAAGTATGAAGCACAATTCTGATGGAATTATTCAGGCATGTTGTAATTGTATAATCACATGCACACTGAGTCTGTAGCTATGGAAACATAGGCTACTTCAGAATCAGGAATTTGGATGAAGAGAAAGAAGGATAAAACTGTGAAAAAAACTGTGAAAATGTGGGAAAAAAATGAAAATGTCACCACAGTGACGTCTCAGGTTAACAGAATCAACTCCCAGATAGGAGAGTACAAAAAGGATGGAGGTATAACAACCAAAGCAGCCTTTGTTTCTTAGAAACACATCATAGATAGTGCAATGATCATTACAACTTGCATAAATTTGCATACATTTGCATGTATTTCTCCCACAATCAGCAGTTGAATTGTCATCTCCTCCTCTTCCCCTCCTCACAGGGGCGTCCCTCTACGATCATCACCCAGGGCCGATCCCTCTCGTCCAGTTTTGGCTCACGGACCCCCACCCTCCTCTCCCCCACCCAGACGACAGTCCAGAGGACCCTTTCCACCCCGGGGGCAGGAGGGGCGGGGTCATCTTCGTCGAACCAGGCCAAGTTTCTCCTCGTAGCGACCACCAACGCCTCAAGAAGTTCATCGCAGACGGTAAGTTGAGTACAGCTTTTGACGACTGAATGAACAACAAAGCTTGAGTATTTGTCTGTTTGGTATAGTCAGACTACTTGATTATAGCAGAAAGACCTACACCTGTAGTGCTGTCTTTTCTAAGATTCCCTTTGTTTTGAGCATAGACAGCATTGTGGGATGTATGTGGCTATAAATTAACAACAACAAAAGAAGATAGAAGAAAGATTTAAATGATTTAGAACGATTCCGTAAATGCAGAAATATTTATGAAGCTCTGCAGAATAAAGAATTTTATTATCTTATAATGTCATTTTTTGAGGACATCAAAATTCACTTGTCCTCGCTTTTTAGAAGATATGGACAATTATATTTGCCGAAACATATTTCAGTATGACAAGGTGAGGAATTTGTACTATTTAGTGAAATTGGTGATTTGTAATATTCTTTTCGTATTTGCTTGCTATCATTGTGATATTCTGACCTCAAAGTGCAGTAGAGTTCCCATCTTGAAAAGGTAGTAAATAAAATTAAATAAAAACTTTACATTTTATCTTTTGAGTAGGTTGTTTGATTTTCCTCAAAAATTTTCCTCCTCTTTCTACATTTACTCAATCCATATGTAGCGCATCATCACATTACCCATATAAAGTCAAAGATCATAAAAGGAAGATAAATATGCATATAGCGGACTTTGACAATATAATCTTTACAGTTTTCTAAGTATTGAGTTCTTTTTAAAGATATTTTCCTTGTAATGAAGTAGGGCAACTTATATAACAATTTAGAGCCTAGTGCCTGACGAAGTCATGTCTGCCAAAAACTAAAGAAATTATATCCCTGACATTATATGGCTTTGGTGATGACGCATCACATATATATTAGGGGGAAAATCACCCATGTACGAAAAGAAGGTTGTTTACAAGAAACTTGCTCATGTGGACATTTGTATTGTCATCCCTGGCAGAGCCCAGTTAACAGCAGTCAGGGCAGCAGTACCCCATCCACGCCTACCTCCACCATATTCAAACTGGTGACCAGTGCATCGACACGCCCGTCAGGGTTAAAGGTCATCACCACATCCTCAAGCTCGTCGGGCAGCTCGATGCTTGTCATGTCCCCGACAGGCACGATACCTCCCGCCGCGATGAAAGTCGAGAAGAAGTCGCCCACGTCGACGCCGACGACCACCAGCGCGACGGGCGGGGGCAGCAACACCAACATGCTGATGTCGCTTGCTCAGGCCGCCACGATGCAGACCCCGATCCGATCGTCCAGTACGGATGACCCGATGCAGGACTTATAGCGTGGGTAGCATTTGGGTGACAGCTGTGTACAGGAGACACTCTGATCGTGAGTTTGGACCAGGGCATCTGCCTGCCGTTGTTTTGGGACACCTTACTCTGATCGTCCAACCAGACAACCTTATGTGGGAGTTGTAGCATCTACGGCTTTAATGGCCAAATGGGCGATAACTGCAAGTTGACATGAGACATTCTGATTGTGTTATTAGACCAGGGTGTGCAGCCTGGTGTTGGGACAGCCGACCAGACTTTGTGAAAGAGGTCTGCCAAGTCAAAAGCTTCCCATGTCCTTGTGCTGCAGGAGGCGTGACAAAGGTGCACCTCGAGGGAAGGACCTCAAAGACCTTGTGAATGGTGGACGTTATGAAGCTTGGAATAGTGCAAGAAGAGTGATACAGACCTGTGTCTGTGTCCATTACACCCTGTTCCCTCCTCTTCAGTTCAAAGCCAGTGGTATCATTTGTCAAAGCCACAATGCAATGCTACATCTCTAGGATACTGTAAAAGTGGAAATTTTTGCGGTGTTGAAATTTTCGCGCATTTCGTGCAACCAGAAACCAGTGCGAAAATAAAAGCACACAAATATTTTTGCTTGCCGTATGTTCCTGTACTTGGTATCTTGATTCCGCGGAATTAAAAACATGCGAAACTCTTCTCACCCTGCCAAGCGTGAAAAATTAATCGCGCGTAAATATCCACTTTACTGTAAGTGTATTTTCTCTGCAAGCTTTCCTGGAGTTTGTGCCACTCACAGAGCACCAATGCCAATTAATTTCTTGTCAGACTGCTACTTGAAAGAACAAAGCTAATCTGTTGTCTCACTAAGTGAGGTAAACACGAAAATGATTAATAATAATAATAATAATAGTTCTTAGAAACGCATAATACCATACGGCATACCAATAGTCTCTATGCGTGTACAAAATAATGAAACAAAATCTATCACATATTTCTCTAATTCAAACATGTAATCAACAATTGTCAAAAAGGTGAGTTTTTAACACAGATTTGAATTTATCAAAATCTGTAATGCATCTAACACTGAGAGGGAGATTATTCCATAATGAGGGTGCCATTTTTCCAAAAGACAAAAGATTGCGACATTTTGGCTATGAAATGTTGCAGAAACGTTGCAATCACTTTAGTGTTTACCTTGCTTCTCAAAATGCGGAAATGTCGTAATCATATTTATGATTGCCTCACTTCGTGAGACAACAGATTAGCTTTATTCTTTCAGTTACTACCACGATGATGAACATCTTCTGTACAATAGACTGCTACTTTGTTGAAAAGACAAAACTTTTTCTGTATCTTTTATCAAAGGAGATATTAACATTTTTTTGTTGTTTTTTCCCCTCGATATTGCCATCAATAACTCGGTGATAAGAATCGCAATAACCACATGATGTATACTTTGCCCAGCAACGTCATGTGACTTTGCAACCCCGTGCAATGCACTGTGAGCAGCAAAATACTCAAATGAAAGCAATGCACGCACTTTTGATGGATAAATCATACAACCAAAAATGTCTAATTGAATGCAAACATCAGATGGTCTTCCATCATGAGAAATTTGAGAAAGTAAATATTTCTGTCTAGTTTGTCACATTATCTGACATGATAATTTATCCATGTATATATTTATTAATACCCCTGTCCTCCCTCCCCCCCCCCCCCCCATCGGTAAATCTTTCTTTTTTAAAGACTTTCACTTCTGAAAATGTAAAACAGCATAGGCTGAGAATAGCTGATGTCTGACATGAACCAGAAATCAAACCCAAGTTTTACACCAGTTCAGATGAAATCTGCATCAGTTGTCTGATTGTCTCACGGGCGGATCCAGGAATTCTGTAAAGGGGGGACGCAAAGCAAGTGTCACTTCCGGGTTCCATCAGCTGACAAGTGAGGGCATACTTTTATTTAAATCAGGAAAACAAATTTAAAATGGGTGGCGTGTGCCTGGTGCACCCCCCCCCCCCCCCCAATCCATGTTGTCTTGTAGTATTCTTGCATTTAGTTGTCCTCATTACTGGAGTTTATGTTACTGTTTTTGATGTTGAAACCACAAGGCTGGATTATCATGTGCTCTGATTGAAAACTCTGAAACATCATTGGATACTGTGATTGGAGATTCATCATTGATTCAAATGTCTTTTTCATGATGATGTAATTTGATCAGGCTGTAAATTTGATATGATGCTGGAATATGATTATGCCAAAAGTCCATTTTCACAGTCATGATACAGTGTGTAGTGAATTTGAATATGGTGTACTTTCATTGCAACTGATCAACAAATCAGTTGTCATAAAAAAACAACTTGTTGCAAGGATTGTATTAATTTGAAGGCATATTTTTTGTTGTTCTGGTGAGTTGGTTAGGACCACTGCTCATTCTACCACCATTGCTCTTATAGATACATGTTAAATGCATTGTTCATCCATGGCAGAGCAAAGCTCAATGAGAATACAGCAGAAAAAGAACTATTGTCTATCTGTCATTTGTTGTTGTTGTTTTTTGGCAATTGTGAGGTAATATCCATATACAGTGTACACTACATGTATATACAATAAACTGGAAGCACTTTTGTAAATACTTGTATTTAAACTGTATATATTTCAGTAATAAAATTCAAACTTGAATCAAGATTATTATTTACTGCATTTCCTGTCTGTCTTTACCATTGTTGTGTTAGAAATTTTAAAAACATTGCACTTTGACCAACAATATCAACCAGGTGGTGCTGCTTTACATAACTGTGAGGTGCAGGAACACATTGTGTTCCCCTCCCAAACTGATGCAGCTTAAATCTTGTACAATGCTTACGATATTTAGTGTTTTGGAAAAACAAACAGTGAAAGGGCACAATGCCATAATGAGCATTGCAACCTTTTAAAAAAATGAGTAGAGTGTTTATTTATGAACATGGAGTAAGTGCAGCGTTTTCTCTTTTTCTTCATCCTTTTTTACGTCAATACACTTTTCTTAAGAGGGGACGGGATGGGTCAGTGATAAGTTAGATGGCATTGTTTTCTAGTCATCGTAGTCAGTCTTGAATCAGATGCAGCACTGTGTAGCGTTGTGTGTTTTCTGTTTCCCTTTACTCAAGAGACCCCACACTTAAGGCAATATCCCACCTACTGGGTGTACACTGTATAAGAGACATAATTTATAGTACTTTGCAGGAGTCTACTAATTTTGACAATATACTTCTCAGAGACACAGGAACAACTTTCGAAATTATAACTGATAATTGCAGTAGGTGCAGTCAATCTCACATAAATCAAATACATTTTAATCACCTATAAAGTCAAAGATCTTTACAAGTCCTCTTTATATTCTATTGATTTTTATCCCTCATAAGTTCAATTTTCTCAAAGTCTAAGCTTTTTTTTTCCTTTTTTTTTTTTTTAGTTCAAAGAGATTTGGCTTAGGCAAGGTTGACCATGTTTACTTGAACATTTTCAATTGAATTAATATACCACACATACAGTTTAATTGAGTTTCGTCATAGCTGACATTCATATCAGCTAAAGCGTTTCTTTGATGTGATAATAATTTCATGATAATAATGTTGATTAGTCATGAAGCTGTGGATGCAACTCCAAATAAAACACTTGGAAATATAGGGCTAGAATTATCTATTTATTTATTTGAACTCTCTTCACAGAAGGAATAATAATCATTAATATATTATACGTGACCGTTTTGCTTGTGAGGTATGATTTTCTTTCCTTTTATACTGCTTAATCTGCAAAAGGCTGAGTGATTTATTGCACTCAATCTTTCTGAAGTTGTTTTTTTTTTTTCCCCCTTTCTTGCAAAAGGCACAGTATACTTGACATTGTGCTTTGGTCTCAAGATTTTTTATGTGTTTTTTTCCCTCTTAATTATAGATAGTATACCAATGCAGGTTTTCCTAGGTAGACAATTAGGTCTTACAATCTTTTTTTTTGTTTTGTTTTGTTTTGTTTTTTGTTTGTTTGGTTTGTTTGTTTTTGTATTCTTTACTGGAACAGTCATTCTCCTATGCATCTTATTCACTGGCTGTAGGTCAGCTCTTACTTTTCTCAAACTTACAGTATAATATCAGCGTGACTTGCTGTTGAAGTTAAAACCCTCAGTGCTTCCAAGAAATGTCCAAGCTTACATCAACTTGATTTCTATTTCTGCGCATGCACATGTTAGTTGAGGAAAGCAAAACTTGTTTTCGTTGTTTTCTTGTTCTGAAATCCTTTTCACCATTGTCCAATGAATATCACTGTTCTCATTTAGTTGTTGTACCCTCTGCGATGATTGTGAGGGTAATGCATATGCTCATGACATCGTCGTATTGTCATCGGGGGGCGTGGTCTAGAGTGTGGCTGTGGAGGGATGCTGTGAGGGGGCCACGCCCTGTTTGGAGGTCTTTGGTTGTCCATATGGTTGGCTAGAGGACGCCCCCAGTGTTGACCGCCGTTGCCCTGTATCAACGTAAAAAAAAAAACAAAAGATTTACAGAAACAGAAAATTTAACCCTTGATAATGCTTTCGGTGAACGTAAATGAGATTGACACTTTTCAAGAGACAGGGGGCTTAGGCGACCGTGTTAAACTTAAAAGCAATAATCTAACTGTTTTGCTGCGGACTAAAACATACAATGTCATGCACGTATCAGCTGCATTAGGGCCATTCTTATTGATGAAATTGGTGAGCATTTATGAACAATGTATGGCAACCAAATCCAAGTTACAGTCAATGCATCACCTGGTCATTAGAACGCAGTAGATTTGGGTTGAGTAGCTCCCTGGCAGCGTTTTCTCTGACCTCCCGCGACAGTTGAAATAACTGAGACATCTCGTCTGGCGGTGGATGAGGGGGTGGAGGAACCAGCCGTGATGGGGGAGGGATGAACGGCAGAAGAGGATTGATAGGATACCCAGTGATCATCCGTCTGTTTAATGCGTGCTGCTGGTGGTTGGCCGAGATATTTGGTCCTGTAGCGGGATCGCCTGGGAGAGGTAGAGCAGCAGGCATCATGGGGTTTGGAGGAGGTGGAACCATGAAGCAACTCCCAGCATGCACTGCGATGTTTGAAGATGATGGTGACGGGAGGTAGGGTGGGGGAAAGTGAATCCTCTCTTTACTGATCATCTTCTGAAGAGCAACTCTCTCGAGGTTTTTGATATCCCGGAAAGTGAGAGGAGGAGGGATCGGGGGCAGAACGACTGGCACTGCCGTTGGTGGAGAGGGGATTGGGTCGTCTCCAAGGTTGTCATCATTCCCCGATTGAGAGATCTTTAGTTTTTCTCCATTTTCACCAACCTCCCCATCGTAATCATCATCGTCATCATCGTCAGAGTCTTTGGAGAGGATGATGCACTCCTCATTGCACTGTATGATATCCAACGAGGCATCTCGCTCTGCACCTTCTGATCCCATAATGAATGAGATCGTCACGCCGTCTTCATCCTCATCGTCACTTTCGTGTTCAGACTCTCCAGTAAAGACGGGGTCGTTGTCAGAATCGACGGAGTGTCGTGCGTCTTGGACGCCGTCGTGTGTCCCTCCCGATGCCAGTTCTTCCTCCGTAGCTCTCATATCGGCGACGAACTGATCTTGGTAGGTGATAACATCTCTTCCCGGCCACGGTCCGCGGCTGGACAGGAGTTCCTTTCTCGTTTGGAGATCGGCAGCATCAATCTTTATCCCATTGATATAATAGCTCTTGGGTGGACACAGGTCTGAGTAGTCGACTGGACCTTCGCAGTCCGCCTGATGAGAGGAGCCAGTTGCGTCATCCTACATGGTACGAAATTACAGGTGAACAAACTTTAGTGTGATGACTCAGCACTAGCATCCTTTCTAGAGATAAGTTAACAACATTGCCAACACTTGAGCACAATTCCACAGAAGAACTCGCATCATTCAAAACCTAATGATCTCAGTGAAACGTGTTCTTCAAACTTGTTAAGTAAGTCGTGCTAGACATGATAAAGTTTGATTAAAAGAATTCTTCATTTTTTCTTTCTTTCCCTCCTTCTCGTCAAACGACAAATGGCGGCAAAATATCAGTTTTCAACAGAAACATAAGAAAGTCCTATGACACGTGTACAGAAAATTTGGCGATGTTCCGTACTTGATTCTCTTTTTTGTCTCCGTCCGATGTCTGAACGTGTAGCCAATTGTCCTCACTCACTTCCTAAAGACAGAAAAGTAAATCATTATCACTTTTTTCTTAAAAATCTAAAATAACATTAAAAAAATCATATTCACCCACTGAGAACAGGGAAAGTGTGTGAGCCAAGAAGTTTATGTAGCATGCGCACCGTTCTAAAGTGGACATACAAACTCATGTGGTTCGTCGGTGCAGAACTTTGGGGACATCATGCCTTTTGGGTGACAATATTGTTTAGTAAACTGCACAACGATTGTATGCAATTTCCTATAAAGAGAGTTAATAATTTCGACATTTTGTTTTTGTGAATAGGGGATAATAGCAATGACGGTAATGATGGAAACAAATGAATAGTTTCATCTCAAAATGGGTCAAGCGTCATTTTTACAGTTTGAAATTAAGTTCATAATCAGATAGAGGAAAATAAAACCTTTCCGGCTGTACCTCACTAGTCACATAACAAGGGATATTCTTTCAAGTTATGATTACAAATTTTCTTGTCATTTTCTTTGTTTATTCGAAGGTTTAATTGCAAATATCTCAACCTCACGAGAATGCATTTAGCTCGTTTTGCGGTAAACTTCTCAGAATATGTACGAATGAATCAATAAGTACTTACTGTGAGCACGTCCTGTACAATGATCTTTGCCTGTTCTCTGACTTCTAACTCTTTCTGGACATCCTGTACACAAAGACGAATAGTACATCAATGTCAGAGTATAGATACTTAATTTTAGAGTAAAGATGAGGAAAAGCAAGAGAAGAAAAGGGACGACTGTCATTTGTAGGGACACTATAGCAACGGACTGAATATCTTTACCTCGATGAAAAGATCTTTACCACGATGATGTTATTTTCTTACCTCCAGAATACCGTCGAGGAATGCCAACGCCGAGTCCTCGGCGTCTTTCTGGACCCGGGCAGCCTGGGAAAGGAAACGGTCGAATGTTCAGCGATCGTCATAAAACAAACAAACAAATAAGCGAGAACCAAAAACAAAAACAAAAACAAAACTACAACAGCAACAACAAAACATGACAGTGATTTGCAGTCAAGATGAGACAAAAAACCCCAAACAAACCGGATGTGAAATTTTTAACGAAAAAAAAAAATTATAGTGAAAATAGGTTTATACCTTGGATAATTTGTCAGTCGAAGAGATAACAGTCACGCTTTGTAGGAAAAACAAATAAACGAATACAATCAAACGCATACACATAGTCTGAAATATCAACTTTCGCCAATAGTATACGATTAAGAGAATAAAACTTCACTAACAATGTACACATTTTGTACAATGGTCCTTGACAGAACTTTTAGCTCTGATAATTTCCAGACGTTCTACAAGAAATAACACTAGATACAAACGGTATTTCTACTTATTATTTCTCCAGAGAATAAGTAGAAACTAAGTTCCCAACCGAAGTGGTTCTACAGTTTTGAAAATAGAGTCTTTTTTTTTTAAAGAAGACAATATGTACCTCAATAACTTCGTGGAGAAAGCCTGCAGCCAAATCTTCGGCAGCTTTGATATCTCTAGCTGCCTGCAAAGGAGACAAAATAAAATAGACCGTGTCAATGATGGTCGAAATGTACACCTTCTACATTTGCATTTCCATTTGCATTTGCCTGCAGCGAAAATTTCTTATCCTGTTTTTGTGAAATGGGTTTAGATCAGTTTACTTTATATCATACTCTATGTTAAGCAATAAATGCATTTTTGTTGGCTTTATTTCAGCCTGTGAATACATGAAAAAAGCATAGTAAAACTCTATTTCTCTCTCTCTGTCTCTGTCTCATTTATCTCTTTTGATGACATCTTACACGCCTTTTGTCTTTCTATAAACAGAAGCTGGGAAAAGGAATAAAAGAGATTATTATCCATACAGAGGATTTTTAGAGCCCGAATACCAGTGTTATTTTGTCGACGCACCTCATAACCTCTGACCCACTTAGAAAGTTTGTTGAACTCGACCAATATTTTTTTTTTTTTGCCGAGGCGACCAATATTTAAAATATTGGACGGCAAGAGGGGGATTCCCCAAAGTTTTTATAAACTGCACCGTGATTGGCTGAGATATATACGAGATGACCTGAAATATGAAGTAAAAACGTCTCTGATTGGTCAATCACGAATTAACTAAAACATCTTTTCTTCTAAAATTCTGTGTTTATACAAACAAATTTCATGTATCAATTAGTTGAAATTGTTTTGCATACAATTTTTCAAAATATCACTTTCATACCAGGAAATTAAATTTAGGTTTGATGAAAACAAGTTGTATTTTTTTTTTTTTTTTTTGTGCAGGCCGGCGACGATTGATCAGCTCAGCGCTACTGCTAGATAGCCCGCGAGCGATATACAAATACATGTAGCCGGCCGCCGCCGCTTGCATTTACATGCATAATGTGTTATTACTAAGTACAGTAGGCCATAGAACTACAGTACTACTGAAGTAAATCTTTCACGATCTACGGTAGATGTGACGTGAATTGTGTCTCAGATCTCCCATACAAGAACATCTAATTCTGGTCTAAATTAGCTATTGATAGATCTCGGCCTAACAGTAACATGACGACTACCATGGATACATATAGATCACTGTTTTGTCAGGGAATGAAGTAGATTAACTTGCACTGAAGAGTGTACCGGTACCATACCCCATGTCAAGATCAAGTACAGTAGGAGACCATACAGCACTCGGAGACAGAAAAGGGTAAGTGAAAATATTCTTTGCTAAAATCCTCTGTAGGATAATAATGATAATATTGGATGTCCTATTTTCGATTAATACAAGGAAATATTGGACTCGCTAAGCAAAATATTGGACTCGTCTTCGACTCGTCCAATATTTGTGCATAGCTCGTCCAATATTTCCTTGTATTAATCTGAAGGCCATCCAATATTATATAAATATTTATATATGAACTCTTACTCGATACGCATTCTGCACGATAACCTTTGCCTGTTCTCTCAGCTGAAATTCCTTGCTCACCTCCTGTGAAGAATGGGGACAAATCAAATAACTTCGTCTAAGAAAACGAGGAGATTCCATGAACATTTGCCATAATTTACACAACTCTATCCTATGGATTTATGCCCGTGTTTTGATTGAGATGTAAAAATAGTAGAGATTTTAAGCCAGAGATTAATAAATGAAAGATGGATTATGATGAAGACGTCAGGAGGATCAATGGCAGTCTCCAAGACGGCACGCTAGGCAAAGAAAATGTTAAATAAGTAATACGGTATATTCAAGACAGTCAGCTCGGTCAAGTTCATTTGCAGCAAACAAATTAAGTTTCTTACCTTATACACTCCTTGCACAATGGCCTTTGACTGTGCCTTCAGATCCGATTCCTCACTCACTCCCTGAAAGATTTGGTAACAGAAGCATGAAATATGATGAAGGTTCATCTAAACTTAGTTCAGCCATTTTGCTTTCAACTTCAGATATCAAACTAAGTGCTTATAATCGCACGTTGTCTCTGGATAAGGCCTACATTTTCATGATTCTGTTAGAGTCATCCCAAGTATGAGTTAATCAGTGAATTACAAAACTGACAATGTAAACGTTGCTGCTTCTCACCTTGAGCACACCGTCAAGGAAGTTTGTCGCCGATTCTTCGGCAGCTTGGTGATCCTTTACTGCCTGTGAGCGCGATGAACATAGTGAGTGGAAATTGTATAATGAAACCGGTAAATGGTATATAAATATGTGTAAAAATGTATTTATACTTGAATCATTCATTTTGACTATGTCTGCTTAATGATGACTTATCTGCAGATTATAAGGACGAAAAATTCAAGGTATGGAGCACATTACTGTTTTTTTTTTTCATTAAAAAAACATTATCAAAAATTTCCGATGTAGACTCAATTTAGAAATGAAGTGTTATATGTCAAAAATGATTCCTTCTAACATTTGGATACCTACCTTGTATACATTCTGTACAATGGTCGAGGCCCGTTCTTCGAGTTCAGTCACTGCCTCTACCTCCTACAAACAGAGATAAAGACATTTCGTCAATGGTATACATGTTTGCCGGTGTTCTTATTGACATTAATTCACCAACTAAGATCTTATCATTGGTCTATTATGATTGTGATATATGATTATCATAACATCTATGCATTATGTATTCAAAAAGGAAGCTGGTGGCTTACCTTGAACACATTCTGCACAATGGCCTTTGATTGCAGCTTCAGATCAAACTCAGCGTCCACTTTCTGAGTAACAGCAGAGGAATGAATCCGTAATTAACTCCTTTTTAATTTTAATCATACCATCAGTGCATACATTTTTCTGTAATTGTGATGCCAAAATTGTTTTTAGATTAAACACAACAATGCACGTATGATACAGTCACGGAACAATATTCTTTACATATTCGGTGTACACTGTACCCAGTTCAACTTTCCATTGGGTATTTGGATTTAAAACGGCAAAAAAGTAGCTAAACGTTGCTGCTTCTTACCATCAGCACGTCGTCAAGGAAGATTGTTGCTGATTCTTTGGCAGCTTGGTGATCGTTCACTGCCTGTGAGTACAATATTCATTGAAACAAATATCTTTATCGGATACATGCATCGTATATTAGTTTGCACATGTATTTGTTTTACTAATGATTTATTTCACGAACAAAAACTCAGTGTAAAACAGACACTCAGATCAGTTGGAATACAGGCTACTTGCCAAATAATACATATATATCCGAAGGTCCGAGGATCATATCTTGCAGTATGGTCTGACAGAACGGCAGTCACTGAAAAAAAACCCAATGAAATGACAATGCATGTTTGAGAATATGTTAGAGAAAGGGGGTCGTCAATATATCAGTTGTCTCTGGGTTTGTTTGTTTTTTTCCTTTCCGAATGGTTGTAAATACCAGAAATGGAAACCTGCTGAAGGAAATCTGTGAAACTAAGAATTCTTGTCATCACCCCGGATCACTCAAAGTGATACGAGATTAATGTCATTATGTTGACGAAAACAAACTTATGTATTACTTTCAAACAAACACAATAAGCTATTCCTGGATACATTCTATAACTGCGATGTGGATCATCATGTGAATGATCCGCCACTTAGTTATAACTTCAGACACAGTCAGTACATTTGCTTTCTCGCATGAGTATAATTTTCGCGTTAAGCTACTGTAATTTCTTTTATATGACTTTACCTGAATATGTTGTGTCGCCTTTGAGTCGTTCTGTGTCACAGAACTCCTGCAGCAAGAATAAAAAAGAGCAAGGAGAATGAGAGGTATAGAATAACAGCGTTTCCCCTAAATTATTCCCTTGCATTTATTTTTATTTACAAAGCAATGAACTCCCTTTTTATGTTTACAAATTATAAATCAAGAAATTGTAATCACTAAAAATCATATTTTTCCCGTTATGCAAATCCTCCCCGTTTGATGAATTAACTATCAGCATGATTAAACGCTCCATGTCGTGATGTAGCCTTTGTGTTTTAAACTTAATGACTCACCCAATCCCGTACGAACAAGTAAGGATAACTGTGTGGCGTGCGAGTTCGGGGAGAGAGCGGGTCTTCCTTGCTCTCTGTTGGCGACCTGAATAAAGATGCAGAAACATACAAAATATTTCAAAAGACAAAATATAAGAAAGAGGAATTGGAAAGGCACAGTAATAATCATGCAGAACGTCTCACAGGTAGTGTGAAATCGAGGTTGTTCGATTTTGATGCGAAATCTCTGAATGCCATACCATTTGGAAGACATATGATAAGAGGGAACACAAAAACTGTGGTATTACATTTCTCATAATACCACTTTGTATCATTGTGTATGATATACACTAACATGGTTCCATTCCAGATTAAGCTCAATTAAATGCACTTTTTCTTAAGGATGATTTTTGTTTTTTCCCTTTCTGTACTACTTTTCCTCTATAATACACCTGTCAAATATTGCATGACTCGAGGTATGCGTATACAAGAAAAGTAAACAAGTACATACAGAGCATAATTTTTGCGCACCCAACGAAACACAATATGACAATAGGCCGAATTACAAAATTGCTTCTATCTCAATAATGATGTATGAAACTCAGACAAAAAGTTGTCGACTTGTCACTCACCCTTTTTCGCTGTGCAGCATACCAAAAATGACATCAAGCGATCAATTTTGGTCAAATTATTGCCCATTTTGATCGATCAGATGAATCTATCAAGTGATTCGGTCATCTGCTAAGAAAGTAATGTTTGGCGCCGGTTCGCAGGCCCCTGGAAACAGGGACAGGGTATTGTTGCGTCACCCGGAGTGCGCGCAAACTTCAAGTTGACGCAATCAAAGAATAAACATGTGTAGTTTTTCTGTAATTGTCTTTTGTTTTCTGTCTTTCACATGGAATTTATTTTAGAACATTATGAATTAAAAGAAAATGGCTGTCAAGGAAAATTGACTCGAATGAACATTTTCACGAATAAAACCAAAAATCAAACCCGTAGATATGTCATCGTAGTGACCAATCATCACCGTTGATTCCATAACGTTACCAGTCACGCAACGCTTGATGCGCGCTACAAGTGGACCTCTGTTTATGACGTAATGACCGCACTGTTTTCTCACTCGTGGTTGGTTCCGCGCGTGGCTGTCTTTACTTTTCTGCGCAGATGGTCTACCAAATAGGAGGGATATCATTATATTATTATGTCATTAAAAAGTCCTTCTTATTCAAAAGGATGCAAGTGAGATGCTGCTTCAAAATTCTCATTTTTTCTTTACCCTTGATCTCCGACAAAATCATAAACTTTGACCCGTTTCATCTCAGAAAAGCGTATTAATATTGGAAGAGAGTGACTACTAATAACATGTTATTCTGTGGCCTCAAGTTGTCAGCACAGGAGAAAAAGACAAAGAAGAAGACGAAGAAGAAGAGAAGGAGGAGGAGGAGAAGAAGAAGGAGGAAGAGAAGGAAGAGAAGGAAGAGGAGGAGGAGGAGAAGGAGGAGGAGAAGAGAAGCAAGCCTGCTGTAGTTATCCAAGAATTTACCCGGCAGCGTTGAGCCTTGTAAGCATGGTCAGATATCTACTTTGGATATCTTTGAAAAACCAACGTTTTCTGATAGTGGTATATCGGATATGCCTGACTTTCAATCGGAGTACCCGAGTTCTTGGGTCCAGCCCTGGTGCTGAGTGTTGACGTCTAGGATAGCAACCTCTTGCAGCAAGAGCAAAACAAGAAGCTGGATTCTTGTCATTACCATGACATTTGCCACTCCTGCAAGGGTTTCTGTTGTAGCCACTGTTTATGAAATGGGACCCTGAATACTCGCGGAAGATTTTAACGATGAAACTTGAACTGTTATTTCGACTCACAGACATCTCAAGATGACATGTATTGCAGAAATAGGTGTATCATACTATCACCAAATCAGAGAGCTTATGAAAAGTCTAGAAGCTCCCAACTATTGCTTTGCAACGAAGCAACGCTATTAATGTTGGTTTACATAGTACCCATGCCACGCCCCAAGTTTACATGTCTATCTTTTATTTCTTAAACGTCGTCTTATGCATGTTATGCATGTTTCGAGAGCACCCAAGACGCAACACGGCGTGTGAAAGACAGCTTGCAACGTTGCAATGTTTTTAATTATTGTAATTGAAATGTAACCTTTACCCTTTATGCAACTATATGAGTTAAAGGAACATTGTGTTTCCCCTCCCATGCTGATGCAACTTTAAAATGCTTACAATATTCATTGTTTGTTTGTTTGTTGTTTTTTTTTTTTTTGGGGGGGGGGGAGATTAACAGTGAAAGGGCGCAACGCCATATTGAGCATTGCAACATTTTGACGATTTACTTCTAATGATATCAGAGACACAGGCACAACTTTAGAAAATTATAACTGATAATTGCAGTATGTACAGTCAACCTCACATGATACGTCAAATAATCGCCTATTATTAAAAGTCAAAGTTCTTTTCAAGTCTTCTTCTCTTTATATTCTATTGATTTTTATCCCTCAAAAGTTCAATTTTCTCTGAGTGAAAGCTATATCTTCAGTCTAAATAGATTTGGCTTAGGCAAGGTTGACCATGTTTACTTGAACATTTTCAATTGAATTAGTACTAGTATACACACATACAGTTTAGTTGAGTTTCGTTATAGCTGACAGTCTTATTAACTCGAGCGTTTCCTTGATGTGATAATTGTTCAATGATGATAATGTTGAACGGTCATGAGACTGTGAATGCAACTCCAAATAAAACACTTGGGAATATAAGGCTAAAATTATTTATTGATTTATTTGAACTCTCTTCACAGAAGGAATAATAATCATTAATATACAATATGCCACCGTTTTGCTTGTGAGGTATGATTTCCTCTCTTTTTATACTGATTAATCCATAAAAGACTGAATGGTTTATTGCACTGAATCTTTCTGAAGTTGGTTTGGTTTGATTTTCCTTTGTTGCAAAAGGCACAGTATACTTGACATTGTGCTTTGATCTCAAGATTTTTTCTGTTCTTTTTTTTTCTTCTCTTAATTATAGATAGTATAGCAGTGTAGGTTTTCCTAGGTAGACATGTAGGTCTTCCAATCTTTTTTTTTTGTTTGGTTTGTTTGTTTTTGTATTCTTTTCTGGAACTGTCATTCTCCTGTGCATCTTATTCACTGGCTGTAGGTCAGCTCTTACTTTTTTTCAAACTTACAGTATAATATCTCCGTGACTTGCTGTTGGAGTTTAAATCCTCAGTGCTTGCAAGCAATGTCCAGGCTTACATCAACTTGATTTCTATTTCTGCGTATGCACATGTAGTTGAGGAAAGCGAAACTTGTTTTCGTTGTTTTCTGGTTCTGGAATCCTTTTCACCATTGTCCAATGAATATCAATATCACTGTTCTCATTTAGTTGTTGTAACCTCTGCGATGATTGTGAGGGTAATGCATAAGCTCATGGCATCGTCGTATTGTCATCGGTGGGCGTGGTCTAGAGTGTGGCTGTGGAGGGATGCTGTGAGGGGGCCACGCCCTGTTTGGAGGTCTTCGGTTGTCCATATGGTTGGCTGGAGGACGCCCCCAGTGTTGACCGACGTTGCCCTGTATCAACGTATATAAGAAAGAAGATTTATAGTTAACACGGTTAAATGCTTTTGGTGAACGTAAATGAGATTGTCACCTTTCAAGAGACAGCGGGCTTAGGCGACCGTTTTAAACTTTATAAGCAATAATCTTAACTTTGATGCATTTTGTCAGCTGCATTAGGGCCATTCTCATTGATGAAATTGGTAAGCACAAGCAGGGATAATGTATGGCAACCAAGTGCAAGTTACAATCAATGCATCACCTGGCTATTGGAATGCAGTAGATTTGGGTTGAGTACCTCCCTGGCAGCGTTTTCTCTGACCTCCCGCGACAGTTGAAATAACCGAGACATCTCGTCTGGCGGTGGTTGATGGGGTGGAGGAACCAGCCGTGATGGGGGAGGGATGAAAGGCAGAAGAGGATTGATAGGATACCCAGTGATCATCCGTCTGTTTAATGCTTGCTGCTGGTGGTTGGCCGAGATGTTTGGTCCTGAAGTGGCATCGCCTGGGAGAGGTAGAGCAGCAGGCATCATGGGGTTGGGAGGAGGTGGAACCATGAAGCAACTCCCAGCATGCACCGCGATGTTTGAAGATGATGGTGAGGGGAGGTAGGGTGGGGGAAAGTGAATCCTCTCTTTACTGATCATCTTCTGAAGAGCCACTCGCTCGAGGTTTTTGATATCCCGGAAAGTGAGAGGAGGAGGGATCGGGGGCAGAACGACTGGCACTACCGTTGATGGAGAAGCGATTGGGTCGTCTCCAAGGTTGTCATCATTCCCCGATTGAGAGATCTTTAGTTTTTCTCCATTTTCATCAACCTCCTCATCGTAATCATCATCATCGTCATCGTCAGAGTCTTTGGAGAGGATGATGCACTCCTCATTGCGCTGTATGATATCTAACGAGGCATCTCGCTCTGCACCTTCTGATCCCATAATGAATGAGATCGTCACACCGTCTTCATCCTCATCGTCGCTTTCGGGTCCAGACTCTCCAGTGAAGACGCGGTCGCTGTCAGAATCGACGGAGTCTCGATCGTCTTTGACGCCGTCGTGTGTCCCTCCCGATGCCAGTTCTTCCTCCATAGCTCTCATATCGGCGACAAACTGATCTTGGTAGGTGATAATATCTCTTCCCGGCCACGGTCCGCGGCTGGACAGGAGGTCCTTCCTCGTTTCGAGATCGGCAGCATCAATCTTTATCCCATTGATATAATAGCTCTGGGGAGGACAGAGGTCTGAGTAGTCAACTGGACCTTCGCAGTCCGCCTGATGAGAGGAGCCAGTTGCGTCATCCTATATGGTACGAAATTACAGGTGAACAAACTTTAATGTAATTACTCAGCTATAGCATCCTTTCTAGAGATAACTTAACAACATTGCCGATACTTGAGCACAATTCTGGAGACGAACTAGCATCATTCAAAACCTAATGATCTCAGTGAAACGTGTACTTCAAACTTGTTCAGTAAGTCGTAATAGACATGATAAACTTTAATTAAATGAATTCTTCATTTTTCTTTCTTTCCCTCTTTCTCGTCATGTATGGCTCAGCGACAAATGGCAGCAAAATATCAGTTTTCAACAGGAACATAAGAAAGTATTGTGACACAAAAAAATTGGCGATGTTCCGTACTTGATTCTCTTTCTTGTCTCCGTCCGGTGTCTGGACGTGTAGCCAATTGTCCTTACTCACTTCCTAAAGACAGAAAAGTAAATCATATCACTTTCTTTCTTAAAAATCTAAAATAACATTCAAAAGTCATGTTCACCCACTGAGAACAGGGAAAGTGTGTGAGTCAAGAAGTATATGTAACATGCGCACCGTTCTAAAGTGGACACACAAACTCATGTGGTTCGTTGTGCAGAACATTGGGGACATCATGCTTTTGTTGTCACAATGTTGTCTAGTAAACTGCACAACGATTGTATGCTCTCCGAGTATGCAATTTCCTAAAAAGAGAGTTAACAATTTCGACATTTTATTTTTGTGAATAAGGGATAATAGCAATGACGGTAATGATGGAAACAAATGAATAGTTTCATCTCAAAATGGGTCAAGCGTCATTTTTACAGTTTTAAATAAAATTCACAATTAGATAGAGGAAAATAAAACCTTTCCGGCTGTACCTCGCTAGTCACATAACAAGGGATATTCTTTAAAGTTATGATTACAAATTTTCTTGTCATTTTCTTTGTTTATTCGAAGGTTTAATTGCAAATATCTCAACCTCACGAGAATGTATTTAGCTCGTTTTTGCGATGAACTTCTCCGAATATGTACGAATGAATCAATAAGTACTCACTGTGAGCACGTCCTGTGCAATGATCTTTGCCTGTTCTCTGACTTCTGACTCTTTCTGGACATCCTGTACAAAAAGATGAATAGTACATCAATGTCAGAGTATAGATACTTAATATTAGAGTAAAGATGAGGAATAGCAAGAGAAGAAAAGGGACGACTTTCATTTGTAGGGACACTATAGTAACGGACTGAATATCTTTACCACGATGAAAAGATTGATGATGTTATTTTCTTACCTCCAGAATACCGTAGAGGAATGCCAACGCCGAGTCCTCAGCGTCTTTCTGGATCCGGGCAGCCTGGGAAAGGAAACGGTCGAATGTTCAGCGATCGTCATAAAACAAACAAATAGATAAACAACCAAAAACAAAAACAAAAACAAAACTACAACAGCAACAGTAAAACATGACAGTGATTTGCAGTCAAGATGAGACAAAACAAACAAACAAACAAACAAACAAACCGGATGTGAAATTTTTAACGAAAAAAAAAATTGATAGTGAAAATAGGTTTATAGCTTGGATAATTTGTCAGTCGAAGAACAGTCACTCTTTGTAGGAAAAACAAATAAAGGAATACAATCAAACGTACACATGGTCTGAAATATCAACTTTCGCCAATAGTATACGATTAAGAGAATAAGTCTTCACTAACAATGTACACATTTTGTACAATGGTCCTTGACTGAACTTTTAGCTCTGATAATTTCCAGACGTCCTACAAGAAAGAACACTAGATACAAATGGTATTTCTACTTATTGTTACTCCAGAGAATAAGTAGAAACTAAGTTCCCAACCGAAGTGGTTCTACAGTTTTGAAAATAGTCTTTTTTTAAAGAAGACAAAAACTCTTACCTCAATAACTTCATGGAGAAAGCCTGCCGCCAAATCTTCGGCAGCTTTGATATCTCTAGCTGCCTGCAAAGGAGACAAAATAAAATAGACCGTGTCAACGATGGTCGAAATGTACACCTTCTACATTTGCATTTGCATTTGCATTTGCCTGCAGCGAAAATTTCTTATCCTGCATTTGTGAAATGGATTTAGATCAGTTTACTTTATATCATACTCTATGTTAAGCAATAAATGCATTTTTGTAGGCTTTATTTCAGCTTGTGAATATGAGAAAAGCATAGTAAAACTATATTTCTCTCTCTCTCTCTCTCTCTCTCTGTCTCATTTATCTCTTTTGATGACATCTTACACACCTTTTGTCTTTCTACAAACAGAAGCTGGGAAAAGGAATAAAAGAGAATATTTATATATGAACTCTTACTTGATACGCATTCTGCACGATAACCTTTGCCTGTTCCCTCAGCTGAAATTCCTTGCTCACCTCCTGTGAAGAATGGAGACAAATCAATTAACTTCGTCTAAGAAAACGAGGAGATTCCATGAACATTTGCCATAACTTACATAATTCTATGCTATTGATTTATGTCCCATGTTTTGATTGAGATGTGAAAATAGTAGCGATTTCAAGCCAGAGATTAATAAATGAAAGATGGATTATGATGAGGACTTCAGGAGGATCAGTGGCAGCCTCCAAGACGGCCAAACCAGGCAAAGAAAATGTGAGATAAGTAATACGGTATAAATCATTCGAGATGGTGAGCTTGGTAAAGTTCATTTGCAGCAAACAAATCAAGTCTCTTACCTTATACACTCCTTGCACAATGGCCTTTGACTGTGCCTTCAGATCCGATTCCTCACTCACTCCCTGAAAGATTTGATAACAGTAGCATGAAATACGATGCAGGTTCATCTAAACTTAGTTCAGCCATTTTGCTTTCAATTTCAGATACAGAAATAAGTGCTTATAATCGCACGTTGTCTCTATGATGGATAAGGCCTACATTTTCATCATTCTGTTAGAGTCTTCCCAAGTATGAGTTAATCAATGAGTTACAAAACAGACATTGTAAACGTTGCTGCTTCTCACCTTCAGCACATCGTCAAGGAAGTTCGTCGCCGATTCTTCGGCAGCTTGGTGATCCTTTACTGCCTGTGAGCGCGATGAACATAGTGAGTGGAAATTGTATAATGAAACCGGTAAATGGTATATAAATATATGTAAAAATGTATATGTATTTGAATCATTCATTTTGACTATGTCTGCTTAATGATGACTTATCTGCAGATTATAAGAACGAAAAATTCAAGGTATGGAGCACATTATTTTTTTTATTAAAAAAATTACCAAAAATTTTCGATGTAGACTCGAAGTAAAAGTGAAGTGTTATATGTCAAAAATGATTCCTTCTAACATTTTGGATACCTACCTTGTATACATTCTGTACAATGGCCGAGGCCCGTTCTTCGAGTTCGTCAATGCTATGCATGTTCGCTGGTGTTCTTATTGACATTAATTCATCAACTAAGATCTTATCATTGGTCTATTATGATTGTGATATATGATTATCATAAGATCTATACATTATGTATTCAAAAGGGAAACTGGGGGCTTACCTTGAACACATTCTGGACAATGGCCTTTGATTGCAGCTTCAGATCCAACTCGGCATCCACTTTCTGAGTAACAGCAGAGGAAACCCGTAATTAACTCCTTTTTAATTTTATCAATGCCATCAGTGCATATATTTTTCAGTAATCATGATGCCAAAATTGTTTTAAGATTAAACACATCAATGCACGTATGATAACAGTAATGGAACAAATATTCTTTACACATTCGGTGCACACTGTACCCAGTTGAAATTTCGGGAATTGGGAATTTGGATTTAAAACGGAACAGAACGAGTTAAACGTTGCTGCTTCTTACCATCAGCACATCGTCAAGGAAGATTGTGGTTGATTCTTTGGCAGCTTGGTGATCCTGCACTGCCTGTGAGTAAAATATTAATTGAAACAAATATTTTTACCCGAAGGCGTACATGCATCGTATATTACTTTACACATGAATTTGTTTTACTAATGATTTATTTCACGAAGAAACATGACAAAAACTCAATGTAAAACAAACACTCAGATCAGCTGGAATACAGGCATACTTTTCAAAAAGTTCATGTATAGCGAAGGTTCGGGGATCATTAGATCTTGTAGTATGGCTGACAGAATAGCAGTCAATGAAAAAAAGAATATGATGCGTACCTTAGATACATTCTGCACAATGGTCGTCGCCTGTGCCTTTAATTCAGTCACTTTCGCAGCTTCCTACAAAGAGAACAAAATGAAGAAAGTGTGATTATGACAATGTATTTATGAGAATATGTTAGAGAAGGGGGTCGTCAATATAACAGTTGTAGGCCCTAATTTTTTTCTGTTTTTTTCCCGAATGGCTGTAAAACCGAAAGAAAGCACACTTTGTTGTACATACCAGAAATGGAAACCTGCTAAAGATAATCTGTTAAACTAAGAATTATTATCATCCCGGATCACTTCAAAATGATACAAGACTAATGTCATTATGTTGACAAAAACATACTTACACATTACTTTCAGATAAACACAATAAACTATTCGCTGAATATACTCTGTATATATATTTCAAATTGCGATGTATCCACGATGTCTCATACTTCATGTGGATCATCCGCCACTTAGTTATATCCTCAGTTCAGACACGGTCAGTACATTTGCTTTCTCGCATGAGTGTAATTGTCGCGGTAAGCTATTGTAATTTCTGTTACATGACTTTACCTGAATATGTTGTGTCGCCTTTGAGTCGTTCTGTGTCACAGAACTCCTGCAGCAAGAATAAAAAAGAGTAAGAATGAGAGTTTATAGAATAACAGTGTTTCCCCTAAATTATTCCCTTGCTTTTAATATATTTATGTTTACAAATTATAAATCAAGAAATTGTAATCACTAAAAATCATATTTTTCCCCGTTCTGCAAAATCCTCCCCGTTAGATGAATAAACTATCAGCATGGTTAAATGCTCCATGTCGTGATGTAGCCATTGTGTTTTACAGGTAATGACTCACCCAATCCCGTACGAACAATCAAGGATGACTGTGTGTCGTGCGAGTTTGGGAAGAGAGCGGGTCTTCCTTGCTCTCTGTTGGCGACCTGAATAAAGATGTAGAAACATATAAAATATTTCAAAAGACAAAATATAAGAAAGTAGGAATTGGATTTGGATAGACACAGTCGTCATAATCATGAGGAATTTTTTCAAAGGATAGACTAGTGGAAAATTGAGGTTGATCGATTATGATGCGAAATCCCGGAATTCAGTTACAATGGGAGGTAAAAGAGAGAACACGAAAACTGTGGTATTGCTTTCTTGCGTAATATTAATTTTGATAAAATTACGTAATGACTGCGGGTTAGCAAGACGTGTGTCTCACGAGCTCTCGACAATTCATACTTTTCACAGAAATTACTGCCTTCTAACTTGGATAAACGTCATATTATCCTCTCAAGTGTTACTTGGACATGAGTCAGTACCACTTAAGAACTCGCAAAGGAGGCAAAAAAGCAGCAAATTCGCCTAATTTTCTTGGTCAAACTATGGATGCAGTTGGTTCCACGCCACCAGTACCAGTAGGCGCCGCGCACGTTGCTTCAGGCACCGACCATGCCCCAACGATCCCCACCACGCCTGACATAGCATCAGGTCCTACGAGGGAGACATGGGAGTCCTTCGTCACGCTTTCCCGTCAAATGAATGGAAAGCTTGATTACGTCATAGCAGAGCTCGCTGCATTCAAGCAGGAATTGTCCCTGACAAAGCAAACTGTTGCGGAGCTTGAAAAAAGCATGGGAGACGCCTCTGGCAGAATTGATGATATACAACGAAAGGACATTCCTGAAATCTCAATGAAAGTGGATTATTAAGGAGGAGCTGGAAAACAAGCTTTTGCTGTTTGAAGTCCACGAGAGGAAGCTGAACCTCCTCATCTACGGAGCCCACCAAAAGCCCAACGAAAACCCGTATACCGCCGCAGCCGAGGTGTTTGCAAAGCTTCTCGCTATTCCCGTGGAAACCGCTGCTAGAATTCCTCTAGTCAACGCTCACCGTCTGCCTACTAGGTCCGGAGCTGCGGCCCTTGGGACCAATGATCGTGCAGGTGCTGGAAAACGTCCGGATCCAATCATTGTCCGATTCGCGTACATGATCGACAGAGATCGCGTACTTCGCGCATACGAGCATCCAACACAGTCGACTCGGGACAGCGATGGCCCTCCTGGCGTGCAAGAACCCGACCCCGGTAAGCGAATCTCTATTCGTACCGATCTACCAGCTTGCATGAAACGCGAAAGGGGAAGGCTTTCATCTATAGCGTATGATCTCCGAAAGAAGCAGCACCTCTCTACCAGGATCTAAATAATTGGCACCAAGATAATTCTTCAAACTCGCCCAAGATCGACTGATAATACCCCAAGCAGCTGGTCAAACTGGTCTGATTCTCATGCGTAAGCTTTTCACTCGTTTACATTTGTTATTTTCACTCATTTGTTATTTCTCAAATGCTTAACAAATTGAATGTGATATGGTTAAAGTAAATATCAGAGGTATCAATCAATTTTGTCTTCATCATGTATACTGAAAACCCTACTGTACACTGTTTTATTTATTAATGTCGTAGGCTTGTCGATATCATAAGTATTAATGCTACTGTGTTATCCTATTACTTATCACTACTTTGTCGCACTGGAACTTCAACGTATCCAAAAGTCGGGGTGATGATATGCCTGAAAATAATGATATTAAATTTATGTTGATATTCTTCCTGTGTCATTCATTTACCACTTCAATTACTCAGTTTATGAATATTTAGCTATTTAAAGCGCCCTCTGGTGGTGACAACCTATGCCGGAAATGTGATCATTTCTTACAACACCTCAAAGACAATCTCATTTCAGGGGCTACCCTTCCACTGATCAATAGGTATCACACAAAGTAAATTAAGTTTGAACAGCTACTGGTGAACTTGCCCCTCAACTGATTATTTTTTTTCCCCTGAGAGTATGTAGTCGCTCTTCATGCTTTTTTCCCTACGTTATGTTGCCATGGTGTCTCATCAATCGATATATTATTTGTATACGATCTAGTATACACTACCTTGGCACTTGAGTGTAATCGATCGTTTTGAAGTGATTATAGCGTAACAGATACTATCTTGTCTTTCTTCCTTTTTCATGACGATATTAAGTACATTACGTAATGAACCAAAGAAGTTCATAATGATATATTTTTCTGATCACCTGACTCTTTACAATAAAATGTTGATAATAATTGTTTGGTACTTATGGTTCTGCTTTTGATGTTTATGGAAGTCGAATACTCAATTTCAATGAAAGATGGTATGAATATACATATATCTATGCCGTTGGGTTATCAAAGTATACATTTTTATAATGATCATATTACGATCAATATGTATATGTACTAATTAAGGATTTGAATGTTTTTTTTTCTGAAAGTGTAGTCGCTCTTCATGCTTTGGTCCCTTCGCTAAGCTGCCATGGTATTTCATCAATCGATACATAATTATTGAACACCTTGGCACTCGAGTGTGATCAACTGCTTTGAAATGTTTTACCTTTGCATTTTTCATTCTTCCCTTATGATGATATCAAGTATACATTATGTAATAAACAAAAGAAATTCATATAGAATTCTCTCTTGATGATCTAACTCTCTATAAATGATAATTGATTGATACTTGATATGAAAGTTGAATATTCAATTTCAATGAAAGATGGTATGAATATGCATTCATGTATATCTAAGCTGTTGGTTTATCAAAGTATAATGACTATTATGATTCAGTGTATAATGCTTGTCGATGTGCGCATTTCAGCATGTATTCTATATCAGTACGTTAGTATGTCGGTATCAATGACATTATGTGCATGTGCATGTATATGGCATTATGACATGTGGCTTGTATGTGTGTATATTGAATTCATGATACACGTTGATGTGCATGAATCAATATAATTATAAGTGTCTATTATTATGCATGTCAATGTACATACTGACGGTATGTATGCATATCAATGTATACCTTCATAGAATAGTTACTCTCGTCAGATGCAAGCACTCTCCCTCCCTCCCTCCATCACTTGTTTTCTCACCCTTCTTCCTTTTTTACTTTCTCTCTCTATCATTTTCTCACCCTCATCCGTTAACAATTATATGGCATTACTTTGTCACTGCTTTTGCCGATTTGGATCATTGTGCTTTTGCATTCATTGCACCTGAATACCAAAATTCAGAGCGTTATGTAACTTACCCGGTGTGAAACTCATTGTTTTGCACAAGTCTATTCTTAAGTTCACGCCTGTGGCCTTGCATTCGGCTCAGTTCGTGCTACCGATTTGACTCGGTCTTGATAAATTCTATAATGGATTCCAACAGCTTTTTTATGACCGTATTATTTCCATAATTTTGAGCGGTCACGGATGTGTATTACGTATTCATTATTCATTCAAAACATAGCTGTGGGATCGCCACTCTGTTTTCCCTCACGGTATTATATTCGTATTATCGATGTGACAGCTTTGCTGTGGAGCCATCTGGCCTATTCTAATTAAGTGTGTGTTGTACCCTCGCAAGTTCAACATTATATGGTAATTTCTGTGTAATTCTACATAAATTTATAACACAGTACGAGGGATCTCGTGAGTTAATTCTGAGTTCCAGCATGTACCCTGTTCAGTCCGACATTGTTTGCATTGTTTGGATTGTCTACACATGCTATTGTTGTCATTTCGGAAGCCCACTAAGACACTCCATGTATCCTTGTCTACTTGTTGTGTGTGTTCCATGTTTGTCAACCTCAATGTTACTGAGTCTTCTCGTCTACTTTCTCTTTTCCATTTTCTGTTCTGATTCTGACGCTGTTCATGGCCGTCAATTCCTCTCGTATTCTGCCACATTTCGTTGGCTGGCTATTTGCTCTTATCATGAATCGATTCATGTCACTCTAGTTTTATATGTAAAGCTGATTCTCATACATACATTTACGCCCCGTATCTCTAATGGCTGATTACAGTAATGCGCCATTTCATTCCGTTTCAAATTATGACCTCTTTGAACTATTTAGGCATACAATGTCAGAATCTGATTCATTCAGTGGGGCAGATAGTACACGAATCACCCCTTATGATAATCTTGTCGCTGATAATTTGAATTCATCTGTTAATGAACTTCCCCATGATTTTAGTTCTGACTTAACTCAGAATGTTTTGTGCAATTATATCACTGTGAACTAATGTAAAGATATGTATAATAATTTTTCTGAAGATACGTTTTCTTTGCTGCATTTGAATATAAGGAGTATAAATAAACATTTTGATGAGTTTAAATTTTTGCTGGAATCTGATATAAATCAGCCATTTTCAGTCATTGGATTAAGTGAAACCTGGCTAACTTCTAATTCTGGAAATTCTTTTGCAATCGATGGGTATAATATGTTTGTCAATAATAGACCAAATAGGAGTGGTGGAGGGGTCGCGTTGTATGTATCACGTACTTTTGAATGTACTATTCTTGATAGTATTTCTAGAATGGATGATTTTGTCGAATCACTTTTTCTCGAAATGTGTATTCCAGGAAATAGAAATATTGTGGTAGGCATATTGTACAGACCACCCAACTCAAGCATCAACGATTTTTTTATTCATCTTTCAGAGTTGGCGCAATCCCCGGTTCTTCGAAATAAGGACTGTTTTTTACTCGGTGATTTTAATATTGATTTATTGAAATTAGATAATGATAATATCTCAAATGAGTTTCTCCAAACATTTTTGTCTTCCTCGTTTCTTCCGCTCATTTCAAAACCTACACGTGTTACAGATCACTCTGCTTCCCTTATTGATAACTTTTTTTGCAATGTTCTACCCCTCCCCGATTCTTTTATAATTCTTTCAGATATGACTGATCATTTTCCAATTATGACTTATTTTACTCTTAAAGTCTCACCTAATATTGGTAAATCATCCGTATTTCCTTCATTTAGCCGCAGAGTGTCGAATGAAAAGCTAGCTAATTTGGACGCGGCCCTTGATAATACTGACTGGTCAAGAGTGTCAGACAGTGATGATATTAATTTGTCGTTTGATAATTTTATGGAAATTTTTAATTATCATTTGGACGAAATAATCCCTAAACAAAAGAATAAATCGGATTTCAAAAAGATACCTAGGTTACCGTGGATTTCAAAATCTATTCTCCGTTCTATTAATAGAAAAAATCGATTATATTATAAATACAAAATGGACAGAAATGAGTTATCTAAGAATAAATATACATCTTATAAAAATACTTTAACAATGATTTTACGATTTGAAAAGAAAAAATATTACACTAAGTTATTATTGAGATATAAGTTTGATATGAAAAATACTTGGAAGGTTTTAAAACAGGCTATGAATGTTTCTAGTTAAAATTCAGATATTGATAGCATAAAGATGAATGATGAAATAATTCATGATTCTGTTTATATTGCAAATGTTTTTAACTCTTATTTTTCAAAAATAGGTGAAACGTATGCCCAAAATATCCCTGTTACACAGCACCATTTTACTGAATTCTTAGGTCAGTATAATCCCAACTCTATTTTTTTTTACTCCTACTAATAGATATGAGATAATTGATATGGTATCTTCATTAAAGAACAACCGAAGTTCTGGTTATGATGAGATTGATAATGTTATTTTGAAAAGTGTTGTATCCTCGGTTGCTGATCCGCTTGCTCATATATTTAATTTGTCAATGCCTCACGGTGTGTTTCCCGATAAAATGAAATTGGCAAAAGTTATCCCAATATTCAAAAAGGGCGATAAACTTGAAATCAATAATTATCGTCCAATTTCATTATTATCTTCTCTGTCTAAGGTCCTGGAAAAACTCATTCATAAGAGAATGATTAATTTTTTGAAACAGCATAAAACTTTTACTAATTCTCAGTTTGGTTTTCGTGAGAAGCACAGTACTACTCATGCTCTCTTAAGTTTCGTTGAAAAAGTAGCTCATGCAATTGATGACCATTCCCATTTCATTAGTATTTTCTTGGACTTCTCCAAGGCCTTCGATACAATTAATCACGATATCTTACTTTACAAGTTATCACATTATGGAATACGTGGGAAGGCCTTGGAGTGGTTCAAGAGTTATCTATTTAATAGAAGACAGTTTGTTACAATTAAAAGTGATAAGTCATTGACTAGAGAAGTCAAATGTGGGGTTCCTCAGGGAAGTCTGTTAGGGCCATTGCTATTCATTATTTATAGCAATGATTTTTGTCAAGTATCTGACACTCTTTCTTTTATTCATTTCGCTGATGATACTAATGTATTTTATTCTCACAGTGATATTGATGTTCTTGTTCGAAAAGTTAACAGTGAATTGAAAAAAGTAACAAATTGGGTTAGAGCTAATAAGCTCTCGTTGAATGTTCATAAAACGAAATATATGTTTTTTAGTAATACCGCTAGCACTTTAAATGCAGACATAGTTTTGGACGATACACATTTAGAGAGAGTTTCACATTTCAAATTTCTTGGTATTATTGTAGATGACAAACTTTCTTGGAAATTGCATATTGATTATATTTGTAATATAATCTCTCGTAATATAGGCGTCATTAATAGACTAAAATTGTGTTTCCCACAAAAATCATTACTTATGTTATACTCGTCATTGATATTGCCCTACCTTAATTACGGAGTGTTAGTTTGGGGCAACACCCATCAAAATTTGTTGGATAGAGTGTTCCTTTTACAAAAGAAAGCTCTCCGCATCATTTGTTATTCTCCCATACGTTCTCATACAGATGTATTGTTTGCTTCTAATAAGCTATTAAAAATCAGAGATTTGTTTCTATTTAATTTAGGACAATTTATGTATATGTATAATGATAACTCTCTTCCTGATATTTTTCATTCCATGTTCCTAAAAAATCAGTCATTTCATGAATATCCGACTCGACGTTCTAATGAATATCATTTACCTCTTCTTCGTACCATTTTAGCCAAGAACACATTTGTTTATACCGGCCCAAGTTATTGGAATTCATTGCATTCCGATATTAGAAATGCCCCCTCTATATATTCATTTAAAAGGAAACTGAAATTTGTTCTACTGCAATCTTACAATTCTACTGATTTAAATTAACCAGCTGTTGTAACCCTTTATCTAAGAAAAGAACCACCTTTTGATTGCTACGTGTATTCTCTTATTATTAAACAGCGTCCTATTGTAATAAAGCTAGGATATTTCTTCGATTATATCTCTAGTAGGCCTACATTGTTCTTTCTCGCGTCACTCTCCCCCCCCCCCCCCTCTCTCCCTCTCCCTCGACATACTTCCGACGAGATCGCTGTTTATGCTAAACGTTTTTGTTTGTTTTGTTTGTTCCGTTCTGTTCTCGTACTGTTATATTAGTTTTGTCTCATCTCGTAGTCAACTGTCTGTTGTACTGTTACTCCTTTTCAGTCCCGTTTCATGTTTTTTTTTTTTTTTACGTGTGTACATGTGTCTGTTTTGTTGATCTGTCTCTACAGTGGGCTTCCAGACCTTCTCCTTACTTCTAATTGATGTTTTTCGTCTGAGGGGCCCACATCCTACAAGACTTGTCTTTTTAGTGGGTCCCTCCATTTTTCGAATTATCCACAATGTTTACTTACTTCAAATCACTTGTGTTTTATGATAATATGTAATTATTGCAAGGTGCTACAAATATCATTGTATATTCTTTTCATCCTACATAGTTTTACGCACCTGATTTTCTGTTACAAAAAAAAAGTGATGTTTATATGTTCTTGTCGAAAAATGAAATAAAACATTGAATTGAATTGAAATTGAATTGATATATTGATATATACTAGCACGACAGATTTATTCTGATTCACTTATAATCTGATAAACTTATTTGTACGCATTTATTTCTAAGGAGGGTTTTTATTTTCTTTTGTTACTTTACTACCCTTCCCCTATCATACACACGACATAAGTGTAATGCGTATTCATTAATATAAGTATTGGATTTGCGCACCTCTATAAACGCGTCATGACTAGGCCGAATAAAATAAAATGCTTCTATCTCAGTAAAACTGTATGAAATACAGACAAAAAGTTGTCCACTCGTCACTTACCACTTTTCGGTGTGCAACACGCCAAAAGGGACACCATGCGATCAATTTTGGTCAAATTATTGCCCATTTGATCGATCAGAAGAATCTATCAAGTGATTCGGTCATCTGCTAAGAAAAGTAGTGTTTGGCGCCGGTTCGCAGACCCCTGGAAACAAGGACAGGGTATTGTTGCGTCACTCGGAGTGCGCGCAAACTTCAAGTTGACGGAATCAAAGAAAAAACATGTTTAGTTTTTCTGTAATTGTCTTTTGTTTTCTGTCTATCACATGGAGTTTATCTTAAAACACTATGAATTAAAAGAAAATGGCTTCTACCTAAACTGACTCGAATGAACATTTCATTATTCACGAATAAAACCAAAAATTAAATCTGTAGACACATCGCAACGACCAATCACCATCGTTGATTCTCTAACGTGACCATAGTATGTAACGCCCGATGCGCGCTACCAAGTTGACCTCTGTTTATGACGTAATGACCTCAATGTCACTTCTGGTTAGTTCCGCGCGTGCCTGTCTTTGCTTTTCACGGTGTTGGTCTACCAAATAGGAGGAATCTCATTATCATTTTATCCTTATCATGTCCTTCTTATCTTAAAAAGGACGATGTGAGATGTTGCTTCAAGTTTCTAATTTGCTCTTCACTGTATTGATCTGCGACAAAATCATAAATTTTAACCCATCTCATCTCTGGAAAGCATATCGGTATTGGAAGAGAGTGACAACTATGATAACATCTGTTGACGACCCTCATTAAAGAAGAAAAAAAGGAGAATAAGGCGACGGCAATGAGGAAGAAAAAAGAAGAAAAAAAAAAGAAAGAAGAAGGATGATGATGAGGAGGTGGTGGTGGAGAAGGAGGAGGAAACAAACAAGACTGTTACAGTTACCCAAGAATTTACCCGGCGGCGTTGAGCCTTGTAAACATAGTTAACGTTTCTGCTTTGGTCAATGTTTTCTTATACGTAAGTGGCACAGTGGTTACGCCACATATTCAATCGGAGGACCCGAGTTCTCTGGTCCAGTCCAGTGCTGACGTCTAGAACAGCAATTTCTTGTAGCAACGACAAAACAAGAAGCTGGATTCTTGTCATTACCGTGACATTTGCCACTCCAGCGAGGGTTGCTAGTAAATATACCCATCTGTTTATGAGATGGGACCCTGAACACTCGCGGAAGATTTTAACTATGAAAATTGAACGGTTATTTCGACTCACAGACATCTCAAGATGAAATTTCTTGCAGAAATAGGTGTATTATACTGTCACCAAATCAGAGAGCTTAGGAAAAATCTAAAAACTCCGAACTATTGCTTTGCAACAAAGCGACGTTATTGATTAATGTCGGTTTACATCGTACCGACGCCTAGAGTTTACATTTTCATCTTTTTAAAACGCCGTCTTTATGCATGTTTCGAGAGCATCCAAGACGCAACATGGCGTGTTAAAGATAGCTTGCAGTGTTGCGATGTGTTTAATGATTAGAAATGATATTTCACTTTTATTCTTCATGTTTTCAATGCTGTTTACCCCCCCCCCCCCAAAAAAAGTCTTCGTTTATCTTCTTCAGTTTGGATATATGACGATATTTTTTTTCTCTCTGTCCTCCCTTCGTTTTATATGTGTATGTATGTATGTATGTATGTATGTATGTATGTATGTACAAGTGTATGTCCTGTCTGTCTACCTGCCTGTTTGTCTGTCTATCCTTCATTTAGACCCCGGTATTTTTCTGTGTCACTAGCCACTCTCTATATAGTTCACTGTCATGCTCGGGCCTGTAGATTGGCTACCAATGATTTCTGCCGACTCTTGGATGTTAATATACTAAAAGGGAATTTCATTGTGATATTCCAATTCAAATCCAAACTATATTTCCATTTTTTTTTTCAACACAATAAGCATAGTGTTATGTAGTTTTGTATGAAAACAAATTAGAAAAGTATAGATAACTTTTAAAATTTAGGGAAAAACTAGACACACATAAAGGTTATGAAATAAGTTATGAACTGAAGAAAAAAAAAAGGTATGAACTGAGAGTAAGACTAATCGGCATCTCTGTGTGAAGCAGGTGATGAGGAGCTCTCCAAAATCTTAGGCACACAAAATTTCACTAATTTTTGTTTTTGTTTTTAATGTTTTGGCACTGACAGAACTTATCCGCTGAGGATGAAATACAAAAAATTACGACTCTTACTATGTTACAGTACCAAGAATATATCTGATTTTTTTTTTCGAGAAAAATGAAAATGTGTTACTTTTTGTTAACAACGAAGGAATGGAGATCTTCTTAACGTCTACTTTACACAGAGTTGCCGATTTGTTTTGTCCTCTAAACTTTTGCGGTTCATAACATTCATTGCGTGCCTATTTTTTTTTCTCAACTTTCGTGCACTGATCTACTTTTCTGATTTTCCTGTTTTCATACCGTATATACAAAGTAATATAATATCGGGAGAGAATTCTCCTTTATTATTGTATTTCATTCTAATTGGTGCTAAGCCAAACTCTATCGGAACAGCAAGAAGCGTGAGTATACATCCTGCAATCTATCTTTTCATGAAGCTTACAATTATAGCACACACTCACACACACACACACACACACACACGCACACACACACACATACACACACACACACACACACACACGCACACACACATACATACACACACACACACACACACACACACTTACAAAGTGTGTTGTAAAAATCACAACCCGACTCGCCAAACAAAGAGAGTGCACGGTTTATAACACAATGCTTGTTCAGAGGGTCAATGGTTTCATTTAATTAATAGAATTTTTCAAGCACGCACGACCAACAACAACATCTACAACGTCCTTCTCGATGTCATTACGACGTATTAAGGAAGACATACAAAATTGTAAGTGTGTAGTGTATACACAGTATAGTCGCTCTAGGCAACTTTCACATTCGGATTTCTTTGGTGTTATTGCTGCTTCAGGGTTTAAGCGAAGTGGTCTTTGTCCGAAATCAATGAAACACATTTGGAGATGATTAAAAACCCAACAACAACAACAACAACACCGAAACTGAAGAAACACAAGTGGAAATCAAACAAGTGTATTCGCGCATGTATTTACGAATAAGAGTCAACAAAAGTCAGCAAAGTGAGTGAACATACGATGTATATCCTCAGATATTGTCACATATCCCGTGCACTGATAACCATGATAAAAGTAAAACACCATGATGTCGCTTTGTGTAGACTATAAACACTTTAGGAGTTGATAAAAACAGCAAAACACAAACTAAAGAAACACATGTAGAAATCAAACAAGTGTAATCGTCCATTCGTTTAAGAGTCAACGAAAGTCAACAGAATGAACATACGATGTATATCCTAAGATACTGTCACATTATCCTGTGCATTGTTAACCATGATAAGACATCATGATGTCGCTTTTGGTGGATTATAAAACAGATCACTATTAAGAAAACAGCATTCACACACACTTGAGATGAACTTCTGAGTATGTACAAGTCAGAACAAAAATTCAACTTATCTTTTTTTTTTCTTTTGCTAACGAAGAACACGACCCATCGAGCAAGCATTGCTACACTTATTATGTATAGGTCTCAGATGCATTCAACGCAAAAAGAAAGATGCCTCGATTAAGGAAAAAAATGAAAGTTGTTTTTTTTTCCATTTTTTGGTCATTAATTACTTCTCTAATGAAAATGATAGTTTCCGCCACAATTTCGTGACTACATGATATTTTAAGCCTCAGAGTCACGCTTTCTGTTCCCCAGTACAATAACAAGTTTCATTGTGGTGCGAATGCTACCATGTTTTTCATGTATCATTCGTGTGCACGCGTTTCGCTATCGATCCATACACAACATGCATGACAATCATGATCACTTTCGGGCATTCGCGGGAATCAATATTCCATTGTCACAGAGCACATTGAAGCAGACAAGATCCTCCCGCGAACAATGCGTGCGAGGAGGCACAGAGTTGCATACACTTTTTAAACATTCGACATGGTCATAAAAAATGACAGGAATGTCGTCCAAAGATCATCCCTGCAAATTCAAAGGTGGGAACAGCACTGATCAAGCGCGATAATCTGTTACACGTCAACGTATAACAATACATTATACGGCTGCAACGGTGTTTACTTCGGACTGCGATCATTTAGCCACAGCTAGGCATTGTATTATATTGAGAATTAAAAGTGTGGCGTCGCCCACTTACTTTGACTATTATGTAACAGGTACCTATGATTTTTTTTTCTTATTCTATTCATTAAGAAGCTGAATAGGAAATACATTTTGTTAGTATTGCTACCTAGCATGCAACAGACAAACAAACATTATTCGACACGAAGTCTACGTTCATCATCAAATGCATTGTTACTCCAAACACCCTGAGTAAAACATGGATAGGGTGATCGTGCTTTCTTCGTGATGAGACCAAAATTGTGGAATCAGCTACCTTTTCAGTTAAGGCAACTGTCATCTACGGAGACATTCAAATCCAAACTTAAAACGTATCTGTTCCTCTTATATACACTGAGGATTGAAATTGCTGTCACTAAACAAATGTTCGAAACAATATTCTTTTACATTCTTTATTTGGTATATATGTTTGTATGTTGTATGCCATTTTATTCTTTGTTGTCATGTTTTGAACATGTATTATATGCATACATACAGCGTATATCCATCTTTTCATTCTTGAAGCGCTATATGAGCACTGAAAGGTGTATCTGTGCGCTATACAAGTAGCCGCTATTATTATTATTATTATTATTATTATTATTATTATTATTATTATTATTATTATTATTATCATTATTATCATTATATCCCATGTACAGATAACAATAATGATTATGTTCGACAAATATTCCGACTAAACGAAAGTACGGATTATTCATCCTTATGCGTGTGGAACAATTTTCCCTCGCTCTTTTGATTGAAATTCTGTTTAACGCGCGAGTACATACACACAGACACACACACTCCTATGTATATATATATATATATATATATATATATACATGTACCCTACTTATTTAAACATGAGAACTAAAACTTTTTGATAACACGGATTCGAACAGATAATTAAGGAAAACAAAATTATGGAATCTCAATCATCATTTGGTTAGTGCAGTTACGCAGTATAAGCATGTAAGCAGTCAGACCATGATTAACGTGGTTCAAATTAAGAAACAGAAATACTGTTCTAAGAGCGACAAAGTCAAAAGGATATAATGTTGACATTATCAAGGTGTTCAATCATTCAAATCACATTCTGATGTTACGTATCATCACACAAAACAATGGGCTTGATAGTCTAGAATTAAGACATAGACTTTCCGATCTGTCCTAATACCATTCCAAAACTGAGCTGGACAGGCTTTCTTTGTATAGGTATATACATACAATTGTGTACATACATACACATACATACATACATACATACAGACACTTATACATATATATATATATATATATATATATATATATTCATATATATATATATATATATACATATATATATAAGGCTGTACACATAGTGATAAAACAATAGTACTTGCACGATAGAAATTGCAATGCAATGGAATTTGAAGGAAATTCCCTTAAGATTGTCTACGCACTCAACACTATCTAGATTCCATTTGATCGGAAACACGTAACGTTACGATGAAAACATTCATTCAAGTTCGAATGTGATGAGTTGAGTAGAGATGGATGGACAAAGTGAATTGCAAGACTCTGCGTAAGTCGCAGCTGTTTCACGATGTCAAAACTGCATATCGCTTGTAGCCGAGGTCATCCATGACATCGAGGCAGTCAGCTTCCACTTGCTCGATCTCGACTTGGCTCAAGTCCGACATCCACTGATTGGCGATCACCCTTGAGTTCTTCTTGACATCAAAAGTGCCCTTTTCGCTATTTTCCACTTTAGTATTGTCGAATATCCACGACTTTACCGACGCGGGAAAAGGCAAGCCGACAAACTTGTACAAATCCTGTGCCACTTGCACCGGAGCCTCGGCGAAATCCTCGTACCGGAGGAGGTAGTATCGACCCCGCAGCCAGTCGGGCATGTTCGCCGAGATGCGGACATTCCTCCGAATCCATCCGCACATATTCGGAATACAGTCCTTGGGGCGCTCTGTGATATTGTTCAGACCCAGAGGGGCTAGGCGACCCAGCGTGGCGAACTGTGGTCGTTGTCGGTTTACCAGATCGGGATAAACCTCGAAATAATAGTGGATCCTGGAAGCCGCGGCACCTCGAGGATCGCGCACGAGATGGACGACCTTAACATTTGCCTCGCTGTCCTCGACGAGAGACCTGAGATCATCCAAATCCGCTCGAATGAGCTTAACTGCCAGTCGACCCTTAAACTGCGAGCACAGGTTGCGGACCCATTGCGGGTTTGGTATCTTGCAGTCCGTGGTGGGGTTGGCCACCTCGCATATGGCGCGGTTTTTAATCGTCCCTCCCCAAGAGTTGCTGAGACTTACGAACTCGCTGGTGAAGTTGCACCCTGCGATGTCGCGAAGAGTTTGGGTGGTGTAGCTGTGGGCTTCGGGAGACGTGAAGTCCTTGGGGAGTCGGTTCTGGCGTCTCAGAACGTCGACCAGCCACAGCGGCTCGAAAAGAAAGAAAATGTTCTGGTTTTGGTTGAAGATTTCGCCGACTATCGTTGATCCGAACCGCCACTGCGCCAGGACAACAATAAACGGTGGATTTTCTTCTGTTTTCTGTTCACCACTTATGCCATTCACGTCTCCTACTCCTGGATCCTCCTTCCAAGGATAGTTTTCTGAACTGTTGAGATGGTCCTCATTTCCTACGTTATCGAGATTCACGTTGTATCCATCATCACTCGCTTTCTCACCTGTCTGATTCACTTCGACTTCACGCAGAGGAGGGGCTGTGGAATCCCTCTTCCCAAACTTATCTGCCGCTGTACCGCTTACTTCTCGAAAGTCGAGGGGGCCTCTCTTAGTGAACAGAAAGTCCTTGGCCACATAAAACATTGTGAAGATAGCAAATGCCAGCGATATATTGACCAAGCATTGAAACAAGTTTAACCGACGACATCTTCCCGACGCTATAGGCATTGTCATTGTGCTGGTTAGATCTCTCACGTTATACAGCAATACCACCAACCGCACAGGTAAATTGCAGTCACAACAACTCTTGGTTATCAATTAGAAGCTCAAGATCCTTACGGGGCAGAGCATGATCCGCATCGCCATATCACCTGCAACATATACGCCTCGTTCAACCTCATCATCTCTCCGAAAGAGTATGTTTATCAGTCAAAACGAACTCGTGATCCCTTCCATATGGTCCCAGTGGAGCATGCAGTAAATTAAACCATGTTTCACAGGGACTCGAAGGGTACATTTCCGTCATTCGCCTGCTATACTTTCACCTCAACACCCGTACATTGCACGTTGATCTACCTTTTCTCCTTGCCCCCGTTCATTCTATGAGAATGCCGACGCCGCAATTAAATGGCGAAACCAACACGTACAAGAGAACTATCGATGCGCATCGCCGCACGATAAGAATAGAAGTCCGAACAATGGTGTGGGAGCTCCTACGTGAGGGGATAGGGGACAACGACTTACGTAAGACAAATATCAATGGGCTTCTGTTTGTTTCATTTTCCACCTTAGAAAATGGCTGGATAGCCCACATTTCAGCTGCACTAGCTGGTCTTCCATGGGGTCCAGTTGGATGTGAGGCCAGACCACTTCACCGGATTATGCATTCTGCTCTTTGCGATGAATAAATGAAGCGGCATCTTTTACGTGTATGAGTTGTTATTCTCTCACACACAAAACCTCCAGGGCAATTCCACGGTAACTCGCGTTACAAATATAGGTACATTTATGGGATAATGTGCCAATATCTTTGTAATTGGTAGGATCTACAAGTTACTTTTTTTCATCATGGGTTAAGTAGACATATACCAACTAAATGAATCCAAAAAGAAAAATAAAGGACAAACATGTTGGGATTCTTGAATTATTAAACTTTGGTAACTCGCGTTACACAAAAAGGACATGGTCAATTCTATAAAGACCTCTTTTTGGAAAGTCTCCTCATACTAGATAATCTAGTCCACTTCCTGGACTGTATTCGTATGCAGTGTCCCCGCGTACGTACGGACGTACGTTGATGGTGTCTGTATGTACACTGTATTACACAATTCACCCCTCCTGAATTGTTTTCGGGAGTACCAATTGGTGGAGTGTCGCAATCAGCGGTTGGGCGCATTGTGTGGGTGCATGCATGCATGTGTTTGCGTGTGTTAGTGTGGGGAATGCGGACGATTAAAATCGTCCAGTATCTCGACTATAGACAATCTTGATAAAAGTTTTCCTACCTTGAATTGATAGTGGGTTAGGACTCATAAATCAACACTATCAAAGTTGAGTAACAATAACCTGGTAAAATGTAGGGAGCTTTTATGTCGGTAACTCGCGTTACGGTAACTCGCGTTACATTATGTCCACTAACACAGGGTGACACAAATTGATGACATACAACTGTTCTGATGGCACTGAATCTTGTGTTGAATGTTTTGAAAGATGCTTATTTTTGTAGGTAGTAAAATGAATAAATGTTAAACAAATATTTTACTAATAAAACCCAATAGAAGAAAGCATTTAAGACTAATGAGAGCTTCACTCCTCGTAGAGACCTTGAATACGTTTGAATATATACCCAGGTGGCTTAGGTGTATAAGTGCATTGTAGTTTTCAGAGTGTAAAGATGAAAAATTTTGAAAGTCTTTTTAAAACAAAACATAAAAGTATCAAAACCTATCTACAAGTTTACAAAAAAGCTTACAATCTTTCAAAAATTCAAATCCTATCTTTGTGAGGAGTGAAAACTAGTACATTTCTTTGCAACTGATTGACAAATAGACCAGTTCATAATTCCACTTTGCGCATGAGCAGAAAAAGGTCATGTACCAACAGGCATTTTGATTTGTAAGTTCACTGAGATTTTAAGCATCTGTGATACAATGATTATTCATGCGATCCTTATCTAAATGCTGCTTGCCAGCACATCCACCTGACAGTAAGAATGGTATTTTGCAATATAAAAGGAAATATTAGCTATTACCACATTCAACCCAAAACAATGAAATGGATGCCTGCTGAATTATAAACTGATGGGAGTATTCTGATCCCCTGATCTAAATGCAAGGTAATTTGTTTTTGAACATGAATTCCATAAATTGTTATGTCGGGCAAGCTTATGCATTATGCCGCTTTGAAAACGAGTGATGTGCCGAACCAACTGAGAAAAACAGAAAGGTCATTTGTACCAATGTGTACATGAGCTACTGTGTAATTACGAACTGGCTTATTACCCTGCATCGACGTAAATAAGCACTGAATTGATCAGTGTTTTAGTAGTAGCCATGATAAAAAAGTAATGGGCGCACATACTCGAGCAGTATTCAAACCTAAGACCTCCTGATCACCGGGCGACAGCAAGTGTTGGTTCTAATCCGTATAGCATGCAGCGGGTACTGTGTAATTATTCAAATTCATGAAATTCTTCCGTTGAGATGTTTTCATTGCAACTGATTGATACATTGCCCTACATAAACGTAAATAAGCACTGAATTGATCAGTGTTTTAGTAGTAGCCATGATAAAAAATCATGGTCATACATTCACACTCGAGCAGGATTCGAACCCACAACCTCCTGATCTCCGAACAGGCGTCATCTTCAGTAGACCACCAAATAAGGATTAGAACCAACACTTGCTGCTTTATAGCTTTCTATAATAAAAATTCTGTAATACTGATGCAAAATGTCTTATCCTATTATTCATTATCTGTTTTCAGCAGAACATCATAAATCAAGATGTACGTTTAGATGTAACACTAAGATTTTTTTACAAAAAAAAAACATTAACAACTCACAATATCTTTTGGTTATTCATAACAATATGAAACATGTTCTGTTATTTACTCATTTTTTGTTTAAGTATGTAGTTTACAATTTGTCAAAAAAACTCACAATGTATTTTGGTTATTCATAACGATATCAATCATTATGGTCTGATATTCACTTATATACATATATATATATATTTTTTTTTTAAAGTATATCAAGTTTACAATTTGTTTTCTTGGTAATAACCATCAACTTACATGCATTCGCTAAGAACCATAATCTAGTATTACCAGATTTAAATACATTTGAATTACTGCAAGGATTTCTGAACTGATGCTGTACTCGTGCTCACATGAGTATCGCAAGTTTACCTTCCATGCATACAGTATGACAAGAGAAATATGGGACCTGAGTGTGTGGATGGTGGTGGTGAGTGTGTTTGTTCCTGTGATGTGTGGTATCGTGGAGGGCTTGTGCTGCACATCCACTCTTGGCGACAATCAGGGAGAATTCCGCCTGACCATCCGGTTGCTGTTGTTCGTGTTTATTGGCGCTTTTCAATCAGTCTGATTATCTGCGCCACGTCTTCTCCATACTAATATTTTTGTTGTTGTTGTTATTAGATTTTCTGGCGTACAATTCGTGTACATGTGAGGAGAAAACTCTCTCTGACATCTACGTGCGGGTCTCTAACACTGTATTTTTTTGGCTTTCGTTGTTGTTACCGTACTTTTCATGAGGGTTCCCAGGTCCGGCGTCAGTGAAACGTTCCTCTCAATTTTTTTTTTTTTTTTTTTTTTGTTATGGGTTGCATCTTCTTGACAATCCGGCTCTGTACTTTGAGCAGATTTGTCAGCCTCAGGAGGCCTAGTCCACTCCGATGCGTGAGAAGTGTTTACCCTGCCAGGACCTGTTATTGACGCCTCTAAATCCGAAATATCAAATAAAAATGATAGGTTAACGGTTAAGGGGAAAAGGGGGAGTCGAGATGAAAAACACATAATAGAAACAAAACAAACAAATCAAATGAAACAAAACTAATACTAATACTCCGGGGTTGCATCTCTTTTATTGACTCGTGGCTGTTCTGCATGAATGATCCCCAAGTAGCTTAGTCTCTTCTTGCCAGCCGTTTTCTCTAAAATCTAAAATAAGACAACCTCCAAAACAGCACAACCATATCATTTTGGGTGATGTGAAAAAAGACTTGGGCCTGGAGATAATAACCTTTATTGTTCCGGATAAACTACCCACAATGCAGAGCAACAAAGGAAAGAATTAACTCCCTCGAAACCACTATTTAGAGCTCCAGTGATAATGCATACAATAGGTTGTGAATAGCGACTGCAGTTTCAATACACCTGTTGGTAGACCTTATCCGTCGCTGAAAAAGAATTATTTTGACACAAGGTATTCTTCCAGTACGGTAAGACAGGAGAAGACAATGGTTAATATGCAAGCTGGGTTTTCTATACGGATTGCGTAACGATACTACGGATCTGTGTCGAAGCTTTCTGCTCGTATTTATTCTTGGGGCAAATTATTTGTATAGGGCCCCATTTCTCTCTCTCTCTCTTCTTTCGATCTTTAAAATAACAACAACAACAACGTATTTATTCGCTCCGCGTTTAAGGTAGGTCAGGCATATAGGCGCAAATTGTAAGAGTACAAGTGTCGTGCCCCACCCATGCATAAATCAAAACTAAAATTGCCTTCTCACAAATTCATTTTGTTTCATTTCACATCATTCCATTTTCCTTCATTTCATTCCATTCATTCATGCCGTTTGTTTTGATTTGATTTGATTTGATTTCATTTCATTTCAGATTTGAGTGGATTGAAATATAACAATTTTGGGTGGTGTTATTCCAACAGACGTAATGTTTGTATTTGGCAGGGCTCCACACTAACTTTTATTTTTGGTGGCCCAAAGGCAAACATCCGACCTTTTTTGGTTGCCCGATCAGTCCACCAAATTCTTCATTTCTGAAATTTTGGTGGCCCAACGTGCATTTTTGGTGGCCCCGGGCCACCGGGCCACCGTTAGTGTCGAGCCCTGTATTTGGGCTGCTTCAATTCCATAGTAACCACAGTGTAAAATTCCCTCTCCTTTGTCGTCGACTTGTAAGGCTCCTGTAACCATGGTAACTGCTCTTTTACTTTTTTCGGTTCCCCGTTTTTGTGCAATCTACCAATCATCTCTCCGGTAATCTGCTCCCCTCCTACCAAATGGCGACGTCGTTCCCGCATTCTACCTATCGAAAAGTCCATAGCATCACATTAGCTTTATTCATTCACCTTTTCTCTCTCTCCTTCTCTTTCTTTGTATCATAATCTACACGCACACACACACACACACACACACATACACACACACACACACACACATATATATATATATATATATATATATATATTCGATTGTCTATTGGAAAAAATGTAAACATATGAACAAATATCAAACATATCAATCCACATCGAATACAGTAGATTCAAAATTAAAGAAACTGAATTTCCACATTATTGCTTTGTATACTTTCGCAGGCAATAAAATCATGAGAATGAATAGACCAAAATTTACGAGACGTAAATAAGATTTTCGATTTGAGTGAAAGAACTAACAATTAGAGTTATTGAAACACATCATCATCAATTAGATTCACACTATACGCGTACACACCGGAAGTTATATTCCCGTCATTAGGGCAGCATCAAAACAAAAACAAAAACAAAACTTCTTATCTTGATTTTATTCCATATTTAATCAGTCGACAAAGGAGAATAGATTTCACAACACATGTTCACCCTTCATCACACATGTTGGAAAAGGAACACTCTAGCAAACATTTATCAATATAAAATCGTATATAAAATGAACTACGCGAGAATTAGAACAACACGTGATAATAATATCCAAAGTGTACAATATCAAAGCCGGTTTTTCTTTCAGCATGGCAATGATCTGAAGATCAATTAGCTACCTTCTAGTCTCGGCGTCATGTAGAAATAATGGTGAGAGATTCATTTTTTTTCTGTGCCTACAGCTACATTATCATCAACAGTATAAAGATAGTACTTTTATCTTTCTTTGTTTTGCCTCTATCAATAGCGTAACACACAATTTATTCATGTCTTCTATTTTCTTTCTCTAATCGTTTCAAAATGTTTCCATTCCATACTTTTTCAAATTTTATTCTTTGTACTACAAACATTATCATCATTCTCTTTGGGGAGGCATTCTAGTAGGCTCTCCTAAAAGTTAATTCTCATCTTTTTTTTTTTTAATGTTGGACTGCTCCTGGACATTCATCAGCATTCTTTATCGTCCACTTGAAATCATGAAAATTTACATTTACCACAATCATAGAGGTCCAAAAATCAGCGAGAAATAGTGATTATTCGCTCACCGTGTGGTTTACTTGTTTTTCATTCCTTGAATAGGAGGAGTACAAAGCATGATTCCTCGAAAACGGCACAAGGTGATTTTGTGTTACAGCATTCTTTCACGGAATCAAATATATGCTATATAGAAATAGAATATAAATACATAAATAATAAGGTCTTATTTAAGCCTCGTCAGTGTTGCCACTGCTCTACATGAGGGTCCTGTCATAATGGTGACAGTTCTTTTTTCCGAAGCTTCGTTAATCTGAAAATTTAAAAAAAGGGGTTCGTAATTCCGAAAATGAAATCAGGATCGTTATTCCAGCGTTTCGTTATTCCGAAGATTCGATAATCCGAAAATGAAAAAGAAAATAGTACATAATTCCGGATTGTCGTTAAAGAGACTGCATTGTTTTTGTTGATACCTGACTTCAGGTTTCAGACATTGCGTGTGTGTGTGTGTGTGTGTGTGTGTGTGTGTGTGATAACGTTTATTTGATGAAAATTGGTTTTGAAATGGCCGAGGTATCCAAAACAGTGCAATCTTAATAAAAGGTGGGACCCACCTTCTCTTACGATCGCTTTGTTTTATTTTAACTTTGGATGTCTCGGCCGTTTCAAACCAATTCTCATCAATTAAACTTTAAATTTCTCTTAGAATGGTATGATCTGTATTATTTCAAAGGTGGTTTCTTGGTATCTCGCAACAAAATTGAAAGCCCAATCATCATTTCCACCAATACTATACCATCCCTTTAAAGCTGTCCTTGCTATATTATAGGTATCCTGAGAATAGTTGTGGCATGTGTGGACATTAATAGATGTTATTTGTCGGAATTGCCTGCGATAGTTCTCTGCTTTCTTTCTTGTTGTTTTCCTCGAAAAATACAGAAATTTCATCTAATGAAAACACACCAGACAATAGAATGTTTTCATGATAAACATACATTAATCCGATATTTCAAAGTTGTAAACTCAAGAAAGCGCAAACTCTTTCGATGGCCGAGTCACACGCACGCGAGTTTTCTATGGCATGTGCATGGTAAGTTTTTTCAACTTGCCCTTTTTACCTCCACTTCATTGTAAAAACTCTTCAGAAAATAGATATAATTATATTACATAACCAAGTCCATCAATATTTCTTACACCATTCAGGACATCTCATGAATCATATTAGGAAGCTTTAGATTTGCGACGCGGACGTTAAGACGACGACTGCGTTGGCCATCCTCCTCTCTCCCTGCGTCGCGTCGTGTTGCAAAGTAGCTTTAGATTACGCGAGGACGCAGCCTACACCAGTATACAAAGCGAAATGGCGCCCCCATCTTGCCCATGGGATCGTTAATTGCATCAAGTAGCTCTTTGCAGCGTGAATTTCAGCGGACGCAAAAATAGCCCAGAATGAGAGGTTCTATATCACTTATAGAACGCCTTTGCCCAGAACAGACAATGCAAACTCAGACGACGGTGGAATCGATTTCTTTAAAAGCAAATTTTCACATGCGCAGAACATTTTTTTTTTCCCGCTGAACGTCCGCGTCGTGAAAATCTAAAGCTCCCTATAGTGTTGGGAGATGAGGAAGAGACCCTTACAGTTGCAATGCATGGATATCATTCCATAGAATAGATATAAGATATAGCTGGATGATTTAAACATGATCACATCATTTATCACGTTCATCATTAAGTACACGTAAAAAAGGACGGTAGATAACAGTGTTTTTTTGTTTGTTTGTTTGTTTGTTTGTCTGTTTTCAGTTCATACACAGTCTTAACTCCAGCTCGTGTTATTTCACACTTTTTATTTCATACGACTTTCATGTCTTTAAAGTTGGGTTTGCATAATAAATACTTTTAGAGTAAAACATGTTTTATTGTTATCTTAAATTAGCTTACTGAATTTGTTTTAAAATATTAAAAAAAAAATATTACAACGGCCCTTGAAATAGTTAATCGTCATGATTATGCAGACATTCATTCTATGTATAAAAAGCGTAATATGTTGAGTTTGCGCCATTTAAAGAAGATCGAACGCTCATAACTCAAGCTTATTGCAATAAATCATTCTATGCTTGTCCTCATTGCTTGCACAGTATAATAGAGTAAATACAGTACCTGCTTTGCATATTACAGAGGTGGATAAATCTCAGAAATATTTCCAACGGCAGATTGACTTAATTACCTACTCCAGCTGTAGGTTCACAATTTATGCGTTACGACAACATACGACAATTGACATCAGCATACACTATACTGCGATGATAAATATATCAATATGGACGACATCTCTCTTTACAATAATTCTATGTACATTATTGACATTTTTAAGTATACTCTAATTATTTGCAGGTTGAACAGAATACTCGATATATATCGTTGCATAATAAGCGTTTATATACAAGACTTGCTACTGAATCACTGCATGTACAAAATAGGACAGTTGTGTAGAAAATGACCACATGTTCACCAATCAACTATACAGTATTATATGACAAATATCATGAAGAATTTTAAGGTATGAAAGTACATTCTATGTCGTTACAGTCATTCTCCCACGTACATGTACGAATGTCATTCAAACTATGTGACGATTTGAGTATGGAGAAAATACTCAGTGTTGTACTCGTATTATTATGACGCAGATATTGATGTGTAGGAAAAAAAAAAAAACTACGAGATTAGTTTCGGACTGTAACAAATAATACTACATTCTCTCTGCCATGTATTCCTTGATTACCATAACGTTAGTAGTCATTTTTTGTTTTAGAAACTTCTTCTCCACTTACGTATTACTTACAATATCTGCATCAGATCCAATATCAAAATCAAAGTATGGATTCCACAAAACCTTCTTTGCTGCCCCCTTAAAATCCGTGGGCTTGTCCGTAGAGCTAACTACAGCCCCTCCAATAAACTCTACGTTTCAAAAGATCGATTTTTTCTTTCATCTTCAGGTTTTCTCTTGGGTAGTTTTAATCTACAAATAGATTGTGATAATCGAGATATCATCAACAATATAAGAAACAAGGGCAACTTTATTGAGACTGATTCATACGCGGTGCAGACGACCAAATGAATGACACGAGAGATTAAAAAGTTCTGCCAGCTGTTAGCTCCCCAAATCATGGCGACGCGCTGGACACGTGCTGCTCGTGACGTAATGTGACGTCAGAGGAGCGCAAACATAAAGCCAGTGGAGCGGGAATGACGCCAGCGTCTTTAAGTGATATTTTGAAATCTGATGCTTGCTATGACATTGTGTAGTTCGTTTTATCCACATGTCCATATTTATTCAAGTGTGTTAAAATCGTTTGGATTTGTGACGAACATATTTCGTTCACTAATAGGACGAGTAATCCTTGAATTCGAATAATAAAAAGAGCAACTATGGATTCAGAAACTCAATTATCTTTAACTTTATGAATGCCGCTTGGCTATACTCTCAAGGATTAAACAGCTATAGAGGAAATCTGCCAAAATATGCTCATTGTTGAATAGACCTGAATGATGGGTATACAATGTTGCTGTAAATATAATATATAAAAAAAAAAACATATTTACAAATTGCTTTCTGTTTATCAGAACAGAAGTAGATTGAAATCCAGTACTCTTCTCAAAATAAAATCATAACAAGTAAGAGTAAAGGAAAGCAGATTATGTTTACAAGAAGTTCCAATAAATCAATCAATATGAAAAACATAAGAAGCATCAGAAATTGTCCGTCGTTTTTACAGCTACAGAACTACCCCAGACCACGTCCCGCAGAAAAACAAACATCCCCGAAATTCTCTCTGTAAAAAATTTAATAGACTCTTGATGACGAAATAAAATTAAAATAGTATCAAACAATCATATAATGCTAATATCAACTCTCGTCATTAATAAACTCATTCTACGTCTATCCATCATGCAGTAAAGTGGGAACTGAAAATAATCATGATAATAATAGTAGTAGTAATAATAATAATAGTAATAACAATGATGATGATAATAATAATAATATTATTATTATTATCATTATTATTATTACCATCATTATCATCAGCATTAGCATTATTAGCATTATCATTATTCTATCTTTCTTCCCTGGGTTTGGGATTATCGGTTCCTATGATAATGCGCTATCCATGCATGCCACGCATGTTCGTTTAAACTCTATCATTTTTTTTTTCTCTATTTGGTGGAATTGCATGAATGTCCATCATAAGGATGCTTCCCTGTAGTAGAGACAAAAAAGTAACTAACTGCAACTTTGGTTACACATCCCGTGATTGTATCTCGGAGTTTAACCACGTACTTTCCCACTAGATCAAACTTCCCTCCGTCGCCGTCTATCTTCTTTGTATAACCGCCACAGCTGCCTAATCATGATATAAGTCAGTCAATTAAGATATTCCAAATTCATTCCAGAGTACAGTTTGGAGACTCCAATGAAACAGATTTTTAAAAATTTTTGTCGCGCCCTCTTTTGTCGAGAAGTACGACACCGTTCACTGTGCTGCCCGACGACATAAGTTACTCCCCTAGAGCATACTAATATTCTTGGGTTACTCCATCGATGCGCGAAATGGCATCATGGGTATTCAACGTGCTGACTGTTGTCACTGGAACATCCGGTTTCCTTCTTATCCATATAGTGATTAAATTCTGCCTTCCAGTCCACCATATACTTTGTGCTCCACTGGTAAAACTCCTCTTTCCACTGTCTTTCAGCTTCGTCGATATTTGCTGGCAACGCAAGAACAATCAAACACATTGAAATAAAAGGTTAAAGTATATGATAATGCGAAAGGTTGTTTTTACTTTAAACATACATTCAGATGAATAGTGTAACAATGAATGGTAATCATTCCAAAAAAAAAAAATGCAAGATAAATTTTGCATTGTCCAATTCTTTTGCTTTTTGGGATCTTGCATACCCCACTTAGAAATAAACAATTACTATTACTAATAAATATTAAATAAACAATTACTATGGATTCCGCAACCACGTCAAGAGGTCAGATGATACATACAGCTGAAAAGAAAATATAAGATACACCTTTAAGAATGAATGAAATTTCGTCTCTCTTCATGAGAACGTGTTAATAATGGATACTTGTCTGGTAGATATAAATACATATTGCTACTTTAATAAAAAAAAATAATAAAAAAATTTGTTTACATACGTTCGTGTGAAAATGCGTGTAAAAGAAATGCTCACGTGCATGATTCCTTACCTGTTTGTGTGTTGAGGTACGGCACATATTTCCACCAGAACGCACAGTAATTTGCTCGGTCCCATATATAGGATTTCGGGCTGTCAACCGTCGTATCCTTCAGCAGATAAACCCACTGAGCGCTCTGATTGAATAGACGCCACTCCACTTCGTCTGCAGACTCGTCCTCGTTGATATTGGGATCCCTGAACAGTTTGAATGACATTGTACTTATCATTCGAAACGCTGTGTACAAGCATGGAGGTAGGCTCTAATAATAATAATAAGGTCTTATTTACCCAGGGTAACCTCTTCAGTGTTGCAACTGCTCTACCAGAGGGCCCTGCCATTATTATTACCCCAGCGTTGCCAGGTACCCATTTATACACCTGGGTCGAAAGGGACATGGTGGGTCCTCCGATCGGGAGTCGGGAGTCTTATCCACTATGCCACAGCGCCCCCACTCTAACGAAAACTTCTGGTACTCTTTACTGAGTGTAAAACCATTTCATGAATTGCAATAGAGTTAGATTGAGGGGAGTAGGAAACAAGAATAAAGACGTGATATGTTACCGTAGACACCATTCTCTTCAGAATAGTCGGATTTTTCAATTTCTATTTATTTTGAATGCATGTTAAAACCACTTCATGAATTGCAATAGAATTAGATTGAGGAGTGTAAGAAACAATAATAAAAGTATGAGTATGTTACTATAGACATTATTCTCTTCAGATTTTCCATTTCTATTTATTTTGAAGTTGCAGGGTGTTGATGTTGAAGTCAAGCCGTTACCAGTGACGAGTTATTAACTGGAATCATGTGCAATAATATCTTCCACGTACATGACGTACAAACTGCTGCCACCACTGATTTTACGCATCACTCATCCATATCAAGAAATTGAATTGTTTTTTTTTTCTTCAATGTTGATTAAATACATTTTACTAGAACAAATTAATCCCATTATTTCTTGACGGGACGGTTTCGGCATTGTCAATTTGACAACGGCTTGTGCCTGGGCATATCAATTGTCATGGATGAATATATTACAACACAAGACAGAAAACCCCTACAAATGACCGCAGTTATGTTCTTTGTACTTCTTAGATTTCATACGATGCGTTTGAATCCTATGAAGACTTGAAAACACTCGCAAACTTTCGCCATTACTTACCCGGACCGCGCAAAGTTCCCCCACAATCTCATCATCTTCGTACTCAGTCTGGCGTCGTCCGCAGAGAAGCCAAAATCAGGTCGGAGTGGCTGGCCGAAGACGAACGCGATCTCGTCGCCGTGCATGACGCCCATCCACTCGGCGAACTCATTGTTCATCGCCCGCTGGTCGAAGTGGTAGGCGTACACCTTGTTGTGCGAGCTGGCGTGGTACCTGCCGAACTCATGCGTTGGGCAGACGATGTTGTAGTCGCCGACGTATGCCTCGGTGTTGTCGCGCAAAATGACCTCATTGTTGGGGTCCAGCCAATCCGTGTACTGGAAAGCTATCGCGTCGCGCCCAAAGTTATTCATGGACGGTATGGCTATGGCGATGTGGTCGTAAAATTGAGTTCTGTTGATCAGACTCTCCGTGTCCTTATCAAATCCTGGCATATAGTACACCATGAAGAACGATCCCTCGTTGGTATTGGTGCCTACCATTACGGTCATCTCCTCAAAAGCCCCTCGCATCAGAGCTGCCGTTGGTGTCTCGGTCAAGAATTCTCCGTCCACCACCGCCACGAAGGGGAAGATGTACGTTCCTTCTACCACGAACTCATTCGCAGTGATGTTCTCTGGCGGAACGCGGCGGAGACAATCGATGATTTCGTTGATTTTTCGCGCGTCGGGTTCATATCCGTAAGGTGTGTAGCACCCTGTCCTCTCCGCCAAAAGCAAGCCACGTCTCAGGGCCTCCTCCTTGGTGATCACAGCCCAGGGCGCCACGGACGCGCCGCTCTGCAGGACCGCCCGTGAGAACAACCCGCGACTCATCGGCGATAGCATGTGCAGGTTGACACTGACTGAACCGGAACTCTCTCCAAAAAGCGTCATCATGTCTGGATTGCCACCAAAGCGAGCGATGTTGTCCTTCACCCAATGAAGGGCGAGGTTCTGATCGAATAGACCCATGTTGCCCGGGGCGTTGTCGTCCGAGTCCCCCATGGCCAAGAACCCAAAAGATGCTACTCTGTAATTTAGCGTGACTACTATAACATTTTCAGTGGTCGAGAGAACCTCACCGTTGTAGACGTCCAAAGAGGCGCATCCAGCGAAGAACCCCCCACCGTAAATCCAAACCATCACAGGGAGTGAATCATTGTGCTCTTTCGCAGGTACCCAAACATTCAGAGTCAGACAATTTTCGCTGAGATTGACGTTGGGGTTCCACATTTCTATCCCGCGGAAGCCCGGGTCCGATGTGTCGATGACCTGGTGGCAAGCGAACCCGTACCTACTGGTATCAAGGATGCCCTCCCACGGTGTCTTGGCGATAGGTTTCCTAAACCTCCTATCGCCTACAGGTGGTTCGGCGAAAGGAATGCCAAGATAGGCCCATACCTCTTTGTCCAAGATCTGCTTCTTTATACCCTGCACTTTGCCAGCCAGTGTTTGTATGACGGGATGTGAGTCAGTGGACGAACAAGACAGAAGCAGCAAGATGCCCAGAGCAAGAACAAGCTTGGCCATGGTTGTTACCGATATCAAGTGATTTCCCTCCATGTTGCTAAAGAAGCAGCTTCATCTGGAGAAAGAAAAGGGGAAAAGAAGAGAAAAAGAAACTGTGTAGTTTCTCGATTCTATTTCGTAACAACAACAGTGTGAGGTGTTTCAATAATTTGAATTCAAAGACGGAAAGCTCAGAATATGACTGGAACAGGGAGGTGGAAGAAATAGGCCTCCTGGCTGTAAGACCCCCCCCCCCCCAAAAAATAAATAAATAAATAAATAAATATAAAATAAATGAATAAATGAATAAAATTAAAATTAAAATTAAAATTAAAAAAAAATAATAAAAAAAATAAAAAACAAATAAAATTAGGAGAAAACCTGCAAAGAACAAAAGCCTTTTCATAAAGCAAGCAATGCTTATAGGCTTCAACGTTCCTACGTTAGAAAGATGACGCGCGTTGATCTGAATCAAATTTAGTTTCATAAATATACTATAGACACATACTAAGTATAGACATGACTCATGCGCAAGTCACTGCTCGCTGTAATTATATACTATTTCTTTTTCTCAGTGAATATATCACCGTTTTGACCACTTTATTTTGGCATTTGTATTTGGTAGTCTACGATGACTAGACTTTTGGGTAGGTTGCTTTTTTATGGAAATGGCGTTTCTTTAAATCAACAACATCACGCATTTAATAGTGCAACATGCAATCTGCGTAATACGACATTAGGCGCAATTTGTTTCAAATAATGTTTGATATGGCATACAGCCCACTCAGAACTATATAATATTTTGCCTTTGAGATATTGAAAACCATAATGTATTGGAGTCATATCACATCCACTTACATTAATGAATCAATGGGGGTAGGTGAATGTAAAATCAACAACAACAACAACAACAACAACAACAACAACAACAACAACAACAACAACAATAACAACAACAGCAGCAGCAGCAGCAGCAGCAACAACAACAACAACAACAAAACCTGTCACAATCATTGGTTTAACATTGGTATTGCCATGGTGTGGTATGGTATGGTATGTCATGCCATGGTATGGAGAGCGCGACCAGGGGCGTTTGACTTGGAAGGCGCGGTAGGATGCGGAAGCGATAAGGAGCAATTAAATCATTGGTCAGAAGCGATAAATCACCTGGCCTATTTGCGCAGCAATTCGGAAGCCAGTTTAAAGAGGCATTTTATGACGCTCGCTGTTTGTGTATAAACGACATTTTTGTTCTAATGTAATGTACTAAACGCCTTTGCAGCGGTTCCATTAAACAAGCACATACACACCTAAAATGCGTTAACTGCCTTAAAGGCATTGAAATAAATAATCACCTCAGATTCACCTAGTGGCATTAACAAAGAGTGAATCTTAAGATTTGTCGACTGCTATTAAAGAACAATAGCATATTAAGCTGAATCTCACATCTCTCTTTTGTTTTTAATTATGTCACAACAGTTAGACTGAACGGGGGGGGGGGGGGGGGGGGAGGGGGGGAGGGGGGGGGGGGGGGGGAGGGGGGGGGGGGGAGGGGGGGGGGAGGGGGGGGGGGAAGGGCATGGGTGCGACATTACACTTGTCACACCTGTGCCCAGAAACGGGAAGAAGAATAATGAATATTATTAGAATGGTGTTTGAAAGCCGACATGGAATTTATAAGATAACTCAAACATTCGCCTTAGACACTTGCCTCTGATGGAACAACCATCCCCCAGCATTCCCACTGATTCCCACGGATCAGTTACTAGCCAAGGGGATGGCTAGTAACTGATCAGTGGGAATCAGTGGGAATGCTGGGGGATGATTGTTCCAATTCTTGTGGTTTTATATATCTATTGTTCTGTGAAAATTATTTGCTTCAGAACGGTCTCATATTCAAGTAATGTGCAGTTTAATGCCCCGTCACTGTACAGGCATGCTAACCTGGAAACATTAAACTGCACATTACTTGAATATGAGACCATTCTGAAGCAAATAATTTTCACACCACAACAGATATATAATGTACTCTTAAATGAATCCCACAAGGATTGGAACAATCGTCCCCCAGCATTCCCACTGATTCCCACTAATCAGTTACTAGCCATCCCCTTTAAAAGATGCAATGTCCTAAAATTTCACAAATTTCTCGAAAGATATAAACTATCCCTCTCTCATCTCTCTTTGCGACTCTTTTCTTGATATACGATAAGGACACCACTTTCTCTGGCATGTTTGGGGCAAAGAACTTTGAGATACATAAGGTGACACACACACACACACACACACACACACACACACACACACAAACACACTCACACTCGCACAAGAATTTGGAAAAATATAATTATTACACAATTGGGTCCTACTTATCAAAAATTTCTGCGCAGTGACGTTGTGGTACAGTGACAAACTGAAATGGAAACTTTTGACGTCATCGTGCTGGGTGTATGACGCCAGTGAGTTTGAAATACCAGTGCGCTTATTGTTTGTCATTGCTCAAAACATATAATTTCAGGTTGTTTTTATTCCAACAAGAAGTGTATTCAAAACAAGCTCAAATCGAGCTTAATTCTCTCAAAATACATCATGCAATTGTACTTTGACGAACACACTGCCCAGTATTCTATCACGGGCAATCGATGACGTGATTACTCCGTTCGGGGGGAAGTAATACAGCGCACCTCCCAACACCGTACCGACCACACTCTGCTCACATGTCAGTTTGTTTCGAAACAAGAGCCTACGCTTCTTGTTTTTATTCAAAAGCGCTCCTCCTGGTTCCCTTTTAAGTGTTCCCTAAGTTTGATTGAAGCAAACAGCTCCTCTAGATAGTAATTGTCGATCTACATTACTATAATTAGACGATGATCGTAACGGTTACTGAATTAAACAGTACTTGTGTGATAAATCCTTGATTCGAGTTCTTATGTGCCGCCGACGCTCCTCAAACTGTCATATCGCAACAATGTTTGCTAGTCGTGAAGCGATAAGGTCAGGCTATATTACGTTTAAGATGTTTAAATGCCATCATGCGACCTCAATCATTCATTCGCCTTTAGCCATACAATGTGACAGTTTCTTTTAGTGGACATGTCAACAATCAATTGTCTTTATCTTTACAACCAACAACTAAATTGTCATGCCTGTGAGGTATAGCGTATTATGTTGCTTTTCATGATCCAGTTATTTTCAAGTAATTATACAATGATTATACAAAGATGAAGGGGTTTTTGCCTACAGAAAATGGAAAGTAGGTCATAACTCTCGAACTGAATATAAGCTATAAAAAGAAACCAAAACCCAAAGAGAAATGTGGATTGAGCGAAAGCAGCAACATTAGTAGAACACATTAGTGGTGAAAGTTCGAGAAAAATCGGAAAACCGATGCATAAGTTATGAATTTTTAAAGTTTTGGTGTTAGAACCCCTGGATGAGGAGACTACTAGAGGTTATGACGTCATGTTTGGACAACAATATAAAGAAAATATAAAGGGAATTCCACAAAAATTCACTTTTCATGAAAATTACACATTCCATCCACTTGATAGTGACATATGTTGAGGGTAGCAATTATGCCCCTGCTTTCTGAAAGCGGTTTGTCAAGTGCTCTTTCATTGTGCTAGAAAAGTGAATTTTTGGGGAATTCCCTTTATATTTCCTTCATAAATTGTTGTGCAAAGATGACGTCATAACCTCAAGTATTCTCCTAATACAGCGGTTCCAACACCAAAGCTTTAATAATTCATAACTTTCGATTGTCCGATTTTCCTCAAACTTTCACTGATGTGTTCTACTAATGTTGCTGCTTTCACTCAATCCACATTTCTCTCTGGGTTTTGGTTCATTGCTGATATCTAATTTCAGTCACTGCAAGCACTCAGATCCTCTTGAATGTCATCTAGGAGCTGTTTTATGTCTCCTTGATAACAGAGCTCACCTACGTCGAGAGCCTTATCGTCAAAATTCATGACGTGAAGTCCCCCTTCGGGATCGACAAGGCTTTCGATATTTATGCCAAGTGATGGGATCGTTAGCCACTGTAAATGACCAACCAGCTCTGGCTAGATCAGTTCGAGCCGAAAGAAATATATGACCCATTCGTATAATATACTTTTCCACCTCCCGGCTATGACAGTTGTATGAGGCTTACAGATTTATATCTGCAAGGCTTTCTTTAATATAATATATAATAACCCCCCTCCCTGGTTTCTGCTGCGACGTAGGAACTACCTCTTGCAGGACTACTACTGTCGACAAAAAAGATCATTTATAATATATTTATGTTCAATTTGTTTGTAATTACAATTATATCAATTTAAAAAAAGAAATGGCTGACAGGTATTGATAGCAACTGCGCGCCAGCCAGTCATTTCGGCAGAGGACAAAAAATAACACAGAACAAAACAACAACAACAACAACAACAACAACAACAACAACAACAACAACAACAACAACAACAACAACAACAACAACAAACTACTGACATAATGTGATTCATTATCACTCCCATAATTTGCCAATAATCAAAACTCTTCCAAGTCATTTGCATTATTATCATGATTAAATAGGAGTATTATTTTCTATTGTGCTGTCAGTGTTATCACAGCTCGGCACTTTCTAAACTTGGTGATCTTTGCACTTTGCATTTTTTTTTTTGTCTTTTTTTAACGATTTACGGCTAATAAATATTATTGATGCACTCTATGCGGTTATCTCAAACTCTATTAGAGTTTGATATGCGGTGAACACTAACTTGTCACTCGCGTCGCACTCCGAAGCGCAGACACTATAGGTGCGAACAATATATCATAAAGCCTGTAAAACGGGTCCATCGTGGAGCGGGGTACTGGGTTCAAACTTCAACCTGATTTACGCTCTGTGCTCTGCCGTTGGCGACACGGGCTGCCCCACGACCATTGCCCTATAAGACGTTGCGTTCAACGCATGTAGACGGTGAACATGCACTGCTTTTCCAAGTATGCCTACGGAGCTCCGTGCTACACATCGATGGAACAAACGTACTGTACGGTTGCCAGGACTCACCTACCCTTTGCCTCTTGTCTCCTCTCACGTTAATGAAATTCTGGCATCGACGACCATCAAGTACCCCACGACAACCCTTGATTTCCCCATTTCGATCGGCAGGGAAGGAAACGTATCGCCCGGGCTAACTCGATTACAGCCCAGCGAACATGTAATATGCGTAAGATGAATCTAGGGTAGCGGTGCAGCTATAGTGTGACACGGAAGAATAACAGGTCAACAAAGTGTACAATGGAGGAAAAAACAACAACAACTAACTAACTTCCTGGAAGATATTCCAGGTCTGTGAAGCTATGCAAGTGATGGTTCCTTCCTCTATAAATGCATCAACATTATACACTTTAACACACAACGTTCCTCATATAGATGTCGCTACTGTACGAACTTCGCAATTCACTGTGTGCACACTATGCATGTTCTCCGGTGTTGATGACACGTGCACTGACCCGAACGCAACCGGGCCAGCCCAGGTGACAAGCCCCCGGGGGTCTCCGGAGGTATACGGTGTGTACTTCGGCAGCGGACAAATTGTATATGAACTTCGAAAACACTTCACTATTCCTGCACGGTTTCAAGCTAAAAAACAGCGCTCTTCCTTGCTTGGCGCTCTTGGATCGTTCCCACCGAAGGCAAATTCAGTCATTTATCGAATAGGTCCCCAGATACACCTCGATGCATGCTCTTTTGTCGTTATTATTGACGAGTACGTGCGTTACATAATTTGCTCTTGCCTCATGTCGTCAGCTCGCATTGCTACATTTTATCAGGGTATGACCTAACATCGATGTCCAAATTTTGTGATACGAAAAGCGATTAATTCAAGAGCAAATTTAGAAAGGGGGGGGGGGGGGGAGCTGATGACATTTTACCCTGACTCTTTACTTACATTCCTTGCAGCGAAATAGAAAACGTTTGTTAAAAAATCTCGAGTGGTATAATAATGTTTTTGGCCTATATTACATTTTGTTTCAGCACCTGCACACATGAAGCGCAAGCAAAGACAAGGGAGGGTGAGCTTGCCACAACACCTCTCTGCAAGTTAAGTGCAAAGACTTTTAACTGAACCTCGAGGCTTCAAACACAACATACGCTGAAAGAACGCTTGGTTTACTTCAGCCAGATCCGAATTTCTTAATTGGCACTTGACCGATATCTCAGCTAATTGCAAGGCCTTTCATATTTGCTACCCAGCGACTGGATTTAAAGAGTATTGTCTATCGATTGATGAAATGATACTTAGTATACAAACCACAACAAAGTTTTACTAGTAAAGGAAAACAAAGTGGAGAACATGATTATCGTTTTCGTTAACAGTAAGCGCGGATATAACAACTAGGTTTACACTGCGACTCCAGGGGAAAAAAGATAGGTAAAGACTAATGAGGCTCAAATCCCCCTTTAGTAGTATGCCCGTTGAGCTGATGGAGAAATACATTAAGTGCATAAAGGAAAACGAGACATGATTCTGTTGTCTTTTTTTTTACTCACAATAACATTAAAGGTGTTGGCGAACACACACCCACATCCACACAATCGTACGCGACCCTACTACAGACTGCAAAAATGATATGATAAGCTGCTCGATATCTTTGTATGTGGTGGATTCCAAATCATTTGCTATTCTTGCAATATCAAAATGTTGTAATGATAGAGACACAACGGTTCACATCACGTCGTCAATATTGTGTATTGTATAAGTCGCTAAGATTCTATTATTCACGATTCACGTTCGGTTGACCGGATCGTAACATGCGCCTCGACCTAATTATGGAAGGGAGACCTCATTATCATTATATACATTGTCGTTTTGGTTAGTGGTGTAATACGGACGATCGTTATCCAACCAGGGAGGTGGAAGTTCCTCTCTTCCACCTCCCTGATCCAGCGATGACAAATTCTGTCGCCAGGTGCATCTGAGCGCGAAGACGAGTAGATACCAAGATGAAGGAGCTATATGTCCCAATAGGAGCATGACGCACGTCATAGTACTCGCACTGATGTCACACACAAACATTATTTTGAAGGAATATACTCGCCCTCCATTCCTCGCAGCTCCTCCCTCCTCAATCTCTTTTCTCCACCTCCCTCTCTCTTTCCCCTTTTCCCTCTCCCGCTCAGTTTCTTGAAGATCTCTCTTTCTATCTCTTTTCAGCCATCTCAATCTCTCTCCCTCCCTCTCTTTATCTCTTCTTGTATATCTCCCTTTCTCTCCCTCAATTTCTTCATACCTCCATCTCACCATCTCTCATAATGATTGAATATATATATTTATGTATTTATCTCTCTCTATATATAAACATATATTTCATATGTATATATTTCATATATATATATATATATATATATATATATATATATTATGTACAAATATTTTTCTCTGCTTGCCGCGTTCCTCTCGAGCTCTCCGCAGTTATTCAGTTTTCCTCCACAAATTTCTCTCATCACATCCGACGTATTTTCCTTCCCTCTTCCGACGAGACGCTTGAAGGGAAAAAAATAATGAATTAGGGTTTAGAGGGAGGAAAACAGATCGCTCATATCATTATGATGGTGGAAGGAGAGCTTTTATCCGTATAATGATAGCAAGAACGCAGGAGGGTCTAATTGGAGGAAAGGGATGTAGGGTGAAATGGAGTGTGTCTTCCGTCTGTTTGTGATGGAGCTGCGTCTAAAATACGTCATTTATACCTTGGTATCTTCATTCGCGCCTCGTAATCACTGCCAAGCACTAATAAAACCATGCATACTATAGACTCGCAGAGCTTGATAAATGATGTTGTCACACAAATCGCACGGTATAGTGTTCTCAGCAATAATAACAACGATATGATATATCACACTTCTGTTTGTCTGTAAAATTATGGACGTCCTTATTGCTCTGATCGACCCCGCCACTTCAGCCGGGAAGATAGACCTACCCAGGGGCGGATCCAGGAATTCTGTAAAGAGGGGCGCCTTAACAAAATTAAAGGGGTGGGGGACGCGTGCGTCCCCCATTTTCTTTCTTTTTTATTTATTATTATTTTTTTTTTACAAGGAATAAAGGAGAGGGGGGGGGGGGGCTGGATCCGCCACTGCTACCACCCTCAGATGTCATTAGCTTCACGAGTTTATTCGGAGCATTGGTTACTGTTGGATTATCGCGTCATGTATACCGTTCTTTATCGCGGAAGAAATTCAACGATGAAAGACAGAACGTATGTATCACAAGATCACAGCACTCTTACAACCATAATAAAAATTCTCGAGAAGTACATTGCCAAATCAGATGGCCTGTAAACAAACAACAACGTCTTTTACTCATCCTTGGAATATCTTCAGTAGATTGCAACTGACATGTTAAAGCCTGCTCGAGTCAGAATCCATCTCATGGTTCAGCCATGGAAATGACAAAAGGTATTTGCTAATATGTATTTTGTGGGGCAAATTACCTGACGGAAGAGCTTTAATAGAATTCAAACCAACCTACCAAACAACCAGAACCGATGAGAATTATGATGATGATGATGATGATGAGAATGAATGAAT